>CABEGB010000753.1:0-240553 GCA_901521435.1 Crematogaster levior
GACAAGTTGTACTATGCCATGATAGCAATAATAATGATAATAATCATCTCGTCAGCGTCTTATCTCGAGTTGTTCAAAATACAAAAAACGGCGGAATCAGCCTCTCTACACATCTAGATATATATATATATATATATATATATACACACAGGGTGATAAAATAATTCGAAGATCACCCCGTAAACTGCAGGTAGAGTAGGTTAAACTGAGCAGAAAGTATTCTATGTCATTTTTGATAATATTTACCGGTAACAAAAAAGATTGTGAATCCGTACGCGCTTTACTCGCGGAAGGACGTCCCAGGCGGTGGAGATAAAGCGGGTGGGATTACACTCAATAATCCGGCGCGGTCAGTGTTCTGAATATTGCGTTCGTAGGCTCACTCCCGCAGTCTCACTGCGCGCTTAGTGAACACGTAGCGGTGGGACGTCCTTCTCGTCGCGCGCTTTCCTCGCGCGGATGCCGATCTTTTAATATCTCATTAATATTAAGAATATCAATTGGTGACTTTTCTGCTCAATTTAACCTACTCTACCTGCAGTTTACGAGTGATCTTCGAATTATCGGACTGTATATATATCAGGGTGATTCAAAATAACCGTATGTCCTTAAAGAGACATATTCCCTAAGCGTGTTCTTTTCCTTCTTAAAAATTTTTCCGGAGCTTATTTTTCAAGATACAAAGGAAAATGGGTAGCGTATCGTGAGTCGAGTACAAGAGACAAGCGGGGCGGAGCACTCACCGCTGCGGGTGTTTACGCGAGGCGCCTACTGCAATCAACTGACGATACATAAATATACACACACCACGCACGCGCAGCAGACAGCAAGACAGACACACAACACACACACAATAATAATAATAATAATAATAACACACACACACACACACACTCACACCGCGCAGCTGACATACGGACGAGAGACAGACAGACACACGCATGTACATTTATTCATGCACTTAAGAATGCGTGAGAGAGAGAGAGAGAGAGAGGAGGGAGAGGGATGTATCGAAAAAGCTTCAACGTGTTTACTAACGTATTATTTTGTATAAACAATTGATTGTTTCCGCGATGAGACAAATCCGTATGGAATAATTTTATTCTTTTTCTTATTGTTCACGTTTCGAAGCACACAACACATTCACATTTCTGTCACTCACTTCATCGATAAAACGAGGAAATATTTAATAATAATTACTAATTACTCAGCGCGAAAATTATTCGAAAAAGAAAAACACGTTTTCGACGAACACACGACACGTGTTTACTCGACGGTGGCAAGCAGTCGATTGATTTGATAGGTTATGTATTGTCAGCTGATTGCAGCAGGCGCCTCGCGTAAACACCCGCGAAACGGTGAGTGCTCCGCCCCTGCTTGTCTCTTGTACTCGACTCACGATACGCTACCTATTTTCCTTTGTATCTTGAAAACTAAGCTCCGGAAAAATTTTTGGCAAAGGAAAAGTTGTCTCAGAATACGCTTAGGAATATGTCTCTTAAGGACATATGGTTATTTTGAATCACCCTGTATATACATATATATGTATGTATGTATAATCAATACATATATATATATATATATAAAATTTTTTTTCTTGTTCTCTAGTTGTGATACAATATATACGTATATTACACGCTCCACTCGCTACCGCTCTCCTTATTGTTGCATGAAATATTTTCTTTTTCTTTATTATACTTTAATATTACGTCAGAGACCGCAGCGATCTTCAGGCGACTAAAGTTATAAAGTTCTCTTCGCGAGCGATTGATGTTTGAAATTCACCTCGAGTTGATTGAGTTGGCTAGAGGAAGAAGAATGCCACGTAATAATATACGTGCTTCGCCGTGAATTATATTGCAGTATATTATATTATACATGAATGTATCAACAGGCTGCTATTAATTATTAAAAAATAATAATTAATTAATCGCGTATCGTAAAGAAATTGATTTTGTCCACGTTGAATATACGTCTCATATTATCGGAAAATAAAATTCGCATTATCAAAGATCTGTACGATTAATCATTGAATTAACAAATTTCCACGTAATTTAAATAACGTAGCGTCACAAAATTTCCTTCGTACAATTCTTGCAATGTCGTTGCTTGCATTTAACAAAAGTTGCAGTACCCTGTATATGTTTTTGATCTCTCACGATCTCTATAAAGATGGAATAATCATGAATAATCATGAATATTTTAAAATCCAGTTAATTATCGGGCAGTCCGTGTATGTGTGTGTGTGTATTTATGTGCGAGGTGTGTAACAATGTATAAGAAGTCATTGCCAGATTAGTTTTCCTAAATTATTTTGGCCATGAGTTTAGGGTGATTCGGTCCCAGATCGGCGTGAATGGAATTTATTATACGAATGAATACGCCATACTCGGGTCACAAATATCTTACACACACATGCGCGCGCGCACGTGCAAACACACACACACACACACACACAATCTCGAATTACAGAAGGGCTAACATCTACGTGTAATATAATAGTGTCGACACGTTGAGAAGAAAGAACTCCGTTAGATGTACACGAATATTAATTTTAAGAGAAAGACACGCTGAAAAGGAGTACGTTCGTTTTTTTTTCGCTTTACACATGAGTACATACTGTCGAAGATCATCGATTTCTATTTACAACATCGTATTAATTGCATCTTAATGGTAGATAGTAATTAGACACATGAGAAATCCACTGACAAGTCTACTTAGTAAGTCCTTTAATCACGAATGCGGGAATACGCAAAATCTCGACCGTGATTAAGATGCTCTCATTCGATTAATTCCGTGAATTTTTTAATAAACAATTATTAATCACTAATCAATTATTATAATCAATTTAATAATTAATTTATCTTGTATATTACGAAAACGTATTAATATATTATTTTGCCCATTAATTAACCCAAAAAATCGATTAACAATGATAATTATTTCATGTCACGTGTTGAAGAAATTAATTTTTACGATTACTTAAATAAATGTTCCTTTTATTGTTACTTGTGACAGATGCTAATTTTTTTTTAATTAATTGAATTATCAACATCTGGATAATTGATTTTAAATTAAATATAAAGTAATCGTAATTATCATGTTAGATTTACCACATGCGGGAGAGCATCACAGACAAAAGCTACAATTCTATTTATAGGACATAGGAAACATCAAGAACAAGAGACACACATACACGCACGCACACACACAAAACATGAAGTCGAAGGATCGATGATCGAAGATCGAGTGTATCCGTGCTCGAAACTTCGTCTCCGATTTTCGTTCAGTAATATTTATAAAAAATAGCACTCCCGTCGAAGCTTCTCTGAAATATCTTACAGTCGCCACCGTGATAATCTCAATTTTCCCCAGTCGTTATCACGTTGCCTGAGGAGAAGGCTCGATCAGCGATCGTTGATCTTAAAAAATACCGTTACTATTCTACACGAATATCGTTCACGCAAAAAGAAAAAGAAATATATATATATATATATATAATATCTATACTTATATATATATATATATATTGATAGAACACAAATCGTCAAAAGTTATTTTTGAAGTCGATCGCTCCTTGGCATCTTAAATACATGTCGATCGATCCCTTAATGTAAAATCAAGTATTAATCGTTGCCCGATATCGAAAGATAAGAGCGAAATCGTACCAATATTTCCAATTCGCGGGTTTATTTAAGGTAAAAGGTTCTTAAGTTCTAACACGCGGTGGATTATCCGTTTTTTCACAGCAAGAACTCTTTCGCGTGCTCTTTGAAAAGCGAAGAAGCGTCTACATTCTATTTCTACTTATATACATCGATAGCCTCGCGATCGCTTAAATGCTAAAACATTTGAAAAGGCTTCGGGCTACTTTCAAGGTACGCAAATATCCCCTCGAAGTCCTCCGAAGGATCGTTAGTTAGGATCGAGTATTACGATAAACCCAACCAGGCTCGTCATCGTTCGTACACAGGATGTTTGGTACATAGGCACGTCTACTGAACAGATCAATATTTTATAACAAAAATTATAATGTTTTATGCTAATCACAATTTGGAATATTTTCCCACGATTTTTAAAAAATTCTGTTATTTATTATTATTTAATTGTAATATTTAAATTGAAAGTAATTTTGTTTTCTACAATTTATATTCAATATATTGATAAATTAAATTTATATTAAAAGATTTGATACTTGATACTTTTAAAAAATTGTAAAAAATAATATTCTAATTTTTCTGAAAATATAATGATCTTAATATCTCTTGAAGAGATATTGAAATTAAAAAAAGAACATTTAAAATCAACATATCGTTAAAATAAAACTTAAAATAAAAGATATCATTTTATAATTTTACTTCATTATTTTACGCAAATAAAATTATTTAAACTTTCGACCAAAATGCCATATAAAATGTACAAAACGTCCATATTTCCAAACACCCGGTAGATTATATCGAAATATAATGTTTTTGCGGGCTTCCGGAAACACTGTACAATCAGACGACTTCGTCTGATTTCACGCACAATTTTATTATCCTTTGTATTATTTTCGTTCGTTTAATTTCGTTTCATTCGATGTAATTTCAAATTTGTATCCTTTTTTTATCTCCCTTCTTTTGTGTCGAGAGACTACAAGATTGTATATAATTTGACATATTTGCATCATCTTTTTCGCAGGATACTTTTAGTTATCGCGATTTCATCTTACTGATTTGTCGCTAGCTGTTACGATATATCCTTCACATGAAGATCCTCTTTGGCTTAACAGAATCTTTATTCTTGCATAAACTTGGTATGCTTTACGCAGCTACATTATTTCTACAAAGCTTGTGCGTCTGCATTTATTAATAATAAATGCCATAAATTTGCACTCGTAAAGATGTATTACACACTATTAATGAAATTTATATAACATCTTAAAGCATATCAAGCACTTGGAAATAAATTTCAATTTAAATAAAATTTCAGATTTAATTTATTATTATAATTTTTATTTTATTTTTATATATTTAATTTTTATTAACTTTTTACCTTTTACTATATTTATTTTACTCTTCTTTTATTAAAAAAAAAAATGAACTGTTTTAAATTAAATATTTAAATATTCGTATCTAAATATAATTAGATACGAATAACAAATAATTAGTTTAATTAAAACAAAAAACAATAATTATTACAATATAAAAAATATACGAATCAAAAAGAAATATAATTAAAAAATTAGTGTTTTAATTAATAATACAGAAATATTATAATATAAAATTTCTCTCCGGTGCAAGAATTTTTATTTCAAAATATAATTGTCTTTTTCCATGTCAAACACAAACAGAAAGAAAATTACTTATTTTCGTATTACCATTTGCTTTATCTACAGTCCTGGAAGCCTTGATGCTTTAAACGCGATTCATAAAACACGTGATTGCGGTAAATACGTACAACACACACCTCGTTCGTATACTGCTTTGCATCTCGTAAGTACTGCGTAACTGCACAGGTGAAAGCTCCATTGTCTTTCGCACCTTTCTTCTACCAGCCGATTGATATCGGCTATCTTTTATCGGTAGATTTGTAAAAAGACACATTCTACAGAAGTTGTCGAGTACCGATAAATTATTATTCTCCATGATAAAAATGACAAATAATGACTTATAATAATAACAAAATGAAAGAATATACTAGGAATCAAAATTATGTCTGTAAACTAAAGAACAAATAAATAATATCTTGAATAATTGGAAAACTAACCCGAATTAAATTTTTTAATTTAAGAGACCTTCAAGTCGCATTTATAATTTCGAAGTTTGGAAATATGAATTTTTATTACTTAATTCGCCTTAAAGTTGGTGTCCTTAAAGTTGGTGATTTTTAAGTGTTAATAGGTGTTATAAAATATCTGTTTAATTTTCTTTCATTAAAATTTAGGTAGCCGAAAGTTAAAGTTTCTTTTTTTTTAAATTCTCGTTTGAATATCGAGAACGAACGATCAAAGATGCAAGAAATCGACGAAAAATCAAACGAAGTCGCGCTTGATCCGAGCGAATATAATCGATAACACTCATTGTTACGATTCACTTATGTATTCCTAAGTATCTAAGTACGCACTACTCTTAAGTTGCATCGACGTACAATAATAATTGTAAACTTGATAATATTAAGGCCTCTTAGTTACTAACGACAAGTCGTCACAATTTTATATCTTTGATCGCTATGACTATGCTACCGAAATAGGAAAGCGACAAGAATCATTTTATTTCGTCTCACAGTATACAGAACCACCGAGTATCGACCTGTCGACTTCCGCGTTCATCTCCACTTTCATCTCCAAAACGGAATAAGAAATACGATCGTCGCAAAATGAAGTTTTTTAATTCCTTAAACGAAAAACTGTTCAACAATTTGTGTTTCTCGCGATTTGCAAACAATTTCTCTCGTATTTGCATTTCGTAACTGAGCACGACGACGTATCTATTAATCGTAGAAAAATTCACAGAACATTGTCTTGTTACTTTTACAATCCTCATTATTCGCACAATCGTCTTGAAACGGTTTTCTTAACATACAGTCATTTTAAACGCGATGGCAAGACGCAAGTGAAATCTCTTTTACGGCGTAGTTTCTTGGTCCACTTTGAGAATGTTAACGAATCAATAATATAACCCCGCAGCGGGAATATAAGTAAAATCATCAGCGAGACGCGTTTTTCATCGCGCGCTCGATATCGGCGGGTTTCTGTCGCGAGAGATTCGAGTTATTTACAATTTGTACAATCTCGCATGTTGATGAATCCCAAAGAAGCCGATATGGCAATATAATTGCTCGCCTGCTGCCTCATTGATTGGCAACGAAATCGTTCGTATCAATCATCTTGTGTAACTTACCATCTCGTTATATTGTATTAATCGTCAAGCTGTTCAAACGATTTCTTTCTGTCTGATAGAAATTTATCGTGATAGAAATTTATCTACAATACGAAAATCTACATCTGCAATGTTTCTCTGTGCCTTCATCATAACGAAATCGAAATAAAGAAACTCACGTTAATGAGTACGAGGAACATTGACGTGTAGCGAAAACAAATTAATCGAAATTAATTAACTCAATTAAATTAATTGCCAAGTGATATCGTGTTCGCTGCTTATGCGTTGAAGAAACTTAACTGGAAAAAAGAAGCCAGGAATGGAGATGTGAAAGAAATGTGGGATTTGGACATGTGCGTGTGCATGTGCATGTATGTGGGACTGTGCTAAATTAAAGAAAAGAGAACCATCGCTTTTCATACTTTTACTTTTTTTTTCTTTCTTTTCCTTTAGCAACTTTATTGTTCGGTGCATCTCTCTCGTGCCAGAGCCACTTTCCATAATGAAGGCATATTCGCTAGTGTGAAGTATACGTAGACGTTATTGTTTATTTTTATGTTTTTTGTCACTTAATTACTCGTTATCTCTAACATAGGTACCTTATTACCTAGCCTCCGCTATCGTAATTCATACGACGCATCGTAAAATGCATACGTGCGTTCCTTGGCGTCTCAAATGCAATGTATGCGCGCGCTCGCGCACGCGTGTAAGAGGACACAAATGCATGTATAAGAATGCGCAATTGATTTTCGTATCGAAGTAAAGCATCGAATGTCCGACTGACCAGCTACGAGCCTACGTATTTACAAACTTCGTCATTTAATTTGTCTACTTTAAATAAAAAACATTAATCGTATATTCTTCTTCTCTTTAGTTTTCTAACACCTCACACCGGAAATCAAAATCGGTATAATTTTAATAAATCGAAATTTCATTACATACATGCGTAAAAATTATCTCATCCTCGCTCAATAAATAATAAAATTAATATTATAAATCATTTAAGTTAAGATTTCAAATCTAAAGGATGTTTCTGCGATAAATAGCGGACTTACGATAATTCACGATTAATTATCTTGAAAATGATTAGCAGATTAATATTATTCCATTGTTAATATTTTCCTTTAATTCAAACTCAAATTTAAATTTAAAAAAAAATAAAGTTCTAAAGAACTCCAGCCGAACTAAAAATAGCATCGTTAAGTCGACTACTTAATTATTTTGGCTTTTACATTAATTTGTAGAAAAAATTGTATGGGAGAAATAGAAGTTATCCCTTTATTAAATTATACCAATTTCTTAATTATTCACACATGTCATACACATACGTATCCAATCTTATTTCACTGTCTTTCCCGTTCGCTCGTTCTTGATTGAATTTAAATTGTAAACTGTAATAAGGGAAAACTTTACAAATTACGCACAATAACAATTATATTTTTCTCGACGACGAATTACAAGCATAAGTCACTGGATGTTTTTGAAAAAAGATACACTTTTTTCTCGATTTGTTATGTCGTTCGCAATCGTTCATAACAGTTTGGAAAAATTTTGAATTACGCGACTATAAACAATCGTAACAAAGCCAAGTTGACAAGTTAAAAACAAAATTATCTTCAATACTTACAGTTTATTTTTTAAATACATAATTCGATAATAATCCTACACATTTGAAACGCTAGTCTCCAAATTTCTCTATACTTTGATCAAATAAGTCGAATTGAACATGATAATATATTGCGTAAATTCATAGGTTCGTGCGGATTTTTAAACAAAATTAAAATGCACTTTATTAATAATTATTAATTCAATTAAAAATTAAATATATACATATAATAATAAAAAATTATTTTAATTAATTTTTTAATATTAATATAATATAATTAATATATAATTATATAATTAATTTTAATATAATTAATATAATAATTTTTAATAATTGTATTTAATTAATTAATTTAATTATTAATTATATATGTACATATAATGATAAAAAATTAATTTAATTAATTTTTAATAATTGCATTTAAATGCAAATTAAACAAAAAAGTTCCACACAAACACTTATGGATCAACCCAATATATGTATGCAAATAAAAGCTGAATTTAATCGTAAGTTGTTATCAATTATCCACTAAAAAATATGAAAAATAAACAAAGTAAGAATGTCATCACTTCTGAGCGAGAATTAAAATATTTGCTAATTAATTACGTGCGCGTGCCTGTACTATGCATATCATCGATTTATTATTATATATTCTGAATGTTCAGAAATCTCTAGCTTAACTCGCATCCACATCAATTTCGAAGTTCAAAAAGAATGTTGGACGAAAGTGAGAGAAAGTTCGGTCAAAACATCCTCGACGTCTATAATAATAATTATAATAACGGATATAATTGCAATATTCATGCATATTTGGAATATTATCTTCGTAAAATAAAGATAATTTTTTTGTTGTTATTCGATTTCTAATCTAATTGTTTCTTTTTAAATATAAATAATAGCAAAAAAGATCAATTTTAGTGCCATATTAGTACGTATATCATTATATACAGGGTGGCTGAAAAGTTTCAGCACAGCCGAAGTGTACAGCTAGATTGGCTCATACTGATGATAAAAGTCAAATACCATTATGCAATATTCGCAATAGTTATTGAGTTATTAATTAAAGTGTCTGAGCCAATGCGCGCGTGAGAAAGTGGTAGGTTGGGCTGTTCGGCAACATTGAAAAGCGTGAGGAGGAGTCACGCGGCGAGTGGGACAATAGAGTCGCGAGCGCGAGCGAACTCTATTGTTGCGCGTCCCTTCCCCCGCTCCTCTCGCAGACACCAACTCGCCGCGTGACTCCTCCTCACGCTTTTCAATGTTACCGAACAGCCCAACCTACCACTTTCTCACGCGCGCATTGGCTCAGACACTTTAATTAATAACTCAATAACTATTGCGAATATCGCATAATGGTATTTGACTTTTATCATCAGTATGAGCCAATCTAGCTGTACACTTCGGCTGTGCTGAAACTTTTCAGCCACCCTGTATAATATTTTAACCGATTAACTGGCAAGGCTTTTTCCAGTTTTTGTGCCAAAACTGGTAGCATCAAATTGTATATGGAAATACACGAAATTCAGTTTCTAGGGTTTTTTTGAGTCGCTGATTTCATATCAAATGTTATTTAGTAGATTTATAGCTTCCTAAGGGTAAAAAATAAGGGTTGGGGTGAAATATAAGGGTTGGAGGTGAAATTTTCCAATTTTATCAAAACAAACTTTTAAACCATAAAATACAAATTAAAGAGAGAAAACACAGTGTTACAGTGTTTTTTTTCTTTTCGTTTCAGTGTTTTTTTCAAATTAAAGAGAGAAAACATAGTGTTACACAGTGTTTTTTTCTTTTTTTTTTAGATCCGCCATATTGAATTTTCAAAATCTGATTTCAGATTCGTTATTAGCGACCCCAAAAACTCCCAGAAGTACAGTTTTCAGTCCAGAATCTAGCAAATTAAAAATGTTTGTCCGCCATATTCGGGGTTAAGGACGCCATTTTGAGTCCGCCATATTGAATTTTGTAATTTTGATGCCAGATTTGGATTCAGCGCCCCCAAAAACCATTGTATACCAAGTTTGGTCCAAATCGTTAAAAAATTTTTGAAGTTATTTGAAAATGTACATATATGATCCACTGCCAGTTTTGGCACGAATTTTTTATGTACATATATGATCCACTGCTAGTTAATCGGTTAATAATTATTACAAAGATATTATACGACGTCCAATGTTTCAGTTCTTTTCGTGGTCGATGTATGCAGGCACTGTATAAAATAAAAAGTTGTATGTACTCTTAAGGGGATCCTAAAGCCGTCTGTTTTACCGACAAAATACGGTCAATTAAAAATTAATACTAAACTTTTTTTAACTACACAGAATTAAAAATCCTTCTCCAGGATTAAAGTATGCACGCAAACGAACACTGGAGGTACAAATTTTACGCCGAAAAAGGAAGTAATTACAAAATTACATTATATTTACATTATATTTATCTTCAGAGCGAATGTCAACTCGTGAAAATATCAATTTTATATAAAAATTTGGTACCTTTTCTGCACAAAACAGCTTGACTCCCGGCTCCGTTGAAGTGTCTACTTTAATCCTACAAAAGGATTTATGCAGCCAAAAAAAAGTTTAAACTTTTTTTAGTTTAAAAACTTTTTTTAGTTTAAAAAAGTTTAAACTTTTTTTTGGCTGCATGGAACGATAAATCCTTTTGTAGGATTAAAGTAGACACTTCAACGGAACCGGGAGTCAAGCTGTTTTGTGCAGAAAAGGTACCAAATTTAAAAAAAGTTTAGTATTAATTTTTAATTGACCGTATTTTGTCGGTAAAACAGACGGCTTTAGGATCCCCTTAAGGTCACCTGCTAATCAGAAACCTCATCAAACACTAACTGTGATCAAAATATTAAAATCAAAGAATTGGTCTTTGATAATTTTCAATATTAGTAGAATTAATTAAAAACAAATCGAGAAAATAGAAATTGTTCGAAGCAAAATTATTCGGCGCATCATAGCTAATCCAAACAGTTAAAGTTGACAGATGCAGAGAAAGAGAGATCTTCGATAAATATTATTAAATGATTGTACGACACACATCATTGAGTCATCACATCGTATCGTTGAGTCGACTTCAATTGTTCCTTTCTTTGTTATTATTTATATTTTATATTGAAGAATCGTTCGGGACTTGCTTTATTTTAATTAAAAATTAAAGACAACGGAGGCATTCGAGCAAAACATTTGCATTAACACACATTTTGCAATCACGACCAATCTCCTAATGAGCTAATAATTTATGTACAATGAATATAATGATAATTTATTTACAAATGATGAGAGCATTCTACGTACCTCGAAAATGATAAAATGATACAATACGTTGTTATAATAATTACAGAGAGGAGGATCTCGAACGAAAGAAGCGAAGAGTCAACATTGTTACGGAAGAAAGAATATACTGATTTTTATGAAACACATGTTATTTCAGAAATATATTAAATTCCGTATAAATCGCATATAACTTATACAAGTTATGGAACGAATTCTATGTTCTCTATAAATTCTATGTTCAAGATAAAATTTTTGAGCAAGTTTAATTAAAATACTGATTATTTAAAGTACTGATCGTTATAAAAATTACTTTAACGTACAAACAATTCTTGACATTACTTCCACGGCTCGAGTTAAAGATCGAAATTTCGCAATAAAAGTATTGAGCAATACGCGTGTTACACTTCACGTTTCCAACGAAAAATACACAGTGTCAGATGTTACTTGCAATATCGACGAGTATAATATCAGTATGACGAAAACGCCCAGTGATAAATGCATTCTCCTCGTGTCACAGCTGTACACGTTGCTATCGTTACAAATGTAATAGTGATAGGCAAATCGCGAATACGCGTGAGGAAATATCTATCCAATATATATTCCAAGAGGATTAAAGAATGCGACTCGATCCTTTGTTTCGTTAAAATTTTCAAATTAATACGCCTCGTGATTAAATATTACTCTCGACTGATCCAGCAACGTTATTGCGAGCCAAACAAACGCCTTATTTGAATTTCTAAAGTATTATCGCATTTTCTGGCTGAATTCGCATTAATTCTTTTAATTCTTCATTTCACATTTTCAATGCGTCCGCGTTTATCATTAAAAATATCTCTGTTTCGATAAAATATGTCCTTTTTCCTATATTTCTTTGTAAATTTTCGAAATTGACAATTACTAAAATAAAAAATTCATAAGTTTGTGAAAAAAAAACATTTTCTAGAAATTAATTTCTTTGACTACTTATTCTTATATGTACAAAATTAAAATCTATATGATCTAATAAATCTACGTAAGCATACAAATGGAAGATATACATTTTGCGTGAAATTCAATTTTTTGGGCAGTTGAAAAGTATGAAACAAAGAAAAAATCAGGACGAGAAAGAAAAATATTTTCGAAAAATCTTATCAAATATCTTTATGAAATAAAAATTAAAATATCATAAAATAATGAACATTTCCACATGTTGTGTCGCAATTTAATTTACGAATACCAAACAGATAATCGCTATATTTTTTATATCATTAGCGAAAGTACCGATATTGGAGAAGCTTTCTCAATCTTCAATGCACTCTTTTTCATGGTCACATAGTGCATCATTTCTAAATGCATAATTAATGGCTTAACAATTAATTCATGTGCGGCTATTTCAAAACGAATTTTCACATTTCTTCATGTAAAAAGAGAGAATACAGGCATTTTCCTTTTGCCATCGATAAGAACCAAGAACATGTCTCGCTAAATTGCTGCTACTTCCATTTTTCTCTCACTTTATCCTAAAAGTATTTCATCTACTACTGGCTATCTAAAATTCCTTAATCTAAAATCATATGTAATTATGTGCATTCTTTCATTTTTTTGTATGTCTTCTGTATATTTCTGTCATTTCCTTAGAACGAGACACGATAAAATGAGAGGAGAAAATATTTAGGGATAGTGAGTGATACAATTTTTTGTTGATTTTGAAATTTCTGAACTAGCTACGCGGAAAGAAATAACTGTAACCGATATCGTCACTGAAATCATCGGGAAATAATTGTAACTGAAATTACAAACATGCAGTTACATATTCTTCGTTGTCACAATATTCTGCTATAAAATTATTCATTTCAATTTCTCAATTATTATGCACCTTCTCGCTATTAAAATTTTATTGTTCCTGGTGACTTCGACAGATCATACTTTGTGTTTTATGCTTTTATTAGATAGATTTATTGTGACTCTGTCATATTTCACCCTTCTAGAAAATATCATTTTATTAGAGGTTGAAATAAGGGTAAAAATAAGACATTTGAACAATCCCCGACAATCATATCTCAAGTGCGATTCGAATTAAATATTTATGTATTTGTATTAAGTATTTGTTTCAACAAAATACGAAGTTGCTTGAAATGCAGTAAATTAATTCTTTTAGTTTAATTTAAATTTTTTAAAATTATAATATATTATAATGTAAACATTATAATATATTATAATATATATTAAATTATAATATATATTAAATTATAATATATAATATATATTATAATTTTACATGTATAGAATGAAAGTTTAATGAAAACCTTAACTTCGATATAAAATTCTTTAAGAAATTCTTTAAGAAAAAGATTTAAACGTTTTAAAAGATTTTAGAAAAACCAAATTATCGCTAACAATAAATTATATATATATTTTTAAGTAGATCCTTTTATTATTAGTCAATCACAAACTTCGAAAGATTGCCGAGTATTGAAATTTGCTCAAATCACGAATTCACGTGTCCAGTTAATGTCGTACGGCAGTGGCGCTTACAATGTAATTAAAAATAATATCGATATCACACAGGAACGATCCATCGCTTTCTTCCGTCGCGATCCTCCCCGTAAATTTTTCTTATTAGAAATTTAGACCAAACGTAAAATCAGTGGATTCAGATTTCCATGTTCGTTTCATGTTTGTTTCTTTCTCAAATTCTATAAATTAAACATAATAATTTAGTGTGTAATTTTAATTTTTTTTTCGTTCTTTTGCCATAAAAGATCGAATCTAAAGAAATTACGCCAGCCCGACCCTGGATTTCCATTCTTTTCTTGTGTTTTACTTTCCTATTTTCTAGCTATCTATTTACTTAATTTTTCCCTCATATATTTCTCTCCCTCTCTCTCTCTCTCTCTCTCTCTCTCTTTCTCTTTCTCTCATTTTCCCGTATCGATACCATCGCGTTCATACGATAAATCGGCAGTGCGTTTATTGGAATAAATTGCGATTCTATGATCGCGCAAGGGAAACTCGCGTTCGCGAGGTAAATGAAGGAAAATTATCGTCGCCGAGATGGATGAGAATCGTTTTCTCGACACGGAAATTCTCGAGATTTTCTAGATCAACCAGCAACGAGGAAAGTCATTGAACGTCGGTACATGCGGATCGCGCATGTTTGTGTCTTTCCCTCTTGCCGCGCGATGGGACTCTGAAAGTCCTGCAGGACGTACTCCTCTTTTTATTTCCTAGTCTGAGATCAAAGGAGTCTCGTCGTTCGAGATCTCGATCTTGAGAGACGAGAACGAGCGAACGTGGGATCGAGACAGTCACAAAAGAACAGAACTTGAGTTTCTTTTGCCCTACTGAGGCAGCGAGTTGTCGGTAAACGTAGAAAAATCATTAAAAGTTCGAGCCTCATCCTGTGATTAATTTCATCGAGAACAACTCGAACATTAACGATCCTTTAACGTTTCTTTCGGAATCCTTTGATCCTTCTCATTTCTTCCATCGAATTCCTAGTTAATCGAGTCATCCACTCGTCATCATCCCTTCGAAATCACTTTGAACAATTTGCGCTTTTATAGAATTCCTATATTTTATAGAATTCTGTTCCGCCAATTTTCCTCCCGAATGTAAAGTTTTCGGAAGCAACAAGAGCGCTTAGAAGCCATTATTCTATTCCATTAACACAACCATTTACGTTTTCTTTATGAATAACGATCTTAATATCCGTATTTACGACTCGCCGCCATTACTTTCTTACTACTTCTCGTCCCTTTCGCATTTCCATTCATCATGCGCGTCTACCCAAATTTTCATCTACTTTTCTCTTTTCATCTATTCCGCCTCAGAAAGATCAACGTCAATCTAGGACTTATTAGTCTTTATCTCCAGCGAATGCGCTGGTCGCTCATTAGAATCAAATGCTTCGTTACCAATGCTAACGCTAGAGAGGAAAAGTGCCTATCATATCACCTATTATGTTTACAGTCGCTACACTTGTTCAAGTTCACTTCATCAAGAAGGATCGATGACGATGACTTCTTCGACTCGTCGATCTTCTCTTCTCTTTTCTTCTTTCCTTTTGTTCCTCTTCGTAGTCGATTTGTCACCGATTTATCGAATTTGTCGCGTCTGAATGCTCGCAATGATCGATTCGTTCGCACGAGGTTTAGTTCTCACTTCGACAAACCGAAGATCAGAGAAAAACATGTTTTTTTTTTCGAAAAAGTTTTTCAGTTTTCGTCAACCGGAGAGAGAACAAATCATGCGAATATCCTCGAACAAATATCTCGTATTCCGCATATCCAAATCCGTAAGCAATACTTCATCAAGGACGATTCGAAGGAAACTTGCTAATCTTCAAACAACCTCGGACGAGTATCCTTGTGAACGATGTATCTCGTCAAGGATTAATTTTCTCGAGTGTTCTTGCGTGGCTATCCTAAGAGATATTTCATCGAAGACGACCGGATCTGGAACTATCCTTGTCGAGGTATCCTCGAGAAATCCTGTCAAGGATTATTCAATTCGGAATAACAATTTTTCATTACTGAGATAACAACCTAGAGAGATATCCTGTCAAGGACAAATCTGTCACAGCGACACTCAAAGAGTATCTTGTCGATTTAGAGCTATCTTTTTACTTTTCGCGGCATTCTCGAAGAATCTCCTGTCAAAAACTATTCAATTTGGAATAATAATCTCGATGCAATGACGTTCTTGAGGGACATTCTTTCGAGTACGATTCGATTCAACTTGACATTCTTGAGGATATCTCTCATTGTCATAGAATCCTCGATCAGGACAAGGATTTTTCTACCTCTCTCCTAGCACTTTCCCTTCTCGCGCGCGCAAATACTCGCACGCGCAAATACTCGCGCGCATATTCGATCATAAATAGCCAGCGCGACCTGTACACGTGTGTAAAATCTAAGAAAAGAAAAAGAACTGGCCCGGTCTGTTCGACGCTCGCGTTTACTAATAGCTAATTAATTATCACCCTCCCTCCCCTCCCCTTCGCTCTCCCGCTTTTACGGTACTCACGATTCCAATCCTCGGGAATCTCCCACCGCTCTCTATTGGAATTAATTGGCTACTTTGTGTTTTAAATTGGCTAATGTGTGTACATAGACGTGTGCGCGCGCGTGTGTACATGTGTGTAAATATGTCTCTCCTCTCGATCATGTGTATACAATGTATAATACGTATAATATATTGCTATATATACATGCAGGATGCAGCAAAATGCGTAGAAAAACGACGGTATGGCTTTCTTATAAAATTCTAAGTCAGTGGAGAACAAATGACACATATGTGTCATATTTGTTCTTTTTTTTTTCATTATCTTGAATCCTCAATATTGATCCTTAGAATTCTTATTTAGAATTTACTTCGGATCTCGCATCACTAAAGTTTTTTACAAATATATACATAGATAATTATGATATTTCACGAATTTAAAGAAAGTTTGATAATCTTTCGAAAAAATTCCTGTTTAAGATAGAATTAAATCTATTAGATTATTAATTAGATTATTAATTAAATAATTATTAATTAATAAATCTATGCATGTAATTTAACATTTACAACAATTCAGCATTGAAAATATTTTTAATTTTAAAAATAATGATGTGAATCACTGGAGTAATTTGTAATATTATTAAAAGATGCATTTCTAGTATAAATCGAAGAATAAATCCTTCGAAAGTCGAAACTTCCTATTATTTTTCTACGCATTTCTCGCGATATCCTGTGCATATATGTATCAGCTAATCGAAAATTGAGGCTACAGTGTGCGGCAGTCTATTGTCTCTCTTGGCTCTTCTCTCCGCAGCTTCCCCGTTTTCCTTCTTCCTCTTCATGCTTCTTGTTATCGGTGACTTGCTATCTTCCGATCGGCGAAGATTCTCCTTTCTTCTCTCGCGACATGGAGTCATTGCCGATTCGAATCCAACGGTCTATCTCGAGGATGGGAACGGGGAAGACTTTTTATTCCCACTGGTGTGGAGAGGGTGGCAATTCCGAGGGGTGAGCCACCGTGGAGCTGCAAGTCGTATGAACAAGACATTAGAGGAGCGACAAAGTGCAGAAGAGATGGGACTAAGAAAGCTAAGCTGGGGGAAAACGAGGAACGTGCGACCCTTCTGCGGTAAAGCAGGTCGACCACCCTGTATAACGGCCAACGGTATTTTAACCGAAAAACGATCTCGATAAAATCGCTATTCCGCTTATTACGAATTTAATAATTTTTTTTATATAAAGTTTGAAGTTTATTATAAAGCGATAATAATCTAATTACCGTGGAGTAGTTAGGGCAATCGATCGCGGGGTGAGTGAAGGGAGTAACTACGTGCGAATCGTCGAGCTAGAATTCTTTACCAGAAATTGGAATATTTCCGGATATTTAGTGTAAGCAAAGCTTGATATAAAAATTGAGAAAATCCTCACAAGTTTTTTATATAGTTCGGCAAGCATAGTACTTGAAGGGTGATAAATTTAAACGATTGGACATTCAATTACATTAATTCTGGATGGACATTAATCGTGAAAATATTATATCGAAATTAATCCGTATTAAAATTGTAATTGCTCGGCCATTCGCCTTCTCTAATGATCGAAATTGCGAAGTACGAAACATATGTAATAATTTACAATTACATTTCGCACTCCGATATTATCGATCGACTAAATCGTAAGAACTGAAATCGTCAGCGAGCAGCAATAATGCGGTGTGCTTTTCTTTCTCTTTTATTCAAATCCGTTAAATATAGCGTTACTGTGTTTTCGTCTAATCTTTAATATAATTGTAGGCAACACAAAGAAATTATAGATACAACTAAAAACATATGTACAACATAAAACAATTTTTCTAAATTTGCGTATCATACCTAAAAACGTTTTCTCTTTCGCTCATCTTTGATGATAGATGATTTTCTATATTTTCGCATTAATTTATTCGCCAAGTGACAGCCGACGTCGGTAATTATTAATTACCGTTATCGAACTGGAGCACACGCTACCCGCTCGTGACGATCATTCCGAAGAATTAATGAATCTCGACTCTCAATAACAAAATAATAAAAACGTTCGTCTGATTTCCATGCAGCTGTCAGCACGCGTGACAGCCGATAGTCTTTTCTAAAAATATTCCTTCTTTCTCTCTCTCTCTCTCTCTCTTTCTCTCTCTTCTTGCTTAAATATTTTTGTCTTCAATATAAGTCTATTCTGTTCCTTCTATTCCGGTTTCTTTATCTCTTTCGGGCTACTCTTCATATCGAAGTTAGTACTGGCCTAATATCGGGTAGATATTATCTATGGAACAGGAAATATATATACTTTGCACGGATCACATCGGATTACGAATTCCAGGTTTAAGGGAAGGTTGAGGATTGAGAAAATATATGCAGATCTTCGAAAGAGAGTCTTCATCTGTTTTTGTTCTTTTTTTGACGCGTCGCGATGTCATCGCTTGTCTTTCTCATCGATATTTCTCTCAACTGAAGGCTGCATGGTGGATCAGGCCTCCTTTTACACTCATAATGTCAACGATAAAACAATGTGCTCCGTTCAGGTATTTCCTCTGCCTTCTTTTATGCACAGACAGCAGAATGGCGAGACAATGACGGCGGGTATGTCATGCGCTTGCGAAACCGGGGTGACTGTTTGCAAATTGTATTCAAATTATTAACGCTCGGTTGCGTAAGACTGTAACAAATTTCTGAATCAAAATTGTAAAGCAGAAATCCAGTCAAATTAATTTTCTCAAGACTGACAAAGATAAATTGGAAATTTATAAATTGGAAATTGTTTCAACTAATCTTAATTTAAATTTTAAAAGACATTCCTTTTTATATTTCTTTTACTATATCATATTATTAATATGCATCATATTAATGTTACAACGTATTAATATTCTACAAGAGATGAACAGGTTCAACAAACTAGATTAAATCAAAATTGACGGATGTTCCTCGAAGATCGTAATTGTTTCCTTTTTAATCAGATTCCTTCGGACTCGCTTTTAAGTAGCGAAAGTGGGCCAGCAACGATGTGATTTCTCGCTTCAGCAACGCTTTCGCTTCAGTCGAAACAAAGAGAAAGAAAGAGAGACACACACGGAGGAGACGGAAACACTCATCGGACAAAGGAACGGTATCCTGCCGGGTATATTATATGTATATTATTGTCATGTGGATGTTTAAGAATCCCGTTAATTGCGTGTAAACGCGAAACTGTCACTAATTAGCGCGTCTCGTCTGTCGTCACTTAAACCACATTGCTCAAATCCATGAAAACGGGATTATCCTAATATCCGCGCATTTCCACAAAATTTATTTCTGAAACTTATTTCGATTAATTATTAATTATATTAATTAACACTTGCACATTTTTCAATTTTAACTCAACTATCGCGAATAAACACAAGATATTGTGTCTAACATGACTATGCAGTTGTGCTTTAAATAACATGATTATTTACAAGATATTATTGAAATATCACGCCCGCGAATATTTTGAAACAAATGTTCGGATTATGTTCGACGAATATAATCCATTTCAACAATTTCGATAATGATAATTTAATCTACAATGATTGGAACCGTGTCATATTTTATAAGAACCGGCATTCAACCTGGCTTTATCATTTTTAACGGGGCTCATTTGGGAATTATTACACCTTAACATGGATTGTGTGTGGATTGATACAATATTATTATAATTTTTCTTGCAAGGCCCCCCCCCCCTTAACACAGGGAAAAATAATTGGAATTCACAGAGAGATCTTCGAGGAGTTTTATTTCTCTTTCAAAACGCGAATGCTTAATCAACTGCTCGCGATGCGGTCATGGTGATATCGAATTCATCTACAATTATATTTAATTATAAACAAGTGTGTCACCCAATTCGAGCGCAATTAACCCGCCTTGACATGAAATACGCGACGCGACCGATCCGATTCGAAGATGCGACATGTTATACAGGGTGCTTCGAAATCGCCAATTACTCCTTTTCTGATTTTCAAACATGTACAAATAAATGTTCGTGATGCAGCTTCGCGAGTAATCGTTTGATAAGCTCGCATTTATTTGTACGCGCAAATTTATCACTCGAAAAACCGGAAAAGGACCGACGATTATCAGCGACGATTTTAAAGGCACCATGTATCGGTCGCGGAATGGAAATTCGTTGGACAAAAAAAGTCAGAGGCACGGTGTATGTACATCATGAGGTAAACAAAGGGCAGTTAGAGAACCCAAGGTGAGACAGTTGTAACGCAAGCAAAAGGCAATATACTTGGTATTATAAAAAATAGTCTGGATCATGTACCTCTGCGAGCGAGGTCGCGCCGACTATAGCTGACTCTCGGTTCGTTCGGTTCGTTCAGGAGGAGGCGTAACACGATTGGTAGTAGTAGTGGTAGCGGTAGTAGTAGTAGTAGTAGTAGTAGTAGACGATAGTAGCGGTAGTAGTCGATAGTAGCTGACAGTGGTAGATAGCTGAGTCGGTAGTGGTAGTAGTAACGTGTACGTATACGCGGCGTAGGGCGCTGGTTCGGCGATCGGCTTGCTCTAACTTGACGGCAGAGTAAGCAAGACGTACAATTGTTACATATCCAGCATCAGTTGCAAGTAACACTACCCAACAACACACATCTTAGTAGAAGTTGCAGCGATAATGCTATATATTGCGTATCAAATCGACAGGCGTACCTTGTAAATGTGCCTATTATTCTATATGCCACACGTATTATTATAGATAATGACGAGACAATGAGAATGAAATTTAGACCGATTTCGAGAAGAATTTTGCCTTAAGAGTCACGCCTAGAGCGTTGATCAATTATTAAATTACATACGAATTTATATTGAATTTATGTTGAATTTCAGGTAACTGTAAGCATATTTCGTTGTTGGTAAAAGTTGCTCGTTGCTTTACAGCATGTAAATTTTTTTAAGTAATATATTTTATAGTAGTAATATATATTCCATAGTTAAATATGTTAAAAATGCTATGACATAAGTGCTATTAATCAGAAAACAACACCGATACAAAAAAAATCTAGACGTACTAATACTACTTCAATTTCGAAGTCAGAGGAGAAAGTTAAGATTTTACGCTTCATTTTCGTTATACTTCTACAAAAGAAAAATTAAATTTTGTTGAGTAGTGCAATCTGGGGAAAAATATTACATAGATCTATTACAGTTAGAGATGTTTGTTCTTCGTCTCAATATCGCAGAGAGAAAACTAGAACGATATTCTAGAATTGAGGATTGCCCTAAATTCCGCGAAACTCGGTATTTAATCAAATAATAAAATATTTAAAATTAAATTATACAGTGATAGCGAGAAAATAAGTTTATTTTTTTATTTCCTTTTACTGAAACTTTTAGTGGATTTTATTATTGGATCTATTTGCATCATTTTTGTTATGTTTCTTTTATATCGAGTAGTTTTGTTCTTTTCATCGTTAAATTATGTATATGTCAATCCAAGAATTTATAATGTCTCTCGGTAAACATGACAAAATATTGCCCCGTCATTTTGTGATGAAATAAATTGATTGCTCCGATTGATTATCCCGTTAATACGGTGCTTTCATTACTTTTAATAATGTAAATTTTCCTATCCTGAAATGCGATAAATTTAAACACGTAAATAAAAAGCTATGGGCTATCTTATATTCTCATTTATAAACATCAACACTGTGCTTTCTAAAAATTTACAGAGAATTAATAATAGTTTTCAGAATAAAATTTTAATTGTAAAAAAATATATTTTTGAAAAAATATATTATTATTACTACAATATTATTATTACAAATTGAATGATAAACGATAATGTTCAAATAATTTTGAGAAATAAACTATAAATTGGTCAAAAAATGTATACATAAAAAACAGAAATTACGAGAAGACTTTATACACATCACACTTTATACATATTCATATTCTTTTCATATCCACAGCTTTAAAATATCGTTCTAATTTTCCGTTCGGTGATATTGATAACTATCGGTTCCTTATCTATTTGATTTCTGCTCCTTTGCTATATCGAGAGATCGCCTACAGCGATTTTATCACAGTGGGCCGACAGGGTTATGTGAAAAACGTATATATATTTTAGACTCTATATCTTATTTTTTTATCAGAACGTCAAAACGTTCTTTATAAACTTTAGCAAGAGGATCGCCAGGATGAAAGGCCCCTCTTTCATTTTCCTTCGACTCGTCTCTCCGTCTGATTGATTTTGAAATTTACTTTCTCTCTTATTACGCGTCGAAAGACTCAGCCGGCTCTAGTCAGCGCTACTCTTTGATCACCCGATATATCCCGCTCGTGCTATTCGATTGCTTGATAAAAAACACTGTGCGCCCCTCTATGAACTCTCTTAGGAATTAGCCTGTCTGTTTTTTTTTTCTAGAATTTAGAATATAGGATCGCGATGTGGGAGACGCACGAGTGCGAGAGAGGGGAGATATTAATTTCTTTAACATTAATTTTGAGGGACGATAAAACGGGAAGGGTGTTACGAATGTTTTCTTTTTCTTTTTTTTCTTCTTTTTTTTCTCGAATATTTTTTCATCAGTTCTGGTGGCTTTCCTGTATGCGAAAGAGGGACTTTTATGGGTCTAATCATGGTGAAAAACGTACATATCGCATGTTCCAAAATTACAGGACCGTTACAACTGCATATATTTTAATAAATCAAAATTGTCTTCTCATTTTTCGTTACTATTTTTCAAATCTCACGACTAACATGAAAGAGTCTCATGAAGTTCTGCTCTGAATTAGAATTTAATTGAAATGTTATTTAAAACAAGATACGAAGAATAATAATTTCTTCTTAACAATAAATTACTCAATCAGCTATTTTATTAATAATTATTAATATAATAAGTTGCACACTTTTTAATCTTGTTTTCTGATCTTCTCCGATAGTTTTTTTGGAACAAAACGCGTACCTATACCAACCAAGGGCGAGTCACATGAATGCTCTATGATGTAGCTTACCTCGCAAAGCTCTTGAACGCCGCAGATTGCGGATTTATGCAGAGCGGCACTCGCGACGTGTTCAGCTGTTCCGCTATAAATTTGTGCATCTCCTCTGAAACAGACAACGACATACCGACATATAAGTGAATGACGAAAGCGGAAAACGTTGATGACGCGATATTTCCGCGATCAAGATAACGACACCCATGAAGATAACCGACACAAAGGAATTGATAATTATAGCGCGATAATGACAGCAGCATTTTTTTTATGTTACTCATCGAGAACATTCGCTGTTCCTCTGCTTCATCATTGACAATTACAACAATGAGAAAAGATATTCGAGTACCTTACGATTTTCAGACGCTACTGTTGTGAGATAAGCCATGATTTATCGTGACACGCAACATACGAGCGTGTTTATCGCGGTTATTCTCGAATAGCGCAGGCACGTGTCTGAGATACTTACCGTACGTCACTACCCACGATACGCATAATATTCTCCAAACAATATAGTCTCGAGACAATGTATTGACGTCATTTCACAATTTGTACCGCAAAAATAAACGTCCAACTGCCAATTGCACTTTGCACAAAATTTAACGTAAAAAGTCTATGAAATAGCAACAACCTGAAAAAACTGTTGTTGTCAAATCATCAAGTGTCAGAAGTTTTCTGTTAAAATAGCATTTTAACCCTTTGCTGGCACCGTGGGGTACTAAAAGCCCCAGGCAAGTTCAGCCAATTTTTATCTAAAAAATTCACTTCATTTCTCCAAATACCTTTTTTCAACAGCATTGTCAAACTATTTTTTTCTGAAAGTGTTGTATCTCAAGTGTCCAGTTAATTTTTTTAGCTTTTAATATTTAAAAAATGAAAGAGTTTTGAATTTTTAAATAAAAATAGTCATTTTTTCGTTCTTTTATCTTCAAAAAATTTTTTTTTCACAGTTACTACTAAATTTGATCAAAATAACCTATGGCACATGTTAAAACAAGTATCAAAGAATATCTGAGAATTTTTTCAAGTAAAAAAATATCAGTAACTTCCTCCTAGCAAGCATTTTAATGTCTGGGGTCTCAAAAGACCCAGTGTGCCAGCTATGAAATTCTGGAGAAGTGTGCCAACTAAGGGTTAAATAAATCACACATGTAATCATAAATCTTATTTATCATTGAATGAATTAAATTTACATTAGCCATTTTTATCAGAAAATATACAAAAAGATATTCTCAGTGTTCGTTCTACGACCGTAAACTTCATTATTTTATTAAGTTTTACGTAATATAATATTTTCGTAAATGTTAGTAAATATATTTCTCGCTAGTTTCAAAAGGCATGGCGATAATTGTCTTTCGTTTTTTTTTTGTCTTTTATATAGAATCTTCGATGCGGCGGAATTTCTCACCTTTCACTTGCTGCACGCTCGTGAGTTTTCGCTCCCAGAGATCGTCGAACGGATGGGCAGCCGAAGGCTCGAAATCCACCCTGTACTGTCTCATGCCGGCGCTCGTCGTGTAACAGCATGTGCACATGCACGAATGATATCGAAGCCGACCCTCGTCTAGATAAGGATGCGCCAGGGCGTCCACCACGGTGATCCTCTTATCCTGTGTAATAATTGTTGAGAAGAACATCAATGAATATTATAAAATAAAAAGTAAGTTCAAGCCGAAACGAAAAAAATATTAACAATCGAGTACAAATAGAATATAAGCTGATTATTCGTGATTTTTGATCAATACAAATAGATACAACAGAATAGTTGACAATAAAATATGAAATTCGAGACTACTAATTACTATTAATTGAAATGATAAATAAATTTCGCAGAGAGAAATAGCAATTTCATAAAATAAAAAAAACGTAGGACTGCTAAAAATAATTATGAAATATTTTGTCAATAAAATAAACTAAATGCTATCCGTGTCAAAGCAAAAAGTTTTAAGAAAATTTTTGAGGCTCATAATTTTCTATTAAAATTAAAACTTGTTCATCAAAATCAAGTCGAATCGAAATAGTGTAAAATTTAAAATAGTGAAAAAATAATTTTTACGTGAGACGTGAACTTACGGGATCAAAGACTAGCATCTGGCAGAGCAAGTGGACGGCCTCGTGCGTCGCCTGGCTGCTAAGATTATACAGGGTCGCGAGCGACGGCGGCTTCTGTGCCCTTCTCAACATGTGAGACTTCGCGCCCTCGCACGCATACCTCATCTCCTCGAGAGTGGGTGAACCCAGCAGCTCCGTGATTAACTCGAGCTGCGACCAAGAAAGAAGACGCATTTTTTGCTTAGTTTCATAGCTCAGTTTCAAAGTAATTCTTTTCCGCGAGTATCTGCTCGCCGTAATTCTCTGATTGACATATGTATTTTTATTGATATCTCGCATAACCGGAATCATACGCGAAGTTCAACGTGTGACGTAAGGCCCTTCTTGAGGAGAAAGGTGCAAGCCTGAATTTTCGAGGTCCGCTCCACTCACCTGTTGCACGGGGCTTTGGGCCTGGAAGAGAATCCGCCGGCGCAGGAGCTCGCCGAAGATGCAGCCGACGCTCCACACGTCCACCGCGGCGGTGTAATGCCGCGCGCCCATCAGGATTTCCGGCGCGCGATAATACTGTGTCACCACTTCCTGGGTCATGTGGACGTTCTGGTCGGGTTCTGCCACCCGGGCTAACCCGAAATCACAGATCTGAAAAAAGAGAGCACCTAGTACACTTGGCTGTTCGACGTAAATAGAATAGACTGGATTGCTAATTTATAAATTTAACAATCCAGTCCACTAATAAATTTAGAATATCCTATTTGGAACAGAGCATTTATGTCGGGCAAAAAGATCCTCACTATCTATATTTTCCCATTCTCAAGTTTAATCGGGGAGAACATATTTATATTCAAAGTTAAAATATTCAGATTCTGAGATATACGAATCAAGACTCACTTTTAGCACGCAATTGCTGTTCACTAGAAGGTTTCCGGGTTTGATGTCCCTGTGGAGAATTCGGGCCGAGTGAAGGTACTTGAGGCCTGAAAACAACAAAATGTTGCAAATATTATAATAAATCTGTCTTAATTATCCATCCAAGTTTCGAAAAAATATCAATTATTTTGGTAATTATTTAGAATTACGGACCACCCTCCGATGACCTTGACCTTGACATTTGTTGTCAAAGTCATCCTCCTGAGTGATCTTTGGAAGATTTTAGTCGTCGGTCATTACTCGTTAAAAAGTTATTAACAAAAAAAGTTTGAAAAATGTGGCCACATGCGCATGCTCTGTAATCAATTCTTTCTCAAAAAATGCGAAATTTGAAATATGGTGTAAGAGTGAAAACGCGTAAAACAGATTCGCGTCAAAAATTGCAAACCCATGTGAAACCTCACCCTACGGGGGGGGCTCCACTACCGAGAAACTAGACACATAAGTGTGGGTGGAACTCGCTTCGCGTGGAAAGTTGTAAACCCATGTGGAACCTCACTTTGCATTAAAAAGTGTACGCTGTCTAGTTTCGTGAAGCAGCCCGGCGGTGTGGCGAAAGATGGCAGCGTACATTTTTTAATACGAAGTGAGATTCTACATGGGTTTACAACTTTCCACGCGAAGCGAGTTCCACCCACACTTATGTGTGTAGTTTCTCGGTAATGGAGCCCCTGCGGAACACACTGCCTCCAAACGTACACTTTTCAATGCGAAGTGAGGTTTCACATTTGTTTGCAATTTTTGACGCGAATCTATGTTTTACGCGTTTTCACTCTTACACTATAATTCAAATTATGCGCTAACTTAGAATTGTATAGACTTCGAGTAATGAGCCTAATTAAAGCAGTGAATTAACAAAAAATTATTTTATTAATATTAATGTATATATTATTTCTTTACGAATCACATTTTTAGTACACAAATAGTCTAATAACTCGTCGTATCTCGTTGTTAAAGCAAGAAATTCATAGAATTTCATTTTAAGACAGATCATCAGAATATGTCTTGTACGAAAATCTATCGTATACTAGTTTAGTTTCGGATACCGTTTCAAAGTCATAAGAAATATCAACAACAGTAGAAATGGCATATACACACAGTGCCGTGAAACTTCTTTTGTTCATTGGTCATTGGCGGTGGATGTGTAAAGCTGTATTCAAAATAACTGCTATATTTTTCAAACTTTTTTTGTTAATAACTTTTTAACGAGTAATAACCGACGACTAAAACCTTCCGAAGGTCACTCAGGAGGATGACCTTGACAACATATATCAAGGTCAAGGTCATCGGAGGGTGGTCCGTAATTCTAAATAATTACCATTATTTTTTATCGTTAGATAAAAAATACAATAAGAGATATAAAGTATATTAAAGAGATATAAGAGATATATATTAATATAAGAGATATTAAGTATAAAAAATTTTTAAACTTCACTAAAGAATTTAATCATACTCGAATAATAAAAGAGATATTTGCGAATTTCATTAGAAAAACCATCAGAGTTTTAATTAAATCGTTGAATTCGATTCATTTGCCAGTGAATTTAGCAGGAACAGCAGCAATGTCACAAAACATCTATGATAATTAATCATGAAGACGCAGGATCTTTTATCGATCATGAAAATTGACATGAGATCACCGCCGTCTCGCTCGTACGAGACTGCGAAAATGATAGGAAAGTGACGGAAGAATTTTTCTCGGCGACGTGACAAGCTGACAAAACATCAAAGAGCGCCGTTGCTGTGACATGACACGTCGGTCGTGTCAACGTGAACCCAATTTTCATGCCGGTGAAAATTCCCACTGGGTGAAACGCGGACTACCTCTCTTTTTCTCCCTTTTTCTCTTGATGAAAATACGGAGCACTTCGGAACGGTGATTATATCAAGTTTAATAAAAAATCGGTTATTATTTTGTCGAAAATACCCGTCGGTAAATTTCGAGCCGCGCGGTATTCACGCAAATGCGATGAATAATAACTGAATTTATGCCCTTTAATAGAACAATGTAAAAGTTTTCACGGATTCTTTGCAATTTAATTCCATGTATTGTATGCGTTTGTACATTTGATAATATAATATATTTAGTATATATATATATATATATATGGGGAATAACATAATGTGATAAGTCTAAAAGAAATTACGAGAAATTTAGAAAAAAATAACTTTATAATATAAAAAATTACAATGTAATGATATTAAGAAATAAACTTCTATAAGTTTAAAATATGTCAAACTTTCCGATTTTCTTTAGACTTTTTCAATATTCAAATTACGAAATTGGACATACTTCATTTTAAAATTTATTAATTTTATCTATAGTAGCGTTATCTTATGGTAGCTAAGATTATGTGTAATGTTGATATATTTGATAAAAAATTATTTCTAGTTTCCATTTTGAAGATGATGATAATGACAATGATGATGTTAACAAGAGAGACAGGTTTTGATTAATTATTTATAGCATGCAGGAATTTAACAGTCGGTAGATTGTTCATTGAAGATTGGATAAGTTTAATTGTAACGTTTTGCCCCACTATCGATTGATAAATACCGTAAAACCAAGATGGTCGGAGTGATCGCTCATTTTATGAACATGCAAGTAATGCACGTGACGCTTTAATTAGTCAACACTGATTCAATTAAACGATATACGCGTTCGAGAAAGCGATGTGATTTCTCTAACTCATTTCTCGGATTCGTTTATTTTTTACGGAAAATCGGCGTAACTCATAGGCATTTCATGAAAGTTCCTTTCGTTTTTCTTTGTTTTCTCGCCTTACTTTAAGGAAGCGATTTCTCTCTAGCGCAAGAATGACGAACGTGGAGACGTAAGAAATGACACGACCGAACAGGGCCGTAACGAGATTTCTTTAGTTGTTTCGCGATCTACCCTTGTCAACGAGTCGACTTTACCATTAATTTACATTGATTCAGAAAACATTGAAAAAAATCACGGTGTGTATTTTAAGATGTAAACATATTGGTAAGTTAGTTCGTCGAACGTTCGACCAGTTTCAATCTTCCCTGTTGTTTCACGACGTTCGTTGAAATTGAACGCAGACCGTCAGGGAACAGATCGTTATGATGCGATAGCAAATTATCGAAAAATTGATTATTACGGAATATCCTCGCAGACGTACATGATGAAATAAAATGAGAAAATAAAACGGTTTACTGACGTTGGATCTATTTAAATTTATATCTGGTAACTTATAATTTATTATACGCAATTTGCCTAAAACTGTAGGATTCCCCGAATCACGTCCAATCATAACGGCCCTGAATGTGAGTCACGGCTGCGAATGCATTCGAATCTCTGTCTTCGTGGCAATAAAACTCAGTAATATTGCGAGGGTAATTCGTCGTCTGGAGGGGTGGCTGGCGAGACCGGGGAGTTCGCTTCGTAATTAAAGTCCCGCGTCCGGGTTTGCTGTACGGCCGCTCTCATTATCGTATCCGTTCGCACGCGATTAACTCGAAAGCTCCCCACCTCTTGCCCCCCCCCCCTCTCTTTCTCTCTCTTTCTCTCTCTTTCTCTCCTCTCTCGTCGAGCTGGAATCTTCGCGTGCACTTGTTTAAGCAGCGTGAAAAATTCATTTATCCGCGCCAAGCTGCACCGCGACTTAATCGAATGTTAAATTATTACAGATGAATCCGTATTCTTTTCCTTCTTATTTCTGACAAGAAAAATCTGCATTTAAAGGAAACCTAACTAGTGAATAATCGAATGCAAATATTCATAAATCAATTAATTTTAGAAGTAATGTGTATATAGAATAAAATAATACGTAAGGAAAATCAGTGGTCTGTAATTCCTCGTTCAATGATAAGAAATTGAAAGCGAAAAAGCGGTTGAAAACTGTAGAAATTTTGACTGATCTTGAGTTTCAAAAATAAATCTTTATTTTTGTTTAAAAGTTTCCAATTTTAAAACTTTTAATTTTATTAAAGGTTCAAGCATTAAAGGTTTAAGATATTCAATCTTGAATATTTTAAATATTTTTTTATATTAAAAATCTAAAAATTTTTTCTTACAGCAAAAAATTTTTCTGAGAGAATCTTCACAAACACCGTATAATATCTTAGCAATAAGCATATTCTAAATATTAATTCGACTCAAAAATCCCAATACGCAAATGTTGAAACAGTCATTATAGTTATATATTATATTATAGTTTTTAATTATGTATATAATATAATATAAAAATTATATATAACATATGATTATAGTATAATAAAAAGTATATATATTATATATATATATATATATACAGGGTGTCCGGAAACTCGCCTGCGCCACTTCTGGAGATGATTCAGAGTCCAAAAAGAAGCAACAAAGTTATATAAACATAGGTCCGGAAATGAATTGTTTCCAAGTTATAACCACTTTTATGTTAAAAAAATCGTAATTTAGTTTTCATAATCACAATCAAAATAATCATATTTCTGCATGGCTTTTAAACAAAAATAACTTTATTTCGAACTATTTAGGCGTTAAATTACAATTTTTTTAACATAAAAGTGGTTATAACTTGGAAACAATTCATTTCCGGACCTATGTTTATATAACTTTTGTTGCTTCTTTTTGGACTCTGAATCATCTCCAGAAGTGGCGCAGGCGAGTTTCCGGACACCCTGTATATATATATATATATATATATATATATATTATATATATAATATATATAAAATCATATATAAAATATTATAAGTGAAACTAGTCAATGAGATATACAGTCGTACAGTCAAGTCTCTTAATTTGTTTCTAGCCTGCAGAATTCCATTACTGTCTAGTAAAATATTATATGACGAAATATCTTGTTTGTATTTGCGATATTGTGTCGATCACGTATTATAAGTCAACTTTGTCGCTGTCTACCTTCGATAAAATCCGGCAAAAGCTGAATAAATCGTGAATTCAGTTATGTCGAACAATTAATTAGCCGTGCGCATGTGGAAACGCCTGCTAATTAAAGTCCATCACCGAGCCACTTATGAATATCCCAATTATTTAATGTCCTTTATCAACAAAATTAGTCGGCTCCCTTTACAATCAACGTGATTTCACGCGCGCGTCACTTTGTCACGTTCATAACGTGACCGCGACGAAAAAAACGTTATTTTTTCCAATTAATGCAAAAGAAAAACATGACAAAGGAAGCCAATTAATGGTCGACCAGCTATGGACGAGTTTTCCGATGAGGAGTTACTTTCATTTGATTTGGTGTGTATTTGATCACACTTCTTTTCTCTCCTTTTCCACATCCCATGTAGTCCCAATTGAATTAATTAAGCATCTAATTAAACATGCTAATTAATCGACGTGGCAAGTTCAAACAATCAAAATTTGAAAAAAAAAATCAATGCAATTTTTTACGAAAAAGCCAAATTGATCAGTCGATACGAAATCTTTTCATTCATATTTTTATTCTTTAAAATATATAGTAAATGAGAAAATAATTATCACATTATTACATTTATTAACAGAACAACTCTTAAAAGGAACGAAAAAGCATGAAAAACTGGTCGCGTAGGTTTATTCCCGTCTAAAGTGCCGGTATTTTTTGCAACTATTCACGAATTACCGGTACGATCCGTCTGGTTTGTCTGCTCATGTCATCCTCGGTGGAAGAAGATTGCCGACAACCTTGGAGTCGATAACCGAGGCAAGATCGGGCCTCTCCCGAAGAGAGGCCTTGACTTTCGTACGCCAATAATCAAGGAGTCGCTCGACCTCGCTCGTCGACCAAATGGGAGAAGAAATAAAGAATCCAACGAGAACGCCATGATGTCAGGTGCAATGAACCCGACAATGGCAGAAGCTCGGCCAAAACAAAATCTGATTTCTGATCCCTGTGATAATTTTCAGCTCGGAAAGTAGTTCACCGTTTCATCGAGCGTCATTATTCCAGTTTGATTTTTAAAATATTTCATTTGAATAAATTGTAAAAATTCCATTCACATTGAGTGCATGATGATTATTTACAGAGTTACATTCTGTTTAATAAATAAAATTCGATGAAAATGCTGAAATATTATGAATATATCCTGTCTTGCACAATATAATTTCGTGTTACGTTTACACGAATAAAATTCTATTATTTTTTAAATATTATTTTTTAAAAATATAGTTATTTTATAAATATTTTATATAATTCAGATATAAATTAAAAATCAGATATAATTCAGATATAATTTCCATTTTTCAAACATCCACGATGAGATCGCAAGAATTCGAGGCTTACACTGGCACCGTGTCGTGTGTCGTCGCGTGAACGCGACCGGCATCGCACACGCTCTACTCGCAGTTTATTTTGATACCCGTGTCCCGCCGCCACGTCATTGGAATCACGCCGCTGTAAACAGAAGAAGCCTCGCACCACACGAACTTATTTTCAGCGAGGCCGATAACCGCGTTATACGCGCACAACCACCTGAGATTGCCTTGACAATAATAGCACATAACCGAGTTTCTATTTGTTTAGACTCAAAAATCTCTATTTGTATCATCTCGAAATTTATAAGGGGAGAGAGTAAAGTCGCGCAAGAATTTTTAAGAACGAAAGCAAAACTGGAACTCTCGTTCGTTTCTTTCTCGCGAGCCAATAGAATTCTCCGGGCGTTCTCATATTTAATTCTGGTCCTGTATGGGCATTACTATAGGCCGTATAAGCATCCAAATAAAGACTTGTCCAAACTCAAGTCCATTTAGAATTTATCCATGTAGGGGATTTTTTTCTAGGTTAGTAAGCAGGCCCTTTAAAGGCTTCCTTACATTACTTCAGGTTCAAGCTAGGACGTCCACCTTGGTCCAATTTCGATTTGTCACGCTCTTTTGTTTAGAGCCTTTATCATTTTGCGAACTTGGGCCAATAAAAATTTTAACTTAGACTAATATTGACTTTGTAAATCGAGCCTATATATGTAAGATAAGTTGGCCAATATATGTAAAAGAAAGACGGGAACGCCTGGAGAAATTTCTAATCGAGTACATACGCACGCACGCACGCACGCACGCACGCACGCACGCACGCACGCACGCACGCACACGCACACACACACAAAATTATTATTATTATTATTATTATTATTATTATTATTATTTAAACATTAGGTTCACCATTGAATCTGTCACGTTAAACATAAAAATTTTGAAATTATGAGATCAGATTCGTAAAGAGTGATTCAAAAATCAAAAGACATATTGTTGCTTTAATTTTAATGATAAAATCTAGGAAAAATTTCTACATGGGTACGAGGCCAGTATTGAATATGAGATAAGGGCTTTAGATAGCGTGAAAAATTGAGATTGGACCAAGGTGGGCACCTAACTTGGGCCTGAAATAGCCTATAAAGGGCCCGTTTACAACCTAGAAAAATTTCTACTCAGAAAGCGGAATTGTTCGGCAAAAGAGAGATTCGCGTTGAAAATGACGGAGAAGTCTGTTAATGGACAGTCGGCCAACGCGATTAATCACCCCCATTGCGTTAATCTCCGCGAGTAATTTATCTCGCGGAGACGAGATAGCAAAGGATTCGGTATAGTGAGTGTCGCCGCGCGACTTCCTGTCACGCGTCAGAATTCGCAAAGTGTGCCTTAGCTTGAATGCTAGACGGCCCTCGTCCGTCGAGCCGTAACAACGTGTCACAATACCGCCACTAATACCGCTGTGGTGTAGCAGATGTGAGAGATGTGATCGTGAGCTCTTGCACTTCCGTCGAAATTTCGCTCGTCTCCGTAAAGTTTCTTCGCTCTTGTGCTGCGAACGCGCACAAAAGCGTGCTAGTTCGTCAATCCTTTCCAATTTCGTCGCACATGTAACAAAGTTACGTCCCAAAGTTGGTCCCACAAATAGAAAACAGATTTAAATTATAGAATTAGAAAATGATGAATTATAATCATGGAAAATCAAGATTTTGAATTAAGAAGTCAAAATCTTCGAAGATTGAAAGAAAAAAATCTCGACACATATAAGACAATTAATAATTTCATAATCATATCACCCACTATACATTCCTTTAAATATTTTTGATTATCTTTTGTTTATACAATTATCTATTTTTTGTTTGTCAGTAATTGGATAACGTAAACGGATAACTAACGTCATATTATTCTACTTATTGAAAATGTGTAATTTACGACATCATGGTTTCTTCTATCGCGCACTTGATTAAGGATTCAACCTCACGGCATGCATATATAGCCACGTCGTTCTCAGAATATTATCCTTAATCGATACATCTGTTGTCGATTAAGTCAATTCCGATCAGACTGAATTGAATTTAATTAACAACACACGCGCGTACTTATGTACGTTGCATCGCATCGAACTGCTTCCGGCATGTAGCACATCCGTCTCCCCTTCATGTAGCACATCCACTATTACTATTAAATTAGATCGTAGACTGGCATATCATGATCTAAGTCTTACCAAAGATATCTTATCGAAAACATAAAGAGGTCTACTGTGTGCACGAGTTAAATCACATGAGAAAAGAAGAAGAAAATATTGAATTTTTTCATCACACAGTCTTATATCAAATTTATAATTTGTACAAACGAGCTAATCAATCTTGTTCATTTTATTCTTTCTTTATCAAAAATTTATTATAATTATTGTAATGCATAGATACTTTTATTTCTTGGCAACATGCAAAAATTATATCAGCAATATGTACAAGTTATTGCATTGTCAAATAAATACATATAAAATGTTCAATAAAACGTTCTCGATAAGAAAAAATAAAATAAGTTTCTAGTATAAAATAAAGATTCAGGCTGAAACAGTGAGATTTATGTATACGTAAGAACAAACAATTTGATCCCATATGTCGTTGGCTCGCACACGTGCAACGAAAACTTGAAGCCAAGAGGGTTCGCTCTGGCAAAGTTCCAGCCGATTTAATGTCAGTACTTGTTGATGTATAATGTAGAAGAATGACAGGCGACTGAAGAGAATGTGAGCTAATATTTGCTCTTAAGAGGGACTTTGAATTATTAACTTCGTCGACTCGAAGCGGCGATTTAGGAGAGATTACGATTCTCGTTCGCGGATCGTGAATTAACGAATTTTCTATTCCTAATTATAGGAATAGAAAATCCAGATAATATCAGTTGATCAATTACATCAATGTAAAATTTGAAAAATGGTCTTCCTTGAAATTTATTAAAATTCATAATTTATTGTAATTGTAATTACAATTGCAATGAGTAATATTTATCACAATTAGGATTAAAGTTATTGAACTTATAATGCAATCACGCAAATTAAGTAATCATGAGAAATCATGCAATTTTATAGCATCATTAGTCTGTCTGATAATTAAAAAATATGTCAATATCAGATTTATTATCGACAAATTATCCGTTTTATACTTAAACGTCAGCACAAGATGAGCTTTTGGTATTCCTTAGACTTCACGTCGATGTAGAATCGAAGTAAAAACATTCCGCTTACTTGCCCGCAAAATCCTTGCTGTTTAATTAAATTATTTCGTCCCTTTCTTCCTCAGCCTTTCTTTTCTCTTCTCTGTCTCTTTATTTATATTATGTGTTATGCTTAGCCGCAAACGAGATATACGCCGTGTAATCCGCTCATTAAGATTCGTTTGACGTCGATCACAATCACTAGCAAGTAGTACGGGCATACAAATCGGCGAAGTCAGACACGCCGCACGACACATGTCATTCTCCCTCCCTTCCCCTCGTCCCTTCTCTTCTCTCACTTCGAGAACAATTATTTCATAAATTTATTTGAAATTTTATATTTTCTTGAAATATATTACAGAATATACAAAAAAGTTTTATGGTAAACCATTTTGAAGATAATGCCAAAAGTTGAGGAATAAAGATTTTTATATCGTAATTGGACCATTATCATATTTTATTGGACCATTATCATATATATCTGCATTTTAAAAAATTTTTTAATTAGTATAATTTCTGAAAAACAATTAATTTTTTAAAATAGTAACAAACAAATAATGCTCAGAACAATTTATTCTAAATTTAATTCATTTGATATATCTTCAATGCTTAACAAAAAATGTTTGATGTTCAAAGTAAATGAGTGAAGTCAATTAATTACATTTAGATCAATCAGGAATACATAGTAAAAAGATCCACTTGAACAGAATTTTACAATGCAATTCTCATCGAAATTAAAGTTCAATTCTTTACTAAATTCTCCGATACTGTTTATTCGACAAAAAATACATTTCTCTTCCTTCCGTTTTTTCTCTCCGAAACGGATATCGGTTGCTCTTATTGCGAGGTATCGATTTGTTGTTACACAATGTTGGCACAGCGCACCCGCCTTCTTGATGGATTAAAAAGAGAAACATCGCCATTTCTCTTCAAAAAGATATTGCTCCTTAATTAAAACGTCGCGACAGGTAGAAGAAACAGAGGGAGGAGATAGGAGGACTCAGGACGAAGGAGCAGGAGTGGTGAGGCAGTTAGAGGAGAAGCCAGAACCGACCGGATGACGGGGTCTGGGGTCACGGATGGGCGGCGGCAGGACTGGTTTCGGACCAGTCAAGAGAAGAAGAGGAGCTGCTCTCTGCTCTATCTGCCATTTATCGCGCTATACTGGGTGGGAAAGTCCGAAATGGCTTCGTCGTCCGTGAGAAAATCAGATCATAACACAAGATCTCCCTAACGAATCATCATCCTCTTCATACTTCTTACATTGTCGATACAGACAAGTTGCACGACAAAAGAGAAAGAGAGAGAGAGGTTCTTTTTATTTCTTAAATTTAAAAAAAAGAGCAAAAAACGAATCTTACTTTGATAAAACATAAAAGAACGAAAAGTCCAATCAAAAAGTATATACAGGAAGTGACTAACGATTGAAAAGTTGTCACTCGCCTTATCTTACTTTCGCATGTCGCTTTCCGATTTAACGTCACCGTTGAAGTACAAATTTGAATATGCAAAAGCTCAGACAAACTCGACGAACGGAGTTCGGGTGTGACTCGAATGGACAAGAAAGCGGCTCTGGTCGCGATTGACGAATATCTATCCTCACTCTTGGCTGCAACGACAATTTAGAAAAAAGGAAATCGATCAGATTCACTTCTCAAAATAATCGGCTTCTCACCATTCTGCAAATGCGTAATCTGAGAGAATGCGTGAATAACAAATACAAGATTATCTTAACAATCTCCTGATTTTTACACTGCACAAGATGAGAGAAAGAAAGAGAGAGAGAGAAATTCAAATTTCAAAATAAACTTACAGAATATCTATGCCTTCCACGATTTTTAATGATAATTTTATTCGAAAAATATTATTAGTGTCGTAGAAATTAAGTCTAGGAGAAGTTATCAATATTTATATTAAGAGTATTATAAAAGTCTTTTAGAATATAATGTTAATTTTTATAAATTTAACTTAAGAAAATTGTATTTATAATTATAAAATTATACACTTATAATTGTCTACTCCAATTATATAATTAAAGTAGAAAAATCATAATGTCCTTTTTATAATTTTCTTTCTCACTACTTAATTATTCACGATTGTTTATGTTAAAAAATTTTGAAATCTCCGAGACAATTTCATTTGGTTCACAACGCAATTCACCTCGACAGTCATTTCAATCACATTACGTTACATCAAGACACCATTTCTTCTCGTGCTTGCTCACAAGTGTATCGAAGACAGTAATTTCAGAAGTAACTCTATCTCGTCGCGGCGGGAGATAGAAAAAAAGAACGGAAAAAAAGAGACAGGACGAAGATGTTGCCATGACGAAGCAGAAAAAATCTTAATAATGAGAAAATGAGGAAAAATTACTATTCACGGCGGTGCGCTTCAGTCGGCCAGTGCATAATGATTCGGTGCATCTGCGTTACTCTCGCATTCGCGTTGCACTAAGTTGCGCCATAAACCTCCTTTCGACCGAGAGCGGAAGCGAAGGGTGAACGCAACCAGTTCTCCTCCTTCGCCTTCGCTGCTATCGCGCGATTCGAGTTGCATCCTTCGTGGCGAATGAGGGGAAAAGGGGATGAGACACGATGGAACATGTCGTGACAAATTATCCTCGAAAACAACCAGCTGGGGGAGAAACAAAAGTGGTGACACGACGAATGATGAATTAACGTGGCTACCCCCTGTCCGCCACGTCTTTAATAATAAAAGCCGAAGAATGTTCAGCTGTAGAAAAATTCATTCGCAAAAAGGTCAAATAACGCGATTATCGCAATGGCACACAAAAAATTTATCGTCTTTGTAATTAATATTTGCTATTGTAGATTCTATTGTAGATCGATTTTTTTAAATCTTACTTGACTGCAACAAAATGAATATATTTGACATGAATGTATTTATATGAATAACATGAATATATTTGATATTTGCAAACACCACGGTTTTTCCTTTTAAAAGCTTATGATATATAATATCACATAAATTCTCTAACGTAAACATCGTGATCCTTGAAATTAAATGATTCGGCAGCACGAATTTACACGCACGCGACAGATCGTAAAATATACTCTAATATCGTCCAGAAGCGTAATGCAAAGATAAAAGCATAAGTAAGAATTAATTTAACGTGCGATCTGTTTCTTGTTTTTCTTTTTTTCTCTTCTCTTTCCTCCTTTGTCCTGTGTGTGTTCTCTCTCCCTTTCTCATCAGTAATTTTATTTTGCCGAGTGTTGCGTTTGGGATCGCAATATAAACAGAATACGAAAAGATGGCCCACTTTCCCCATCTCCCTCCCCTTTCTCTCTCTCTCTCTCTCGCTCTCTCTCTCTTTCTCTCTTTATTACCATTTTTTCCGTATTTAATAAAAATTAATTGAAACACATAAAGAGGAATAATTAAAGTAAAAAAGTTTTTGGAAAAAATATTTCCGACTACTGCTCATGTTAACATTAAAATTTACTTTAAACATTTAAAAATATAAAAGATTTTAAAAATTTAAAAATATAAAGAAAAATATATAACTAAGATATATATATTAATTAAAAAATTAAAAGCTTGGAAAAGTTTAAAATAACATCAATTATCAAATATTAATATTTTTCTTTCTTTCATAAGAATTAATTAGTATTTTTCTTTATAGTGCTCTCTCTAATTTAATAACGGCTATATGATCTACTAACATCATTGACAATAATGTTTCATAATTGTGTGTATAAATAATACGTTTACACATTATAATTAATTATACATTTTTAAAAAGCAGTCAGCAGATACCACATCATGTATACATATCTTATATAAGATATGTACCTGTACTATACAATATATACAGGGTGTCCCAGACCACCCGTCCACCCCATTTAAAAGCTAGGAATGCGATTCTATCAAAAAATGTTGTAGACAAAAGTTGTATGGTTTTAAAGGGGACATAAGATGTCAAGAAAACACATAGTTGTTTTTAAGAAAAAATATACAATTTGTAACTAACAATTACATATTTTTTCTTAAAAATAACTATGTGTTTTCTTTACACCAATTGATTCCTCTCATTATTCTGTGCATAAAAGTATTGAGGTAAGGTTATCGAAAAGTGAATATTTTACGAGATATTTTACAGTTTATGTAAAATTAAGAAATTATTTCAAGCTTTATAACTCGGAAAATACTTAATGAAAAAATACTTTATTATAGTGTTTTGGAAAGCTCTCGAGATAAGCTAGAAGAATATCTAATAAAAAATAGAGGTTTCGATTTAAAAAATGAAAGGTGACCTTCACGTGACCTTCAAGTAACTATTCAAGGTCAAATTAATGACACCATTTTATGTCCCCCTTAAAACCATACAACTTTTGTCTACAACATTTTTTGATAGAATCGCATCCCTAGCTTTTAAATGGGGTGGACGGGTGGTCTGGGACACCCTGTATATGTTAGGCTCAAAGAAAACGCTCACTGAGCGAAAAAACCGACCACAACGCGTTCTAACTTCTAAGATTCAGCCACAACGCGAAATTCGTGTCGTGGTACTTTCAAAAATGCTCGTAACGCGTTTTGGCAATGTGAAAATGCCACAACGCGTTGTGGACACCTATTGATGCAGCCATGACAATGCAAGACAAATGCAATCTATCAACAGATATACGTACATTCTTGTTCGTTATTTCATTTAGCGTATTGCTAGAGTGTGAACGTTGTTGGTTTGTAAAAGAAAATGAACAGTTATCTTATTATTGATAATATGGCTTCTTTAATCAAAGAAGATTTTGTGATAGAAATCTTCATTAATATTTCTAAATATTCATAAATCTTCATCAATATTTTTCTAATAATAAACATTGTTCATAATATATTGGTCCCTTTGTGGGAATTATTAATAAATTATTTATTTTTGCAAGAACTATTATTGTGACATTTGGAATTGCACTTTATATTTTTAGAGATACATTTGCATTTTTTGCCAATGCAGTATCTTTTACAGTGGAAAGTTGTAAACCTATGTGGGACAAAACAATCATAGATCTTGTTTTGAGCCGCAGCAGGGATTGAGATGAGGTGGATGTCGGTTCGCAACTTTCCACGCAAATACATAGTCGTTAAGCCTTTCAAAATAGCTGCTATATTTTTCAAACTTTTTTTGTTTATAACTTTTTAATAAATAATGAGCGACAGCTAAAACCTTTCGAAGGTCATTTAGGAAGATGATCTTGACAATATATGTCAAGGTCATCGCAATCGGCGATGGAGCAATTAATGTGCATAATTACCAAAAATACTTGCATTTGTCTTGCATCGCGTCATGGCTGTAATAGGTGTTCACAACGCGTTGTGGCATTTTCACATTGCCAGAACGCGTTACGAGCGTTTTTGAAAGTGCGTGACACGAATTTCGCGTTGTGGCTGAATCTGAGAAGTCAGAACGCATGGTCGGTTTTTTCGCTCAGTAAGCGTTTTCAGTCTTTGAGCCTAACATATATATATATAAAATATAGTTATATATATATAATATATAACGATGTTGTAAATTATTTTAAATACGTAATTAATTATGTTTAAATGCATTATTCAATTATGAAACATTAATGCTACAATATTGCCAATAACGCCAATAAATTATATATTTTTTGCTGTTTTTTTATTTTACACTTTTAAAATCTAGATATATAATATTTTAAGTTCTGTACACGTAATTTATATACATAATTTTTATACGCCACAAGACTAATACATTTTTTTCAACCAACATATTTTTATATAATTTTCATTAACAGAACAGCATATAACAATAACAATAATCTTATTATTTTAAGTGTTAATATATGTGTGGCATGCGTACCTGTGTATGTGTATGTGTGCATGCGCATATATATGTATGGATAAATATTTACCTGTTAAATTATTAGAATCCAATTAGAATTATTAGAATTGAATCCTAACACTTCTAACACACATATATTGAAAATAACACTTTCTAAGGCTGGTAAGTCTGTTCTTATATTTAAAATGTCTTAGGTTAGGTACAAATTTAAGATATTATAACTTAAAATGTTATATAATCAATTACAGAGTTAGCATCTTAACATATTACTTAATTAACGTATTAGAGAATTTTAAATTAATAAAATTATGTGAAACATTCTAATAATTTTTCTAGTATATACTTGGATATTTTTTGTACGTTTTTAAAAAGAAAATTTTGAAAGTGAAATAGTGAGTACATTCAATGATATTCAAAATATATCAAGTGAAAATTTAAAATGTTTTACACAATTTTATTAATTTATAATTCTCTGATAATTTCCTGATGGAAAATTTTTATTTTTTTAATAAAATATCTTATCTTTACGCTTAAGCTTTATTATTGTGTCATGATTTTGCTACGATGTTACGATCTTCTTTATGTGACTGAAATTTACGTCAGGTTTAAAGGAACACATAAAAAAACAAACAGTAAGACTTAGACGTACCCGTAATTATAATTGAAACTTATATATAAGTAAAACTCAAATAAATGCTTAAATTTGTGACTTGATGCAGAGACGAAACTACGCTTGAATTTGAGTGAATTTCGATGTGAATAGAATCTATTCAAAACTTATTTAGAGTCAGATTCATTTAGATCTTGACTTAATCGAATTTTTAATAATTTATAGTCGCAATTTGTTCATAATAAGTAATATCTTAAACATTATTGCTCATAATTATTTAGCACGGAGCAATGAGATTGCAAATAAGTTTTACTTCGTCAAGATTTCATATAACTTAAATATATGTTAATTATAATTAATTGATATATAATTGATAATTTCAAATATATAAAGGAAAATATTATCAAACATTATTATATAAAAAGATTATTATTGTTTGCACCACTTACTATATAATATTGTTAGAAATTATAATATTAGAACAATATTATTGTCAATAAATAGATATTCTGTAATTTCATTTCTGTCATTTCCTGTCAAGCTGAATCTTTTATGTCTAATAATAATATTCGTGTGAATTTACTATTTATTATTCGTGTACATTTCCTGCTTTAGCGGATTAGCGCCGTTACTTTCAGACTTAAAACGTAATCTCAACTTCTAAAGCAAGAAATATACGATCACATATTAAATTGACTAATAAAATTGACTATCTAATAATAACAATACTAATGCGTATCTTTTGAATCTCCGTTTGCCCTACGCGGCATTACAAAGAATATGTTGTAAAATATCACTTCAATCAGGGTTAGAACCTGGAACTTCCCGACTACCCGGAGCGGATGTCTTGGTCAATTCGACCATTGAGACAAACATATGTGGTATTCATCAAAGCAAGAAATGTACATAAAGTCACATAAATAATATTATTAAGCATGAAAGATCCAGTCTGATCATAAAATGGTTTACCAATGGCATCTATTTGATTGTTTTTCAGAAACGATCGTAACTTTCGTAATATATACAATATTCCAAAAAGAAGGGTAATATTTGACAACAAACTGGTTATATAATTTCTTTATTTATATCCGCAACGTTTCGACCATTGAAAAGGACCAGAACCAATCATCGAAACGTTGTGGATATAAATAAAGAAATTATATAGCCAGTTTGCTGTCAAATATTACCCTTCTTTTTGGATCGTTAGTCACTAGCGAAGAAAAGATTTTTTCATATATACAATATTATTGTATTGTATATTATATATTATTGTATTGTATATTATATATCATATATTATTGTATTTTTTTCGTCCTTTATTAATAATATAGCCTCGCGAATGTTTGTCATGAACCGTATAAACGAAAATTGATACAATATTAAACAACAATATTAAATCAAACAAATTGACTCAATATTGAGTTTCCTAATGTGCGACATATTTTTAGAAAATTAGAAAATTTTTAGAAGAGAAACCTCTCATACACGGTCAAAAAGATACAAAATACATTTGAACATTATAATGATATGAAGTATTTGGTAAAGACAGCGTTTTTTACTCGCATATTACTAAGAATTTACTGTGATAAATTTAGTTTGTAATGTAGTCCGTATAAAGCACCCGATCCAAAGAAGTATTAATACGGGATTGCCGCGCAAAATAGTTATGCGCGCGATGTGAAGCGACAGTTTCTTGTGTTTCTTTGTTCTGCAGCGTTTTTCATTTGTTTTCCGCGATGCGTAGCATTTTAACGGCTGAGTCAGTCGCAACACAATCCCGACGTGGATTGAACATATCGATGTGCGACTTGTATTTATTTAATAAAGTATAATTTATTCCGACAGTCTTATATTACAACTGCTTATAAAAATTAATAATCATGGATTGCCATGGATAGCTCTGGTATTTCAGCTTTGACATGTTTGTGATTTTATACTACAATAAATTTCTAAATTAGTTTTTATTTACTTGCCCCCCTCTCTCTCCTCCTCCCTTCCACCCTCTCCTCCTCCCTATCGCCCTCTCCCTCTCTCTCCCCCCTTTTCCTCGCTCTCTCTCTCTCCCCCTCTCTCATAATATATATATATAACTGTATATAATATCAAATGTATATAAAAGTATATAAAAGTATACTTTATCAGTATTCTTTAACAATATATTACGTTCTATTTAATTTATAAAAAATTGTTTTTCTTCAACAGATTGTTCATGAGATTTATTATAATTTTAAAAATGTTAAAAATGTTTTTCAAAAAAAAGTGTTGAAATCAGAAAATTGCGCCCAAATAGAAAAAGGAAATATGATATAAACGTTTAAAAAAATTAAACGTTTTTAAACTCACCAAGATCATAGAATTTAATGCAAAAAACTTGACGCTAGATCCTGGAATGTAATAAGATAATCAAAATAAATACAAATGTTTTTAATTTAGACGTGAACATGACATACACGCACGTACATACACACACATATCATACGTATACGCTCATCATATTTATTCATTTATTTTATTTCAGCCGCACTTTAGCAGTGCCAAGTTTTTTACATTAAATCTTCTATGATGTTGGCGGGTTTAAAAATGTTTAATTTTTTAAAACTTTTGTCATATTTCCTCTCTCTATTTCACACAATTTTCTGACGTAAATTCAACACATTTTTGAAAAACATTTTAATACTTTTTAGATTATGAAATGTTAAACAATATTTATTATTCACCTAAATATCCTTTTTACCGAAATCAACATCATTTATGTTGTATTATTTTATATTATTGATTATTAATTATTTTATATTTTTGATTAAATATATTAAAAAACAATTTTGTCAATATATATATATTAATATATTAAAATTTTTTAAATCAATATTATATATAATTTTTCACTTGTGTGTGCACTTGGTGACTTTTTATCCTTTTTTTAAAAAGGTAATTTTTTAATAGATATCACTTTTTGTACACAATTTACTTACTTTTAAATACTTTCATTAATTCTGATCAAAGATTAATCGATTTTTTTAGAGATAATTTTTATCTTTTTTAAAGAGATAAATTATCTTTCTCTCGAGATGTTCTCAAGAGATTATTTACGTAATATCATTCAGTTATTATGAAATCTTTAGAGTATACTCTAAAGATTTAACTTATAAACTTAATCTTAATCTTTAACTTAAAGATTTAACTTATAATTATAAGTTTTCGCTACATATGTATACTGAATGCATAAAAACTTTTGTTGCATGTAATTCTTGAATAAATACACTGATGACATATTCACATTTTTAAACAGATAATTTTCAAATAGATGTTCATATATATATATATGGAGTGGGTGTGTGATGTTTTTTTATTAATATATTAACATAATTTACAAATATATTGCAGACGCATGATTAAGCGCACAAAATTTGGCATTTGAATTGAGTATATTCAGTGCGCAATATTTATTTCAATTTTTTTTCGGGCCTTTCTGTACCTATTATTGCTTGACGTTCTTTTGTTAAAGCGTTTGTGTTCCATATTTCATATTTGTCCATAATTTTTTAACTATTCTATCGATCTCTATAATTAAAACAAAGTAATGTAAAATATAGATTAAGTAATAATATAAAAGAAATTATAGTTTAATATTAATATAACATTAATATAACATTAACATATACATAATTAACATATACTGGAACTTCTCAAAAGTAAATGAGACTCTGGTTTACGGTAATGAGACTACCCTTACTCCCATGAGAGGGATGCAATATGTATACTCTTTCGCGGTTTCTTGACAAATTCTAGTTGTGTGCGCGCGCGCGTGCGTGCATAATCATATTTTATTATTATTTATGTTAATATTATAATATTATACTATAATTTCAAATAATACTAACCTCTTGAATTACATGGGATTACATTATTCGGTAATATTGTCTCTTTTTTTAAACTGTAAGAATCACTTTGTTTATAATAATTTTATTATATTTTTTAAATTTCAACCAATATTTTTTTGTACTTACTATGTTTATCACTTCTTTATTTAGAAAATTATCACCAAAAATAAGATAATAGATTATAAATTTCCATAGATTTGAAACGTTAACACACTACTATCAAGCAAAGAACAATGCAAAAATCGTTGTACATATTTAGAATTCTGAGCATCGATTGGATACATCAGAAAGCTTCCGAGTATATATATCCAAGTATACCCAAACGTGCTTAAGTACTTCAAGACAGACTTGATGCCAATAAATTGAGCTCAATTAACGACTTCTTCACGACTTATTTCAGGATTATCAAGACTATACATCACTAAAATAAGTATAAAATAAGTAAAGATACGAGAAGAGAAAAAAATAAGTAAAACTAATAAATCAAATTTCATCAAACAATCTTAAGTCTAGATATAAGTTTTGACTATAAATACGATCCTTTAACGTTCTAAGTAAGAAAAAATTGCGAACTTGTTCTTACTTCCTGATTAGTTTGTTATAAGATTGCCGCCATGTCAGATTCGCAACATTCGCGTTGTGGATTTTATTTTTTACATAAAAATTGATTTATAACGTCGGTATAGATATACAACTCTAGTAAGACTTGAGACGTAAGGAAAACGATCAATGACAATTAAGAACATAAGCAGTCATTTTGAAATGTAAGCAACGCTGAAAATTCCGTATAAATGAAATTCTTGCGTTTTAAGCCTTACGTTTTTCCCGGCCTTAAGTTTGCGGTCAGTATGTTGCGAAAAAATTTGTCCTAAAATGATCTTGAAATAAGAACGGTCTAGATTTGTATATTTTATTACTTTCTATATCACTAATGTTGCTACTAAATCACACCATATGGCATTAATGTCATCAGATTAATCTAGACCTAATTTATAGATCACTATAATTCTGTGTACAAATATATTGTTCACACGATCCTCATTGATTAATCAAGTTGATCACTAGGTCGTCCAACAGCCAATGAAAGTGCTTATTTCCAAAAAAATGTTTTTCTGCTTTTTATTAACAGAATATAAATAAATACTATATGCTTTAATTAATATTAGTTAGTAAAATACACTAGTTAATAAATATTATACGTTCTAAACCATGCTTGATTAATGAGAAATTAATGGGAGAAAGTTGAAGTCAAAAGATGTGGTTATCGAGATTAACATAACAATAATTTATATCGGGAGGACATGTAAAACATATATTCCCTCCATTGTGCTAACCTTCGGTTGGTAGTAGTTAGAAGTAAAAAAATCTGTGACTGTCCGTCGTAAATAATTGCTCTATGTATTTCGATGTAATATTTGTTGGAAATAAAAATTAATAATCATGATTACAATATTTGGATTATGTTACCTCGTTCTTTTATACTAAATATTATTTTTTATATACTTATACATATACTTTATATACTTATGTATTTTATACTAACAAAATATTAACTAAAAGACAAGAACTATAAAATCAATAAAAACTAATGAATTTTTTAAATTGATATATGTATTATTGTATAATAGAGCAAGTCAGAAGAAGATGTCACTCGAGATGTCACTTTTTTAATATTTCGTTCATCATCCAATAGATTGCTTTTAAAATGCTTTTTAATTGTTAACATGAAATTGTTAATACAATAGTGACGCGGCCAAAATTCTTTAGTTTTATCGTTAAATTCGAAGAATCTGGGGAGACTCTTTCAAGCTAGAATCCTAAATAAAAGAAGCGCAAACTTGTTCTTACTTCCTGATTTGATTGGTCGATTTATAGCCACCATCAACTCGCAGCATCCCGCATTGTATTTCATTTCTTTATATAAAAATTTATTTAAAAGTCTATTTTGTAAAAATGCTCTATAACGTTATACATATATCTATAAACTCTGTAGCATTAAAACAAAAGAAAAAGAGCGAAGAAAAAGAAAAAAAAAGAAAAAAAAATTAAAAGAGCTATAGAGCTTATAGAGCAAAAATCTTCTTATATAGAATACATCTTTTAAAGTTCGGTATACCGAACAGATATACTGAACTATAACGAAGAATAAATACTTCAGTTAGTACAGATCACTTTTTTGTCACTTACGCTGTGACAAGTTTACTGCTCTTTGTTTACTTTTACGCTGACTGAAGCACTAGAATGAAGCACTAATGTGTAAGTGCAAGATGACGGCAGCGGTGCGAAACAGAGATCGCGCTTCTCTCTTATGTATTTAGGACTCTAATTCAAACCAAGGTGAGTAAGTTTTTTATAATATTGTATTCTTGTTTTTTAAGATCTTTCATAATTTCTTTCATTGAACATGGATTTATATTAAAATTACAAGAAATGACTGTATCTCATGACCTAAATAGTTATTTCTTCAATGACGTCAGTAAAAAGTCAGAAGTGGCAACTTCTCGTCTCGTCATTGGTATAAGATGCTATTTCAAGAAAAACATCATTAGCATGATGAACTATTTTATTTACATGAACACTGACGTACAATTTTTTGTATTCTTATATTAGATTTTAGTTTTTTAGAATATCATGAATGCTACAATATGCGATAAATGTATATTTAAAACAAAAATGACATGTCTTAGTGGTAGACTCGAATTGGTAAAAACGTCCATCACGGATTAGAGGGAAATCCAGGTTCTAACTCTGGCTGAGGTGACATTTTTCACAATAAATTCTTTACGGTAATTAAAAAAGATATTTATTAGCATTAAAAGTTAAATCGATTTAAAGTAGATTTATCGTTTCTATGAAAAACTATGTTTCAAAATCAACAAATAATCGACGCGTCATTTGCTAAGTTGGAAAAAGTATACAAAATTCACACAAAAATATTATTATTAGGTTATTGTATTAGTATTATATTATTATATTAGTTATCAAGATCCAGCCCGACTGAAGATGGCATTTCTCTCTACTTAATTGAAAATTACATCAATCCATCCAGTCACTTATATCCAGTTATATCCAATTGTTTATTAAATATTAATTTTTCCTTTTTTTATCGTATTTACCAATTGTTAATAGGGAAAATTAATATTTTTGTATACATATTACACTTCATTTACTGAATGCTGCATTTTTCACAGTACTAACATCTTATCCAAATTAGAGGTAAGATTAAAGGAATGTCAGAAATTACAATTTTACAGAAATAAATATATAATTAAATTGCAACATTTTACGGAAACTTTTAAAGGTCGTTTTCAGCACTGTTATTATCATCTTGCAAAAAATTCTGAAGCGTTGTGTGACCATTAGTTTGTTCATATTTCTATGATATTTCTAACTGTAGCATCTTCCCCGATTTACTATATTTAAAACATAACATTTCGAATTCTTTGAAAATAATAATTGACAAGAGAGGAAAATTCAAGAAATAAAACGATTCTTAACTAAAGAGCATTGAGAAAATAATTTTCAAATTTATCTATTATCGTCGTAGAATTTCATTTCCAGATGACGCATATCGCCTTTCTTTTTTCATTCCCATGTTGTATCGTGTCGTGTTGTGTCGTGTTGAGATCCTTTTAACCTGGCGCACCCTTTGATCTTCTCCCCCCCCCCCTCTCTCTCTCTCTCGCGCGCGCGCTCGCTCGTTCGCTCGATGAGAGATGTTTATCCCACGTTTTTGGATAGTCAAATCGCGCGCACGGGATACAAAAGGACGGCAGTCTTCTAATAAAATTCCGCATCCATGAAATGTAATCATGCACTGTGCCTTTGATTAAAATTACGCTCAACGGTGCAATATGCAGCTCTTAACACACACAAGAGAATCTCAGGTTTTTCATATCCCCACAGAGGAAGAATAAAATTGTGAATATTACTCGTCTTATCGCGTATTCGCCGTTCGCATCAAATTTTCCGTTATCGCGTCAAATTTTAATATCACCAACATTAATTCTGTAAGAACTCCCGTCATGAATGAAAAAACCTTATCTTCCTTATAACTTTTGCCGAACAAATCAAATTGCAGTATACTAATTACATGGAAAAATAAGTCGCAAAAGAATATCTCCACGCGTTTTTTTTCCTACAAAAGGAAGAAAAGTGACGGGACCAACCAAAAGAAAAAGATAAACGAGACACTACGAAAAGGGTGAATGAACATTTTTCAAGACCCGGGAAAGGGACAGAACGACGATGGGGATGGAGAGAGGGCGAGGACGAGTAATTCGGCAAACCAGACAAGGACGATATAGGAGCGTCGAGATCCCGGGATGATCCCAAGGGATGAATAGAAACGATCCTGTTTATCCCAGTTCTCCCGCCCCCACTGCTCCCGAATTCTCATCCTCCATCCCCTTCCTTCGTCCTAACCATCGTTCGACGCCGACGACGAAGGCAATATGCTGCTCGTGGATTTTTATAACCGCCGACTATTCCTCCTCCTTCACTATTCTCATCTCGTTCCTCACACCCAGCCCATCCTCCCCTGTCCTGTTCATCGCTCTTCCCTCCCCCTCCCCCCTCCCACCTGGATTATTTCGGAATCTCGACCTCAACGAGTCCTGAGAGGTTGTTGTCTAGAGAGACTGGATCTGCATCTTCGTCGTCCTGGGAGTTCTAGCTTTAAACTTTCTCATTCTTTCATGTCCCTAACTTCTTTATAGGTTTTCGTTTCTTAACAAAGGTACAGGGTTATGTCTTAATCGTGGTAACTGCTATCTGCCTGTATCCTAACTACGTTTTTAAAATTGTAACTTGCAAATATAAATGTGTATGACCCTATATAAAAAATTGTAATATAATAAATATACGTATATACATATGTACTGTTATATATTAAAATACGCTATAAATTTGAAAAGCATCAAGTGACACACCTTTATTCCTTCTTTTTCGTTTAAAAAGAATTCTGTTTGAATCGTTACATGCGCAATAAAAAAAACATGATATGTTAAAGCTGCTCTGTTACTCACCTCGTAGGATCTGATAAAGGAAGACCTTGATGTGGTCCGGGCTGAGATGTTGTGGGCTCACGATGATTTTGTGCAAGTCGCTCTGGAGCAGCTCGGTGATCACGTATCTGTGTTGGGTAGCTCGTTAAGGAATTTATCGATTATGATCGTTCGTATTATGCTAAGTCGTGTCGCACGTGTATCAACGACTAACAATTAACAGGTGATTCTCCTTTCCATATCGTTACATCGCACCTGTAGAACAGGTGACTAATTTCGCACGCACGCACACACACACACACACACGCGCGCGCGCGCGCGACTTTATTTGATCCCCTTGATGAACCCTTCCAATATCATTTTCGGCATTCCGAATGTAAATTTTTCGATGACGTCACAAACATAAATGTACAGCAAATCTTGAACTTCGTTAAAAGTTACAATTTATTTCTTAAACGTCCTAATGTTCAAGCAAAGTAAAACGAAAATGTTTGATAACAGTTTATCATGTAGATATTTATGATTTTAATATTCGAGATGAAATATCAAATTGTATGTCTGTGATGTCAGAATATTAATTGGAACATTAATTAATATATTAAAGCAAATTTAATCGGGTTGTTATTTTATCTCGTGGTTAATAATTACTTTAGCGATGTTTATCATGAATATCATGGATAATATTGATCCTATTATTATTGCGCATACATACTATATAAATATCCTTCATTACCAAATGATTTTATATTTCCTTACTGTATAATATTTCATTATCCGCTTAATTGTCGCAAGTTGAAATAATAATGATTGGCCGGTCTTCTGAAAAGGAAAAATTTTTATCGAAATAATAACCACCGAACGAATAATCCGTCACCGAGTTATACCGATCTATCAACGTCCAAAGTAAAACTGCAATCGCGCTGTAACGTGGTGTAAAGTAACACGCGTGCGATCGCTTCATCGTGAAATATCCGTGTCACGTGTGCGGTCGAGAGAGTTAATATTTTCGCAGAGGTTGATTTATAGCGTATACGAATGCATTTGGCGAATGATCGAGCGCCCGATCGTCCGGGATAACGTAATAGATAATGAATATCGATATACGGCTCTCTCGATGGTATCTACTTGTCTGCTGCTGACAGTGATCGAATCGGTCGTAATGAATACGATTGTCGATGTCATAATGCCAGGAGAGACAAGGAGAGACAATCCATTACACAGAATGGCAAATCTACTACCGAAAGACTTTACGAACAATATCGGAAAAATTTAATATCGAAATCAGTAAAAAATAGTACCGAAAGTTATAATTGAATAATTTGGCGTTTCTTTGCTGGTCTCATCTTTACATCGCTGATCGCGACAGAAAGTTTCTTTGTCAACATAAGAGATTAGCATTGTTATAAAATTGTTAAAAAATTAAATTATTTTGATCTATTATATATGTGACCTCGTGACTGACGACGTTCGCACTTTACATCGATTTTTTCCTCCTCGATATAAAGTATTAATGATCAAAGATACAAAACTATCTGATTATGTTTGCCCCACGTTTATCGTGATTCAGATAACAGCAAAAATATCGAAGAAATGATCTCGAGCGCAATGTCAGGGACGTAGTGCAATGTTATGTGACATAATTCGACTCCGAAAACTCGTTTTCGCGCAAACACGCGCACAAGAGACGATGTTCGAGGGAATGCGAGATAGTATAGAGACCGAACGAAATAGTATAATGGCGGAATGAGGTCGACTGGGTAGATTGGAATGCAGGTAGAGACTGCCCTGGTGCGAACCTGACGCGGTATGTAAGTCGAGAGCGAGAGAGAGAGAGAGAGAGAGAGAGAGAGAGAACAGAGAGAGAGAAAAAGAGATTGCAAGAACTCAAACTGGCTTCGGAAGAGAACCTAGAATCGCGATTTGAAATTGTAATTTTTGTGACTTCGTATTTCGATATCATAGACACACGACAACTCATGTTTTTACGTTCTGCTGCTTCGAATTATCTATTGTAAGTATTCTAAGTAGTATTGATTTGAGCAGCCTGCGCTGCTCCTAACTGAGCGCAACCAAGTTGAAGTTCCGATCGATCGATCGCGATCAAAGACCGCAGAGTAGGCACATCGGCCCCTTTGAATTATCAGAAGTTCGACGTTTCGATTTCGCGATGCGAAATGGGATAGGATACTGTGCAATCCACAGTGTTCGTGACGCATAATTACCGTTTGATAATTAAAGCGTTGAGAAGGATACACGGGAGGGATGACTGGAGCTATGGAAAGGCATACAATGGCAAATACAAATAACAACAAATGGAAAAAAAAGTTATTTGTTTCGGTATAGAAACATTGATAGCCTTTGAATTACGAACAATCAAAATTATTTTTATCGCAGCTCTAGTTTCCTACCAAATATATATCTATGTAAATGGTTAAAAAAGAATATGGAGCGAACTTCAAAATTTTATGACAATTTATGAAATAAGACACAACAAGCTTCAGAACAAAAAAGTAAGAAGTGATTTTTGTCAGCTTTTTAAGTGAATCTTATAATAGAATTTTATAATTTGATATAAAATTTCTCTCTTATTTAAATAAATAGATAACATTCTTCGTCATAAACGTATTAATCTAAATATCCGATGTAATCTAATATATATGTAATGTATGTTTTATTGAAAGAGACAAATTCTATGCTCTGCACGTTATCCGTCAAAAAATAAAAATTTATAATAAATTTACAATATATTGTTTACTAGAGCAATTTTATCTGAAGGAACGTAAGATTCCGCCGCATCTCTTGCCATGTAAAAAGAAATCCGTGTAACAAAAAGCGATTTATCTCGAGTGCTCCATTTCGAATTGAACTTTGCGTTTACAGGAATACGATATCTCTTCGCTACGTAACGTCTCTATTGCTGTTTCAGAGCATGATTGATAGCCGTGCATGCCTTCCGACGCAAACAACCGCGAGATCTCGCCAGGAAAATCATGCCACGGACGCTGAGTATATTTTCGATTCCGTGCTTTCTTTCATCCTCATCCGAGCTCTTTATTACTTATTAAAAAGCAAAAAAGAATATTTTCTTCATATTCTAATTAGCAAAAGTGGTGAAGATAATCGCAAGGGATAATGAGAAAGTCTTCTTATTTCTATAATAAATTAAGACTAATCATAAAAGCGGGGTTTACATCAGCGTCCCTCACTTCTGCAAACATTTGTTTTTCATTCTACAAAGTGCCACATTTTTAAATTCAGCGGGTAAACGGATTTTTATTAGATCTTTTTTTTTAATTTTTTTTTTTTAATTCTGAACTATATCAAATTTGGAGCTCAAGGATACAGGAAACATCAGAAAACATTTGAAGAAAACTCTTCTATGAAAATTTCCAGTATATATAATGTAAGAAATGTTACGAGATGTAAAAGATGGCAATACTTTCTTTCATTATCAGTGGAGTTTAATATTATTAGTTATTTTTGTATCTTTTAAATTGTGTAATAAAGATTAATAAAATAAAATTACAAAAAATAGAATAAGTTCAAATACAGAGCTTATTTTATTCCTTAACATTTGAAACTCTTTGCAACTGCAAGAAAACATAGAGTTGTAATATGGGAATATCATGATTTTCCGTATTACCTTCGTCATGTTTGAACTTTATCTACATATTCTGGGAATAGCACTAAAAACGAATACTTTAAACACTGAACATAGCATTTTTAATAATTTAGTAAAGATTATTCCAAGTCACTCTACTTATTAGAAGAAAAACAAATTGATTTTTACCTTCTAAAATTTTGTAATAGACGAAAAATTTTGTAATAAACAAACATATCTGCACTTTTCACAGTTTTTTTTTTGTCTAATTGATCTATAGATAGATAGAACGTTGTTAAGTATTTGTAGTGAGTTACTGCTAAATAGTTCTTGTGTATTAAATTTTAACAATAATTCCCATGTGGTTACCCATATTACCCCATCATCTTCTCTATTCAATGACAAATTAAAATATTCTTACGAATATTCTAATATTCTCTTTCAGAATTAAGCATCAAGATGCAAAAGTATTAGTAAATATTAGTAAATAAAAAAATCTAAATATCTAAAAAATTTCCTATATAATTTTCGCGATCTTCTTTCTCACTTTTCCTTTAATTAAATTAAATAAAAAATCTTCCTAGCTGTCGATAAGGAGAAGGAAAGACCGTCTTTTTTGTGAATCTACAGTCACATAAAGACGGGAAGAAATGCGAGAGAAACAATAGTTAAGGGTTTGCGCGCCGGATACATTTCTAGAACTCTAGAAATCGGATCAGAAGCATTGATATTGGGTATTTCTCCCAGAACAGAAGCATTCGATGTGCCAATTTCTTTGGAATCCAATAGCAACATCATTGATGTCTAGATTTTTCATGAAATTTCAACATTTTTGTGAAAAAAAGAAATTGAAAATTCCATTATCAAAAAATTAGTGATAAATCTACTTAAAAAGTTCAAAAAATTACCATTGTAACAAAAGTAAAATGTGCAAGTATTAAAGTATAACGATATCTATTAACGTTAGAAAATACAAAAAACCGAGAACCACTGTTAAAAAAATTACCATTGCAACAAAAGTGAGATGTGCAAGTATCTCTCATAAGAATACATTAAAGTATAACGATCTACTAACGTTAGAAAGTACAAAAACCGAGGTGGATCACATTTCGGGGACACTTTCCCCGAAAGCTCTCGTCATTGTCGGAGCATTGTACAGCACACTTATAAGGCACCGTCGCACGATTGGTGGATCGATGCGTACCTGCCTGCTTACCTGTCTGCCTGGCTGCCTGCCTCCTGGTAGGCACGTCGACCGGTTCCTGGACAAAGCGAGAGTTGCCCCTAGCATCATCTCTCTACCAGCTCTCCGCGCCGAGCGAGCGCAAAGGGAATTGAGTATCTGCCGTTTTCTACCGTCTTCCCTTCCTTTTCATACCTTTCCTATCTCTCTTCCCTTACCCTTCATTCCCCTCATCGCTCTCTCATCCGGTACCGGTCCAAGGAAGAATCTGGAGAACTCTGGATACGCGGATCGTGCTAGGAGTCCCATCTCGCGTATAAGCCAAAAAACTCGCGATGTGTTAGATCATGGGGAGAATGAAAATTTGTATCTTATCTCTATCTTGTAATATTTTTTAACAATAGATCTATCCGAATCAGTAAAAATAGAACCGGAATTTTGGAGTCAATTTTTTCTTGGCGTAAGCCTCAACGGAGGTTACATCATTGATTAAAACCGTACATACTTTCAACACATCTTCGTATCTAAACCGCAAATTAAAATTCGGTCAGACGAAGTGTCGAAGTATTGTATTAACTTTAGAGCTTCTGCATCTCTCGGAGATAAATATCGCCAACACCCCTTTAGATTCTTTGTTGGCTGAACTGAACAACAAAGGAATGGTCATCGACGATAACGACCAAAATGAGAATGAGGATGACGATGATGAAGACTTAGTCTTGGAGCAAGGTCGATCCGGCTCGTCCGACCGGTCAACCAAGTTCGAACTCGACTCGCACGGTCGACTTCGAAATCTAAAGAGAAAGAGAAAGAACTCTCGACGATACTATTTTGTATCCCGCTGCTTAAAAAAGGTGTGAAATTATCGCATTAATATGAAGAAGAGTTTGCGGCATCGTGAACAGAAGCTCAAGTTCAGTTTTGCTTTCAAATGACTTTGTAGAGAATAATAGAAAAGATATTTCCCGACATATTAATTTAAAAAACTAAAGTTAAAAAATTAATACGGCCAACATATATATAATCTCTAAATATAATTATTATTTAATTTAAATTTAAAATAAGAGACTTTTTTAACACAGTAACGACAAAAATCCGGATCAATTCATATTAACGCTTATTAGTATAATTAAAATGTAAGTACTTCTCCATATTAACATAATATTAACTTAATCCATATTAACTTAATATATTCATTAAATAATAAATATTTTAAATTCTATTTTAAAAGCAAGTTTTGCAGCACGATGACTAATAATTCGAATAATCACCTATTTATGCAACATGTATTATTTATTATACATTCTAAATCTAATAATAATAATAAAATATCTGAGATGATTTTTTTTTATTAATAATTGCGTCTTGTGTAAACGTGACTGCAGTGAGCGATTAATTATACCTGCAACGTGTTTTAAAAATCGGAAGAAGTACACAGAGAATAAGTTTCCGCGACTTTTCCTTCCAACTCTCTCCCCCGGGAGTCAGTGTTCACTCCTGATTTTGCATACATTTAAATACTTTTGCGATGAATCTCGTCGAGAATTCACGATGTGAACACCCGGTATAAATTTCGAGTCGCGGTGTATATTTAGCATGAGCAAAACGCGACAAGATAAACTGTTTCGCGTGTTCCATTCAATTGCTATTTCGTGCTTTAGGATTCGGAACTCACGTCGATTTCCGCACCAGGACATCTGCATTCGAGAAAAGAGAGGATATCAGCGATAAATCCCTCACGACGCCGAATCCGAGGCCTTTAAATTAAAATGTGTCCTCGTCGAAACCACAGGATTTCGTCAGCACCCTCGTTTCCTCAGAATGTCGATGCACTGGCATCGATTTGAACATTTTGCAATTCATAAAAACGTGAACGATTCCGAAGTAACGATCCTCTATATTTCTTCCTATTTTTGATCGAGCAAAACCAGTCGGAAATGTGATCAACCTCGTTTTTCGTGAGAGTATATGGTACAGCAAAATTTGTGCGTTTTCTCTTCTAGAAGCACTCAGAAATCAAAATAAAAAAATGTATAATTTAGATTAAAACAAGATGATGAAAAGAAAATTATATCAATCTGTCTGACAGAATCTTCTCGAAAGAAGAGATTTTGTTACAGAAAAATAATAAGCGTCGTTAAAAAGCGTCTTTTCTTCCTTCATTATTCTGTAAGATTTTTTTCACAAAATCTCTAAATTTGTAAAATCTATTGGAAATTCCTGGCTCTACGTTAGATTGTACGATTTTAGCATCACGCTTATAAAATTTTTAATTCATTATGTCGGTAAAACAAATTTATTAATCACAATTTAAAAGCGTCAAGAAAACTGAAAAATTGGAAAATCAGAGAATATTGTAACATCTTTGCAGGAACATTGAACTTTTCATTTAATTATAATAAGATATGTGGTTTTCAATTAGCTAATTATTCAGAGCTAATTAACTCTCTCTCTCTCTCTCTCTCTCTGAATTATTTTTAACCAATTCTGAGTCATTACTATTTCAAATAGAGGTAGCCACCGATGACATAGACAACCCAGAAATTGTTAAAAGTGACTCAAATTGAGTAAAATTTGACTTTGCACCTTAGTAGGAGCAATGGCGCGACTACACAGGTAGTTAAAAATAACCCAGCATGATTAAACACACTCACAACATCATTAAAAAGTCTATTTGCAGTCTGTACACAAGTATCTCTTTTATCTTGGGTTTCACGTTGGCACATGTGTGAACCCATGACAGTCCATACACTGGATCATCTCTTCTTCTACCTTTTCACAAACATAACCTCTTAATATTACTTATAATAGAAATTAAAAGAAAAATGATTAATTATTAAAATTAATTATTCCTTATCATCTCTTAAAATAGATCTAAAGATCTAAAAGGAAACACGCCGTGGTACAACTGGTCTCCATAAATAAAAAGATAGCGCTACACGAACACGAAATTAAACATTAGTTTTATAACATGTAATTAGAAGCTAATTAAAAAAGTACTTATAAAATTGTACTATAGAAAATATGATTACTTATTTTTACTCTAAACAGCAGCTTAAGATCCATAGCACAATATAACATAAACTACAGAATAACGGTTTAATTAACACGATTTCTGTTTAATAAAATAGCTCCCACTCACTGGCCGCTGAGTCACGTGTCTACAACAGTGTCACCAACCAGTATATAATGCCTCTCTCTCTCTCTCTCTCTCTCTCTCTCTCTCCTCTCTCTCTACTGGCTTGTTTAAAATACTAGTATAATAAAGAAAAACACAAGTGATCCAATTTAGCAACGGTCTAATTTCGGCATAACCTTTCTATATTGTTAATCTCATAAAGCAATCATACTTCTTGTAAAGCAAAATAAATGCATTGAGTATTAGAACTTACTGAGCGGTTAAAGAGCAACAGAATGTGATTGGTTTTTACTTTTGAACTATCCTATTGTTTATTAACATCAAAAGTTAAATTGATTATCGATTTAAGTATATAGATTTACTGTTTCAACAAAAAACTGTGTATGTAGATTATTTCAACCAAAAAAATGTGTTTCAAGACCGATAAATAATCGCGCATTTTATTAAGTTTGAAAAAGTATACAAAATTCACATAGAAATATTATTATTATTAAACAACTAAAATCTAGCTAGATCGAAGATCTCCATTTAATTGTTAAATTTTATTTAATGTTTTTAGTGTTACATATAAATTGTGTATATCTCTACATCGATATATCATTATAAAGTTTTTTATTTTATCGTGATTTTTTAACCTCGTTGTTCTTACGTTCTTAGTAAGTAAGAGTCTCATTTTGTCATAAATTTTTTAAAAGTTTTTTTTAAATTTTATTTACAAAAATACATATATTATAAATGTATATATTTTTTCTAATATATATAATATATACATGTCTTACATATACATATATGTATATATATATATATATATATATATATATATATATATATACATATACATATATATATATATGCACGTATATATATTAGAAAATTATATATAATTTAAAATATAATATAGCTTGTAATTTTTAATTTTTGACACATAATGTAGTACTTGTAAATTGTAAGTAAAATTTTAAATTTACATAAAAAATAGTAAGCTATGAACATTAATAATTTATTTTTTATAAAAAAATAAACTATTGATTATTAACAATTGATAATTAATTAACAAAATATACTATTGATTATTGGTAACTGATACCGATTGAGTATTAATATAATAAAATAAACTATATTTTAATTACTATGTACATATGTCAATTGAAATTATTAATAGAATATTACATTGAAATATTTTAACTAACTTAACATTCAAGTAATTTATTTATGATTTTCGCCTATTTCAATTATATATTGTGACATTAAAAAAAATATATTTTATTAGTTTCATATTAAATATTAAAATATTTTCCTATCATCTCTCTCCACGTGTTAAAATTCAATCTAATAACAATTATATTGATAACTACAAATTACATTTCAACAATTCAATTCGATTTAATTCAACTCGTTTCAATTTGGATGGATTTTCGATTCAATCTCACCGATTCGATTCGATTTGGATTCAAAAAAAAAAATAAAATTTAATTCGATTCAATTTGACATAAAAAATTTTTCTTTGATTCGCACATCTCTAGTCAGTATAAAAACTGCATATAGAAAGAAAAAACAAACTTTAAATCGATACACGATGTATCTTTGTTTTGCCAGATTGGATAAATTTTGTATTGGTTTGAGATCCTCAAAACACAATATCGTCCTTTGCTATCCTGACGACGCCTTAAGCGTCATTCACAACGTCTGACCACGGATAATCAATAAAGTCCTATTTCTCTCTTTCTCTTGCTTTCAGCGTCGCGACGGTCTCTTATACAGCGCTCATCGACCGTCGAGATATTCCAGACGAAACGACAAAAAAAGAAACGTCCGCACCAGCAGCCGAACCGTTTATTTAAAAAAATGAATCGTTCGAATCGGGAAAATCTTCAAACCTTTCAGTACAGAAAAAGTCCGACTTCCTAAATTATCCGTTTATTAATTTTAAATTTCGGTTTATTAATTTTAAATTTAATTTTCTCTTTCTCTCTCTCTCTCTCTCTCTTTCTCTTCAGCTCTCTACGGAAACTTAATTGAATCAATAATATTTGAATCATGTTATTAGAATAATTGACTAATATAATTACATGAAATTAATGAAAGAACTTGATGGTTTTTTTGTACAGTTTTTTGCTCGCAACATTTGCATACGTGGTTTTATCATATAACATCGTGTCGTGCACGCTACAAAGTGCCCTCATTAATAGCGCGCGTTCTAAATACCGCGCATCGATACTCAAAGGGAATACTCGCGTAAAAAGGGACTGTCACAAAGGAGAGATAGAAAATTAGTCGCGTCCCGCATTAGGTGAAAAAGCGTCAAAAAGAATGTGACTGAATCATATCGTGTACGCTTTTGGCGTTTCGTTTCAAATTCGTGAAGTTTTAAAAAATCTTGGACTTTTGACATCTTTTTGTAACGAGAGTCGACTTTACGCGCACGGAATGTTTTACAATATTTGAATAAAATATTATATCAACAACGTTTCAGTCAAAACGTCGAAAATATTATATTCCTATAATATTATAATCCTAAAATCCGAGTTTAGCAAAAAATTTTTTTTTCTAAATATAATAGAAATTTTATGTAAATGGAAATTTTGAAAAGCAAAAGAACGGACTTCTGTCTCTTTTTTCACTTTCCGATGTCATTTCCAACACATCGAAGCAGTCCTCTTTTGCAAGTGGATAACAGCGTGGGAACCTGCATATGTGCCTACGCGTGTGATTCGCGTTTTTCTGGCAAGAGAAAGAGATAGAGAGACGCCTCCACGTGCTCCGCCGGATATATCCAATCGTTAATAAACAGCATAAACCGATCCGCTGATGCTGTAAGAAACGTCACCCGTTAATTACATGCGAGCTGGATCTCCGAGTAAGGCGATAATCAGTGACGACAGTTGACATTGCCGATCAAAAATTAAAATTGCGATCGATAACGCGCAAATACGAAGGCATCCGATTCATGTGAATTTAATGACGAGTCAGCACGTTCGAGATTTTATATATTATATTATATAATTTATATAACACATGATAAGGTATTATTTGACAGGCAAACTGGCCACGTGAAGGCTTTTCAGCCAATCAATAAATGATCTGCGTACCGAACATGGATTGTCGGCCTAACGCGAAGTTAAACAACGAATTAAAATCATCTTTCGATTTTAATCGTTTTGAATGTTGAATAAAGAATTTATTGTGAAAAATATTACCCAGGATTCGAATCTGGAACTCTCCCATTCCGTGCGGGCGTCATAACAATTCGACCACCAAGGCATGTGATAATATTTATCTAAAAGTTGTATCCCACCACTGACTTAAAAGGATGGTGTTCCCCACTAGAGGCGCTGCTTGAATAATAAGCTCGCACTAAGTGTATCGGTTATTGTGATAAATATTATCACAACCTAACCTTCGCGTGGCTAGTTTGCCTGTCAAATAATACCATATTATGTGTGTTCTTAATTACTGGCAAAGAAAAGACTATTTTCATAATTTATGTATTACATGTATACATAATATATGTATACATGTAATACATAATATATATATATATATATATATATATATATATATATATATATATATATACATATATTATGTATTTATATATTATATTACATAATTTATATATATTATATAGTATTTACGATGTATCGTCAATTTATTTATTTCTATCGGAAAAGGAGTTCCCGTAGTTTTCGGGAAATAGAATGGGTGTTTTTGGGGTACAAATGAAAAGAAGGAGCGACGAACGACGGATTTCGTGATTATCGAAACTCTTAAGGAGACAATACGCGAGACGCGAGTGGAGCAGGCTAAGCCTCGTTTGAACACACCTCGTTCTCGCCGGAAACTCTTTTTCCGCGCCGGAACCTATCCAGGTCGACGAGAAACATTTTTCGTTCTCACCCGTTCGCTCGCTCGCTCGCCTCCGATTTTTCCTCGGCGATTTCCCGCCACGTATTCTTCCAAGCGAAACGTGGGAGGTCGTGGCGTGTGCAATGTGATGCAACCACCGACGCACAGTGGAAACTCGAGATGTGGTGGCATAGGTGCTCGAAACACCGAGCTTCTTAAAGACTTACCAAAAAAAACATCAAAGACGGATCTCCAAGATTTCAATATAAATAGAATATACGCTCTACACAAAATATATCTAACCTAAACTATTTGACACAATTAAACGTAGCGATACGTTGAGAAACACTGTAAAGAGTAACATTTCCTCAAAATGTCTTTATAATAAATTTGGAGCGTCTGCAGAGAGAAGAAAAGTTATAACAATAATTGTCAAACGAAACAAAAAGTGTATGTTTATATTCACAGGATTGTGATTTTTCATTATAAACATTTAATATGAGATTTCTTAGATCTACTTTTTATTTATTTTATTTCACATTATATTTCTGTATTATATCTATATTGATATTTCACAATTAAGTATCAATTTCCACTTTTATTCTTATATTTATTATCTTTTATTTTTGTTGCAATTTTTATAATCTAAAATATAATTATTATATTTTCAAATTTCTCTTTCACTTCCATTCTCAAATGTATAAATATTTTTAATTAAACAAGAGATTTGAATTTATTAATACTGTTCGATGTGCTGATAAGGAACTACGCGAAGATATTCACCGATTAAAATCAGGTAATCATGTAATCGTTTCTGTAAACGTTACATTGATCAAACACGTTGGATTCCAGAAAAATATCGGAACATTAACATAACAACAGCCATACGTAGTGTGCTGTTAATGGATTAAAGAGTGTAGGCGACCGTATGTAATGGCGCATTAATATTAGTCGCTGAAAAAACGTGTGGAATTGCTATATTCCCATCTTGCAGAAAGAGACAAAGAGAGTTTATCGATCAATTGTATTCAAATCGTGGCGTGCGAGAATAATTATTTGTACAAGAAACATTTGTGAAAATCTTTTCAATGTTAAGAAAAATATTTTTAAATATTGCAGATTCTTTTAATTATACTATTCTTAACATTATTATACAATAATTTTGAATCATTGTATTTAATAATTTCTGCAATATTTAAATATTTTTTTAAATATATTTTTATTTAAATATTTTTTAAACATTGTATTTAATCATTTCTGCAATATTTAAAAAAATATTTAAATATTGCAGAAATTATTAAATACAATGACTCAAAATTATTGAAGATAAAAATTCAAATGCATTTAAACATTTCTACTTGTTGAACAAGAGATAAATTATATTAATAAATTATAAATTATATTATAAGAGATAATTTATATTTCGAAAAACTAAATGTAAAAATAAAAATTAATTAATGAATTAGATTAGAAAAACTAATAATAGAATAGACTGCAATTTTTCTGGAGGTTCGAGTGCTGTAATGAGTTTCAAAAAAATAAAAGTTCGGTTCTAGATTAATGTGAGAGCGAGAAATTGCGATATCGTCGATTAATTATTAAGACTGGTTTTAATAATCGCATGAAAATACGAACTTGAAGATATATGAGGGATAGTTTCCTCACGTATTTCAGGGAGAGTTCCTCCCGTATAAGGACTTGTTGACTCGGAAGACAAAGAGTCCCCACAAGAGGAGGGAGAAACGAAATTAGTTTGCGGTCACCGAGAACTTAGATCAAACCGTCAAACTCGAGCCCGACGTAGTCGGTGCTCGACTCACATGCAATTAAAGCCCTGACAGAGTTTGAGTCCAAGAAGAAGCTCAGCTTTTCCCACGAGCCGAAAGAGCGATGGTGGAAAAGTCGCGATATTATTAACTCGTAATTTTCTAATTACAGAGATTCAAATAAATAAATAAATAAATAAGGCCAAACGCGCGAGCACAATTAAATAATATGTACAACAAAATAATGTTTAATAATAACCGTTATACATACGTTTTGGCTCACAAAGCTTTCTTCAATAACGTGCTCAAAAAAGTTTATGACATGACAATCGGAATAGAATTTGTGCGTAAAACATTCAAAAATCAGGTGCGCAATGTGAGAAACTGAATTTAACATGTCAGATAGATTAAAAGTTGCAAAAAGTTGATACGTGTTAATAAAAACTGAGTCAAGTTACGATAAAATAATGTACAGATTCCAGAACCAGATTCTTTGCTGAACAATCGAGAATATGGTAGTTAATGTTGCGTTGCACCTCTCCATGTCTCCGGATTAGAAAGTCTGTGAAGTGATGTCCGACAACAGATGATACAGAGATTCAATTCTCTTTTTTCTCTTTTTAACAACCAAAAAATTGTACGACGATCGAAATTGAAGCGCTCCGTACAAAGTGAAACGAAATCGTTCACCGTTCCTTAAAAATTAAGTACCGGTGGAAATTGGTGAAATTCAAGAAACTTCGATACTTGATATATCCAACAAGCCAATCGTTTTAACCCGCACGTTCCTTAAGTACAATGTGCAACAATGAGCCCGGCGAAGTCTGAAATTTTTGTCCATTGTATTGTTTTTCTCGATACGGGCGGATGTCGGCGATCATGAATGCCGTGCGGGCCCTTTTCCCTTTCACTCATATTGCAACGTGGCGAAAAAATTACGCACTATTAACATGTAATTGAACCCACGTCGATCCCCAATCGCATTGGCGCAACATATGTAACCGCCTATACGCCTCTTTTACAAGCCAAATCGATTACGATCGCCTCTGGTGGTTTTCCGCGCACGCTTTTGATCCGAGTATGGAGAATATTAATCGTGAAAAGATCCGATTAAATTTAACAATGATAATTTCTTTATTAACTTTTAATTATATCATTATAATATAATAAGAAGTTAACAAAGAATAAGAAGTTATAATAATTATATTATTATAACTTCTTATTCAATAATAATAAAAATAAACTTCCTCCCGCACGCGTCGGAATAACGAAAAACGATGTCGTACTCGCGATTGCTTAAACAAAGAGCCTAAGGAAAGATCTCATCGTCGCAAACAGATTATTATGTAACATATTATTTTATCAATAGTAATGAGATGTATATTAGCAACAATAAATCGGTTGTTACACTTTCGATAGTAATGTGATATGTATATTACATATACATTTATTCGTACAATACGAATTATTGAAGTCAAATAATTTGATGCATCACGTATTAATGTATTAAACGCATACGATTATATCATGTTTTATTTAGTTATCCCATCGAATGATTGGTAATTAAAATTACGTCGCGACGTCGCAGGGCAAGAAAAGGATGTTACGGATAGATGTTTGCGTCGATTATTGCGGAAATTAAGAACGAGCGAATCAGGGCAATTGTTGCGGGCGGGAGGATTGTATCCGCGATGTTACAGTTATCAGTTACATGCGACATTGTAAATGATGATGAGCGGGGATGCATGGGCGGCGTGCAGCCGGCGACCGCAGCCACTGCTAATGGCGCACTATCGACGTATCAATGGCGCGTTGCGGCTTGTGCATTAATAATACACGTGATTACCATCAAGCGAACTCATCCCGGATAGAAACCGCCTCCGCCCGATCAGAACCGGAACTGTCGCCCCCCGATAAACAATTAAAAACCCCGACATCGCGGAACCCTAGATTAACGAGATTAACTATTAAGAAAACGCATCGTCTGTTCCTTATTGATTTCCTCCTTTATAATTTCCCGTCTTCTCTTCTTTATATACAGTTTTACTTTCAATACAAAGAATATTGCAATTCGGCGTATAGTCTAGTAAAAAGTGTCCTCTTTCGGAGATTTGAAATTCAATTGAGATGATGGATTTAGGATTAAGATATAAAGCTGAAGAAACACATGAAGAAATGTCAAATAGTATGAGATGTAAAGAGAGACACATAGGAGAGATTGATGAAAGGGCAATGATGTGATTGCGATGCAAATGCAATATTAGTTAGAGGAGGGTTAGGCAACATCACTGATAATCTCTTTCGCCCCCTCCCCTCCCTCCCTTTCCCGCAGTTCCATCGGCACTGTGGTCGCCAACGATTTCTGTGTTCGTGGCTGCGCAAGCTAATCGGGACATGCTCCTTAATTAGAAATTAGGCAGTCTCATTTGATCTCCCCTCTCAAACTCTGGCATCGGAAAGCCGCGCTGAATTTTTCATGCGGACGAAATTAGAATCGATCGCCGGTAGGCGGGGATCGCGGAATTAAATCACGGGGACAGTGGGGGAGAGGAAGGGGAGGGTAAAAAGTCAGCGGTGGTCCATCGATGGGATTTCCACGACCGCGCAATTTGCGCCCCGATTATTTATTTGTCGACGCAATTAATGCCGCTCCCACTGCGAAAAATTCATCGATCCGCGTGTCCGTTATACTTTGTTTATTAACAAAACATTCATCCGTTTGTGTGTTTACTGATTTATGGAATGATTTATTATCTTGGTTATCCAAGTATTTATTTGTGGATTTATTTAATTAACGTGTGCGCACGCCTCTCACTAACCGAAACTGGCAATTTATATTTTCATGTATTTCATTTATATTTATTCCTAACTTCTCTTTCTTTCGTCAAGGTGAGTTTTCGAGTCTCTGGAAAAAGAGCACGTCTATCGCGAAATACCTTGTAGATCTTATTACAATCAAGTGAAGCTAGAACGAGCTCAGACGAACTTAAACGGAAAAGGAAGAAAAAGAAAAAAGAGAGGAGAAAAAACTAGAAAGATAGAGAAAAGACGATCGTGGGGCATAACAGCTGTGCCATTGAGAACGATGATTTACACAGAGGGAGATAGAGGGAGCTTCGAGAGACAAGAGAGCAGGAATTTTCTGGAAAAAAGAGAGAGAAAGAGGAGGGAGAAAAAGGAGAACACGCACGTGAGAAAACTCATCGCTCTCACCACCTCGATCAAAATTAACTCAGAAGATCCCATTCGTAAGTACTCATCGATTGATCATACGACCATATCGAATGGCGCTCGCAAAGAGACGAGTATAATCCTTCTAGCAGAAGCTTTGTTCTGGTTACTGAAATAACTTCCTGAAAATATAACTTTGCTGTCAACTGGAAAATTACCTCGTAATGTCTATTGCTTTTATGAAGACTAGTCTTTCTCATAAGACGATTTTTCGTAAAACAATTTCCTAGTAGTAATATGATGAAGCTTTTAAAAAGCACTGTTTTGCAGAGACAATTTTTTGTTCTTGATTCTTCTAACTTTAAAAAAATACAGAATAAAACAGGGATATAGAGAGAGAATATAATATATATATATATATATATATATATATATATATAGAGAGAGAGAGAGAGAGAGAGAGAAGAATAAGAGTTTTGTTAAGCATAGATTGAAAAATAGAATTTTTCGAATGGCAACAAAATTCGAGATAGAGAAGTTCCATTTCTCTTGAGAGTCCTTCTAGAAAGCGGGCTCGAGGAGAATCGCGTTCGTGACCTGCGCGAGTTTTAATTGCCCGGCGATTAAAAGTTTCCGCGTCGTTCGAGACGCTCGTCCTGAGAGATCAGGCGTTGCGTGAGAGAACGACACTCTTCCGCGAGAATCCAAGAAAATCCGCGGAAAGTGGAACCTCTGAAGACATCCATCGAAACATCGCAAACACACCAAAGACTAAAGACCTAACCCAAAAACTTTAAATTAAAATCGAACAAATTAATTAGATTCAGATTGAAGTCGTTTCACTTCGGGAAATTATCGTACCTGTCTCATGGTTCGGCGACTCGAGAGAACTTCGCGCAAGAGAGATAAAAAAAAGAAAATACCTCGACCACTGTTAGGAGAATTCACCTGTCCGGAAATCTCTATGCTGAGATTTATCTTCCGCGTGTCCTCGAATACGAGCGTTTAGAAAAGGATACATCTCTTGGAAGAAGTCCAGATGCGGTGGCTGAAGAATATCCAGCGCGGAAAGGACCTGCAAAAGAGACAGGAAGAGATTGAATACCCCGTCCTTTGACTGGACGAAAGAGAGAGAGCGCGATTGATCCCACCCCCCCTTTTTTCGTACAAAAGTGAGTTTCAACAGGCAGAAGACTGCGAAGGGGAGGACGTCGCAGTCTCGTCCTCGGGGAAATAAAACGCGGAAATTTCCGAGACGCCTCCCACTGTATGCAATTTATATACAATCCATCTCATATGTTCATTCAGATATTCAATACCAAATAGTATATTTGCTTACAACAAAGCATGAAACAAAATTATCATATTTTATTATTACAATAATTAATATTATTATTTAATAATTTTTATAAAAATATTATGAAATAGTAATATAAAATATATATTAAGCTTGAATACTAAAAAAATGTGCTAATGTCTAAAGAAGTCAATTTTAAATTTACTATAAAAGAAAAATATATATTACAAGATTTACGATTTTTCAGTGAAATTACAAACAATTATTATATGTCGCATAATAATTATTACAGTGATAATGTGCAATGAATAATTATATAAAATATTCGAAAACTAAATGTAGAGACTCGATATTAGCTTCATTTATTATTGGTAGAATTACATTACAGCGTTTTATTTGTATGTTTATTTTTATTGGCATTTTGTCTCTTTCTTTATTTGTTCATCAATCACATGTTTGATGCGACAAATATAACCACTCACGTTATCGTGTTTGAAGAAGCAAAGCATTTTCAGCTCCCTGAAGACTCGCTTGCTGCTCACGAGACTTTGAAAGACGTTCGGCAGTTTTTTTAAGGCTACTCTCCTACCATCCCTTGGATCCGTAACAGCCCTGGAAAACACAGAAAGAACATCGAAATTTATAAATATATTCTTCCACCTTGTTCACAATCCATGTAACTACTAAAGATATATTTTGACAGCAAAGAAATATGTCTCTGCACTTACTATTATGTATGTATGTATGTATGTATTATGTTTATTATTATACGTTCGTACAAGAGAAAAGTAATTGAAGCCATATAGATTCGTTATAAGTAACAAGTGTAATTATTTCATACAGTAAATTCATACGCTGAATCTCTCTTTTCTTTTTGTTTCATCTTATTATTCTATGTTATTTAACCTTTTTATTATCTTATTATCTTTGTTTTATTCTTTTGTTATTTTTATATTTATTTAGAAATAATAGAAATAGAAAAGTAAGCTGCTCTATTTATCAACTATTATATGTGATAAAATATCTTAAAGCTTAAAGAGACGCAAATTTATTTGCGTGTATAAAAGAAAAGAAAGGAAACCGACTTATGTTTAAACACCTTACATCCAAATATTATCTTATGCCTCAATTACATTATAAATACAATCTAAAATTAAGAAAAAAAAGACAAACAGTATTGGGATTTCGATTTCAATTCAAGAGAAAGGATTCGGGGAATATTGTGGCAAATAAGCCATAATCAGCTAAATAATATTCGTATCGATGATAACCCCTGCAAACACAAGCGAACGATTCTCTCTCTCTCTCTCTCGCCCCTCTCTCTATCCCCTCTCTCTCTCCTCAATCGGTCTCTCCCAGCCCTAGGCTAGTTCCGAGAATAATTATTATCCCAGCAATTAGTCCGTTTACGGTTACGGGTTTGATTTCATTGTCGAGTGTTGTCGTTACCGCAAAACCGACGATTCCAATTCACGAGAGTTGAAGGGAGAAGCAAGGGGGGGGAGAGAGAGAGAGAGAGAGAGAACGCATTCGATGCTACCGAAATCCCATTTTCGGTCGTGTGCCATATCATCTGTGCAGACAGATAAAGTAATTCCCGTTTTTGCAAGAGACGAAAGGCAGGAGGGCGGTGAAAATGATTTCGCGATGATCACACTTGCTTATCGATATAAAAAATAATATAAAACACAAATAAATATAAATATATTTTTAGATTTGAATAAAAATATTAATTTTTATAAATAACGATCGTGTAATTATGTTAATCAATAAAAATTAGAAGTAGAAAATGTGGTTTGACATATTTCTAAATTAAAGCAATTGATGATCCTGTGATTCATTATCATATGCAGTAGCGATCGTTAATTTTGTTTAATTAATTATCGCTGTTATTATTAATAAATTCTTATACATTATTACGATCATTCAACGGCTGTTTGCTTCAAATATTCATGCTTTATACTTTTATATAAGATTTTATGTAAGATAAACGGAGACAAATCTCGTACTAATCAGGTCGAAGTTCATTAACTTCATTATGGCATGCTAAATCGATTCGTTCACGAGACGACTGACTCTTGTGTAGATTTGTGCGACACATTTATGGACCAGGACTCGACAAAATAAACGAGTCTGTCGATGAATGGCCAAAACGGGCCCATTATCTCGAGTGTCGTCTCTTCAAGTCCCACTCATATGTATTCCCGACCAGTCTGTTCGTTGCGATTTTGTGACAGTCGAATCAAAGAAACACAAAATTGCACAAATTCTTGCGTTTGCGAATTTTTGTTTCATCAAGAAGATGTAATGTAGACAGACAGATAGATATAAATTTATTTATTTTTAAGAAAATCTTTTTATAATGGCATAAAAAAATTGATTAAAAACATACAAGAACAAAGTAACTGTATCTCATTATAATGAAAAGAAGATAAAGAAGATAATAACCGAGATCGGTTATTCTTTACAATCATTATTTATTATTCTGTATAATAATTATTGTCGCCATTAGTAACGTTTTTGTATTTGAGTTTAATTTATTTGCTATAATTAATGATATTTACAAAGCGTCTGAAAGCTCAAATAGATAATATTTCAAAATATGGACCGTATGTATATCGCTGTTAAACATAAATTAACTAATTAAATTCTAATTACTTAATGATACTCTGACAACTCTAATTTCCGGCTTAGTCGAGAAAATCCACAAAAAAAGAGATGAGAGCGAAGCTAAAATTTTCAAGACACAAATAACAAGATTGAAATTTTCGAAAATTCCTGTATTCATCATCAATAACACGGATTTCCCCTAAAAACTTTTTGACGGGAGTACTTTCGATTCAATTCACCTGCGAAAATTAGCGTACGAAGACGTTAATTACATCATCGAGCTTCTTCGAATAGCCAGATCGAAAGAGGGAAAGAGAGGAAGAGAGGGAGGGGAGAAAAAAAGAGGTGGACGAGTCGTCGCAAACCAGCGAGAGATTAAGGTCGATCCACGAAGCCGAGCAAGTCACGAACGTAGAAAGGTACGACGACCTTCGAAAAGGGTCAACGCACCCGCCGCGTGGTGCGCCAAGCGTAGTAGACGGAAGTGAAGTCACGAATTTCGGAGCGGAACGACCGTGAAATGATGCATGGTGAGGTAGGAGGGAGCGGGGGCGCAGCGCGCCCCTGGGGATCCACTGTTGCGGTTTAGACAATGTTTATTCATTCGAAATCCCGACGAACCGACAATGAGACCACTTCTGCACGCACACGTATACGTGCCCGATAGCTACCGGAAGTTGAGAGTAAGGGAGGAAAGTGTTGCCGCGGAACAGGTCATACCTAGAGTCCCAGAAATCAGATATGCATTATTGAAATATCATAACATCTAATTGTCTGTTTAAATCACGTGACTTTACTTTGGTTCTTCACTGCATTTAACGAACAATCGGTGATGCAATTTGTACAGTGTAAATGTAATAATGTATTGGTAAAAAATTGTAATTTTTTGCAATATTTAGCTATTATTATAAGGTAACTTTTCTATTTATGTAAATATCAAATGTAAACTTAAACTAACCTGACCTTTCTTTGAAAGCTATATTGACCTCCCTTTACTTCTTCTAACAATTTATTTTCCTCCTTCAACATCTCTTCCTTGCAAGTACTCCTAATAAAACCAAAACGACGGCTTTCAGTATATATCACAGTATATCGATGTATCAAACAATACATCGATGACACATTTCTGATTCACTAGGACTCGTATCCATTTTAGGTAAAAAATAAGTCGATACCGAATAGAGACAAATCTCATGCATATCGATGGTTGCGTAAGAAGTTGAATCAAATTTTCACGAAGTCAATTCATCGGACCGGGATGCGATTGGGATTGCGAATTGTAGATCTATCACGAGTCGTTCTGAAGAAAGGTGCTTTAAAAATAAAAGAACGAACTATCGGGGAAAATTGAGTGTCCTTAAGATGAATTCACCGTGACGGGCTATACCCATCGGGGCCCGCCACAGAGTTCTCAGTTTTTTGATCATAGAAAGAGAATCGTAGTCTAAAACTATTGCATTCATGTTATTTAGATAATAAAAGACCTAATATCCGATTATAGCAAAAAACGCTACAAATAAAATTTTTTGTATTATTTTTTTAATTGTTTATTTTTTATTTGTTCAGATATAGATTTTAAACCTGGCGAGATAATGGAAATCGTAGAGGAGTGCAACATTGCCAAAGTGCATCTTGTGTTATGTACGGTCACATTTACTATTTGCAACTGAATATCTTTTTTGTAAGGTCGAACATGCGATTTTTTTCTCGACAAAATAATGTTCAGCAAATCGAATTCTATATCATAACTTTTTTCCAATGATATCTATCGCTTATAACCAATAATATTCACCAATAACCACGTCATGAACATGATCCCTATGTAATCCCGTATTAAATGTTGATTTTCATCGATTGATTACTCTTTATTTAGGTCGACGACCTAAAGTTTTGAGCATTCATTTCTTTATCCCTGCATCCTATCAAAGTTTCAAATGAATTCTTCATGAGGGCTAAGTAGGTGAATCCACCTTAATTTAAAATGATTAGCGAACATATTTCTTAGATTCATAGAGAGATTCGCTCACAAAAAACAATGCGGATATATCCGATTTTCTTGACTTCGATTCCCCAAGCTTGTAGTGATTTCATAAATATGTCATGAGCTCTCTCGAGATGTCGTTGATCGGTTTAGCGACGATAACGAAGTTAACCGTCGTGATCTGATTGGGGTACTTTACGCTGTCTCGCCGTCGACTTCGTCGACGAATTTCTTCGTTATTTCAGGAAGATCTTTGTGTGGCGAGGTCATCGAACGAAATCTTGCGCGAGTGATTCACCTGCTGTCGGAGAGACATTTTAAAAGTGTTATTATAGTCGGTGTCTTTCTGTTCGCTAGAAACAAATAGTGATTGTTCGCAATCTTTCGCAAACCGCTATTGTTATCGCGAACGATAATATAGCCTTTGTCATAGTCATACACTGATCTACGTGCTTATCGGACATGCTTGTTGTAAAAGAAACGTAACAGGAAAGTAAAACCGAAAGCTTTCAGTTTTATGATTCCATTTCCGAGAGAGAAAGAGAGAGAGAGAGATATCCGCGAAAGCTTTCATGAGTGTTACGTTATTTCCCGTCATCGTGCAATCAAATGCATTCGGAAGAGTGCAAAAAGCTCAAAACTATGATAGTTACTGGCGCAGCTACCATATCGGCTCGATATCGAGTCAATTTTATTTTATCGGTCGCGAGCCCCTCTCACGTCGAACAAACGAAAAATAGAATCGCGAGCGATCAAATAAATTAATTTGTCAGGCGAAAAAGGGAAAGAGGGGTGAAAGAGACAGCCTGAATATTTCATTCCGTGATGAATTTCAGTCGTAGGATGTTTTAAATGGCATTATTAACGTGATTATAAATACCGCGTAATTACTCGACGTTTTTCGCATTAGGCTTCCTTGTCTTTATCTAACTTCCATATTTATATCTTCGCACATGATATTCCTGTTTCTCTCTATGTATGAATTTTTTTTACTTTATTGATTATGTAAATAATAAATTGATTGTGTAAATAATATTCCTCGATTGGAAGTTTGTGTAAATAATATTAGAAGGTTTATTCGAAACTTTTATTAATAACTCAAAGACTTTTATTAATTTATTTATTAATAACTTAAAGACTCAGAGAACGGTAGAATATGTTACTCGGTCCCATTCGTGCCGTTACAAACTTCTGACGCGTTTTCCACACCTATACAGACCTAATTCTTTTTTATTTTATATAAGCACTCTATTCGACACAACCTCTGTAAGTTGTAAATTAATATATTATAAAACTGTAGCGCGATTTAACAATAATGTAACACTTTTCCTTTTAGTATGTTTGAAACGCTGTTTGAAAATATCACACTTGAAAAGGACCAGAACCAATGGTCGAAACGTTGTAGACATAAATAAGAAATTATATAGCCAGTTTACAGTCAAACATTACCCTTCTTCTTGGATTTTATTAATAAATACGAATATGGACTGTTTTTATACTAATGATCCGTTTGCGATTTGTTGCTGTAACTACAAACTTCCAATCGAGGAATATTTCACTTAAAATTCGACAAAGAATTCGACGGAGAGAAAGTGTGCGACTTCTGGCATTCCGTATTTTAAAAGACGGCAGATGTTCCGCAGGGGGCCCTCCAAAAAACTGGGCCCCACAAACGCGATCCCCAGTCACGTGGTGGACGTGATACTACACCTTGAGAAGCAGACGGTCGATGTACCGCTTTTGTATGTACAGGATGTTCGAGAAAGGAAGGCAAATTTTAGTATTTTGCGAACATTTTACAGATGTAACAAAATTACTATCTTACTAATTGTATATTTGCATACGTAATTGATCTGTCACTAGCTAACAGAAGTAAGAAACTTTATTATTTCAGTAATTAAACCGACGAAGGAAAGGTCACGAATGACGAAGATTTATGTCGTTTATTCTCTCTTCACAAAAAACTTCTTGAACTCTAGAGAGCGTAATACTTTTGCCATGAAAAATCACCTTTGATCTGCTTAAAAAGTGTTACGTATGTGCTCTTCATCAATTCTGGAACATCATTTACTACAACGGTGAAAGGGACTTTTCGTCTGTCGATCTGACACCTGGCGCAGATCGTTCTCGTTCTAAAAAAAAAAGAAAAAACTTTAGCGCTTTGTGGATTCGGGGAAGTCCGTCGCACCGTCGAACCGGGTGCATAGCGCCGACTGCTCGCTGAAAAGACGCGCGTAGCTGCAATTTGCGAAGTGGCCGCCGACCGAATGCCGCATAATTGCGACATTTCCTGAGGAAAGCTCGCGTGCAACGCGCGTTGCTGCAACATTACAACATGTGCATCCCACGACAAAGCGCCGTGGCGTTTCAAGGGAAAATTGGCGCGATGTAAATGCGTTTCCCGTCGCTTGAAAGTAAAAATGACATGAAAGAAAATTAAAGGGTTCGGACAATAACAAGCTATTCCTGAGGGGAACGACCATCTCTTTCTCCCTCACGCAGTTCAGAAAGAAGAACGCGAGGAAATTAATTTTAAGTCGTTCACACAGCGAAATTCGCATCCAACTGCGAATTGATCCAGTTTTCGTTAATCTAAAACTTAAATCTTAAATTTTAATTTCGTAGAACCTGCAGTTTTAAGTCTCATAAACCCGTCTTTGGTTTCTCAACAAGCTCTCTTCGAGATATCGAAGATAACATGTAACGTTGTAACTCCGTATAAACTTGGGAAAAACTTGGCAAAAAGAGCAATGGAAGAGATTAATAAAAAGCGTGCGTTGCATTTCTCCGCGCTTTTTTGGACACGAGTTATTCGAGTTTGAAAATGTTCCTCTCGTGGATCTCGCTCATTACGTGTCTTGTCGAATATTATTATTTTAAGTAAGGGAGAAAAGAATGAACCATCTCTCTCAAAGCGTGTGCGCGCGACAGGTAAAAAGCGAGCAAAAGACAGAAAGAAGGGGGAAGATTATCGATTTCTCACACGCATGCCAATTGCCGTCTGCACACGAGACACGAGGAGCTGCCACATAATCTCTAAATTTCTCCAAAAATCTAAAGAATATAAAAAATTTTTTAGTAATCGATAAAAGAAACACACAACAAAGATATTGTGGATGAAGATTAAACTAGATTGAATCAAACTTTCAACATAAGCAAAGATAACGGATAAAACTGGGATTTATTTAGAAATTATTGAAAAGTTATTTGAATCGTTTGGAATATTGTTACTGGAAAAAACCTACGAACATTACTTGGAATATTTATTGTATTATTTTAATCGTACGAATTATTATTTAAAACTGGTGCAAAACAAATCTTACAAATAACGACATTTACGCGAGAAAACCTCAAAGAATGTGGACGAGTAACGGGAAAATTTTCAGAAAAAAATTACAATTCTTTTTTTTAACAACAAACTAGAGGGTAAATTGGCCAAAACAATGTAAAAAAACGAGCTATACAACAATTAGATGACGTTAGAATTATAAACTTCAAAATAACGAATTTATTATAGATAAAAACAACAAAAACGTTTCGACTTCACGGAGTCTTCATGAGCACGCAAAAAGAACATTTAACTTAACTATACATCTCCTATAGTTTATAAAGGTCGTCTTCCGAAATGCGCTCAAAGTACTGACAGTACATTTTTGTGTTTCAAAATTGTTTTCAGTTCGAAATTGTTTCAGCTGCAAAAGAGTAATAGTTACTATCTTTTTAACGAAAGCAGATCCTAGGGAATTGCTGACTTCCGGCTGATTTTGCACATGTTTTAGAGATAGTGCAAGTTCAGTAATGCACAAGTCGTTTGGAAAAATTATTTAGCGAGTGAGAAAAAAAAATTTTTTAATCATGTCATACATGAAACATACAATAAAATACAATATTTAAACATACAATATTTAAAATATCTTCTTCATCTGAAGAACTTTGGCAATAATTTTCTAGAAAATTTGTAACACTTTTTACACCAATTGCAATTGCGGTTAATTCCATTTTTACACTTTTAAAGTTATTCAGTAACAGTAATGTTGGGTTTGTCATTTGTTATACTACATGGTACTGCAAATGTGTTCCGATTTTCATTGCAGTCACAGTCTACTGACAATTACGGAATGATTGTAATATACTGATTTCAGTAGTAGTAGTAGTACTGTCAGTACTTTCAACGTATTTCGGAAGATGACCAATATTATCGCTATCAATTCGAAGATATGATTTCCACTATTATTTTTTTTTAATTGCAAATTGGCACAAAGAGGATCAAGGACGCGCGGACAGAGAGACGCTACGCGCGCCTGATATCGCGAGTCAAAGGATTGGCGTCTGTCGTAAGAAAAACGCTATTAGGGCCGGCAAAAAAGACCAGCGATTGCCGTTCTCTCCGTGGTTCTTGAGCGCGCAAAACCGACAGCTGCTGTCGGCAGACTCACCTGCAGTTGCACCTGCGCACGGTCGCCAGTTCGCTCGGCGTGCGTACTCACCTGCGTCCCGCAAGTAACCCGCGGCGAGAGCGCGTAACCAGAGTAACGACCGAGAGGCGCGGAGCAAGTGTTTAATAATATCACACTTCCGGCTCCCGTATATTGAGATAGGTCGCAAAGATCGGCGAGGATGCGGCACAAAGAGAGCATGCGGATTAATAACGAGCGCGTAGCATTGTAATGTGTGATCGACCAGCGAGACGATCGCCAGTCGTCGTGTCGCTCGACGAAATTTATCGTTCATTGATCCCCTCGTCTAGGTCAAGCTGATATACTTGTGCAAATCGACATGCAACGATGCTCGCGACGTGTCGCGCTATTCATTATGAATTCGTGTGTGTCCGCGTTGCGTTCAATTGAAAACTGTAACGTGTGAAAAAGCGTCGTCGGAGAAAGACAAATTAAGATTATAGGTAAAATAAGATTAAACCAAATTGTGCAACTAATGAAGATTAATTAAAGAGACAAGGGGCAAATTTATTGGAATTGTGTCTCAAGATCGCTTTTCAAGGAGCGCACGTTTCTCTTGTATTTAATTTCCTCCATCATTCTGATTTTGCTTACATTTGATTCAAGTTTAACGAGTTCAATCTATATCCTCGAACTTGTTAATTTAAAAAGTTTGTCATGACTGTTAAGAATATTAATGTCTTTGTCAACCATCACAAACGTTACTCCAATGAGGAAATGCGTGAACGAAGAAAATTCTTCGATACGCATTAGACGAGAAAATTGTTGTCGAGAAAACTCTCAAATATGCTAAATTTCAGAACAAACCGTCCGGTGGTTTTTATTTTATTCATTCAACAGACATCGCCGTAAGTCTGTTGAAATGCAGCTTCCTCTTCGCTTATTTCGATCGCCGCCGGCAAAAGCTCGAAAGCACTTGCCGCGAAACTCCATTCGCCGTGACGGTTCTTTGCATCAAAGCGAACGCGCTTCTCGGCTTCGCTCCCAATAATATTTCCCCCATCGCGGCAAGCTTGCAAGCGAGGGAATACCACGTCGTGACGCTGAGAAGAACCGCTATGTGTTTATGAGGGATTTTCTCTCATCTTTCCTGGATTTTTCCGCTTCGAATTTTTCTCGCAATCACTTTTAGGTAAATCTCACGAAACACTGCTTTCGGTTTTCATCCATTTACCGAAAACTCCTGATGTGTTTTCTATTTTAACTTGACCGAATTAATCGTTAAGTCAAAGTATATTTAAATTAGATTTTATATCGATCGTAATTTTGATCGCAGTGTTCACGATTAAGCTGTTAACTTTTAAAATCGTTTTATTCTTAATTTTTTTATACGTTATGCACAATACATTAGGCAAAAGATCCTTTTTGCAATTTTCGAAACGCGAAGATCTTTTTTTCGCCAATTTCGCAGAATCGATCTTTCGAATTAGTACAAATGCTGGGATATATTTACGCTCGCAAGCTCGAGTGCACGGACGAAAGTTCCGTCCAACTAGTTTAAATTTAACAAGGAGAAACCGCGGCTTCGTACGGAAACTGCGACGACGACGTATCGTGGGACTTTGCGTGGAACAGAGAGAACGTTTGCGTAATTATTCCATGATAGGTTCCAACTCGAAGTTAGTTGGTTCGCGCAGAGAGTTCTCACTGTAATATGTCGCGTATGCTTTGGATCGTACGAAGATATGCAAGTGGAAAATGCGCGGGTTTTGTTTTGTACATCGACATAAAGTAATATTATATTTCTATTAATACTTTCAATTCATTTGGCAGTTAGTCAAAATTTTCTAGTTTTCAAATTAATCAAAGTTAAGAAGATCTTGCCCCACGGCGTAATATTTTCTTGGAATTTCTGAAGCATGGTTGATCCGATATTATCCTCTATATATATATATCAAATATTAGAGCTTTTGGAAAGATACTATTGTATAATGATTTTAATAAGTTAATAATTAAAATTTTATATATATATATATATATAAAATTTTAATTATTAACTAAATCATTATACAATAGTATCTTTCCAAAAGCCCTAATATTTGAGCGCCTAAAAGTTCTGTATTTCTTTATTCATTTTATTATTTTATACTTTTTTGTTAATATCATTTATTATTTTCATGTATTTTGTGTTCAAAAAAATATCATTAATTTTTTAATTTGCTAGTCTCATCTTTCGCTTGACATTCTTCTCTGAATTTTTCGCTATCAGTGTGTACAGTGGTGTGCCATATTATTAGACCCATGACAAAAATTACACAATTTCGGTGAAACCATTGCTACAATGACCATAAAACGGGATCTATGTGGGAAATATATTTTTTTATCAAATTTATTTGTAATTGTTGATTAAAAAAAGACATTTAGGCTTTATAAATTTTGTACATTAAGAAAAAAAACTAGATATACAAAGACGAAAAAAATTAATATTTTATAGGGCCTTCTTTTGCAGCGATTAGAGCTGCAATTCGGTGGGGCATGCTCTCTGCACAGTTTTTCTCACTATGTCTTGAAGGCGTGGGTTGTAATGCCAGACGTCTATAAGTTTTTCTATCAGCTGTTTTTTGTTGTGATAGCAGATTTACTGACTTCTCGCTTCATCAGCTCCCACACATTTTCAGTAGGATTCATGTCTGGGGAATTCCCAGGCCAATCCAAAATATTTATATTTTTGTCTGCCAAAAACTTCGTAATTGTTTTTGCCTAATTGGATTCAGTTTTAAATGCTAGTTTTTCACGAAGAAAACAAATATTTGAGAAATTCTGTGCATGGGTCTAATAATATGATACACCACTGTATATAACGAACTGTCATTCAAAGAAATGTGCATCTCTAAAACTTGTCCAATTATAATATATACATATAATAAAATAAATGTAAAGAGAATCAATTCTCTCGAATCCTGAATCGTCCTCAAAATTTGTACGAAGGAATTTTCGGGGTTTCACGGCTCGTTTCCGCTTCGATTTTCCATTCTTGGCTTCCGGTGGTGGATCAATTGATATCCTCAAGAGAGAAAGAAAGAGAGGATGGAAGGGAGGTTCGACGAACTACAGCGAAACGTGACCCAGGATCCCCGGCAAGAAAACTGCGGCTACGGGAACATGCTCGTCTCCATTCCGCAGCAGCTTACCGAGGAAAACGACGGGACGCGAAGGCAGAGAGAAAGAGAGAAAGAAAGATAGGGAGAAACTGGCAGAGTAAAGAGGAGGAGGGGGAGGAGATCCGTGGAGCGAAACCGGATGGAACGCCCGGTATATCTAGATGATTCGCCTGCATGCTTCGCTCGGCGCCCTTACGAAACCGGATAGCAGCCCTCCGCACAAAGATAACTGATCTCTGTACGCTTCGTTTCCCCCAAACCATCACACACATGCCGTTGTTACACGCGCTATTGTTAAATATACAACATTATTGCTTAATATTGCTACTAAAAACTTAATGGCAATTTAATTGCTCTCCCCTGCGAGATGCGTCGTCGCGCTATTATTTAATCGATAAACTCTTAATCGGACATGTATATCACAAAATATTTACGCAAAGTAAATGTTTGTCGTGGATTTTTTCTGCAATTCACTATGCACGTTTAACTTCTGCCCTCTGATGAATATTTCGCGACACATTAAATTTATATGCTTTAGTCTCTCGTGCATTCATCGTTTACGTTTTACGTATCGAAGGATTTATTTTAATCAATCAGTCAATCAATTAAATATCAACTTGAAAGAAACAAAGGCAATTCGATCGCTGTTAAATAGTACGCACGACTCTCTGTACATGCCGAGTTCAAAAGAAAAATATTTATGCCCAAGAGGTCGTGTGTCCACGACATACGATCGCAATAGAAAGTGATAACGTTCTATTTCCATTGCATGCACAGTGACGTTTTATGCGTCCAGGTTAAAATCTTCAATCTTTTGAACCCTAAGCTTATTTTTAGCTTCAAAACTATTGTCCCCCAAATAGAATTAACTTAACCTGTCGGAAAGGACAGAGTCTCTTTCGGCAAGTTGAGGAAGGAGACACATACACCAGAAAGTAACGCGCGAGCGTTGCGTTGTTTCACAGTGTTGGCGCAATCGATAGGATTCGAGGTCGACCCGATAACCTTTGCTAATGGAGGCTCTCTTGGGCGCCGGGCAAGGAGGAGACGTTAGAATCGTGGGAGCCCACGTGTCGGGGTCAACGGCATGCATAAATGAGCGTCGAACTGATCTGCAAGCTGTGACTCTAACATAATAAATAAATCAGAATGAAGAGTGACCCCAAAATCAGTTTTTCGTCTGTTTTTGGTCCCGTGATCTTGGGAATTGAATTGTGTGTCAAATGATATCTTATAATGAGACATCGATCACAAAAAATTTTTAAGTTAAGCCGAGAATTGGTTTCAAAGGTATAAGGGGAGGAAGGTCAAAATAGTTTTATCACTCAAAGGTTATTAATGTATCATATGCTTTGAAGTACGAATTTTTATGTCAGTCCGATAATTTAAAACTTCGGGAGTTTTGCTGACTGTTGATAATGAATTTAAAGTCAAAGTTCAAAATGGGTGATTCAATGGTGGATTATTTATTAAGAAAATGTTTTAATTTCTATAAAAAATATCTAGAAATTTCTTGAGTTGAAAATCTGAAGTCAGATCTTCAGAAAAAAATGGCCAACTTAATATGGTGGACAAAAATTTAAAAATTTTTGTCATCTTTATGAAGTTGCTCTATTAAAACTCACCGACTAAATAATTTTCATAAAATACAGTTCCGTGGTTTATTATATTGAGATGCTGAAAGTTGTTTGAAAGTTTCAATTCAGATTATAAAAAACTTATAAAAATTTATTTTAAAAAGACTCAAAAATCGATAATTCTTTGAGTCACGAATTTTTTAAATATATTGTCGCCATTTTAAGTTGACTATTTTGGACTTTGAAAATCTGACTTCAAATTCTGCAGCCAGCAAAACCTCCGGATTTTAAAAATTATCTCAAAACGCATGGGTTTATTAATGAACTTTGATTATTTTAACCGGCTATATTTCTGAAATATTCATCATATCAATTCTCGATTCTACTTAAAATTTTTTTTTGTATATACATATACATATATATAATTGGTGTCTCATCATAAGACATTTGGCACACAAATCAGTTCCAAAATCAGCTCCAAAAGCAGGACTAAAAACGAGTGATTTTTGACATTCTGTCACTCTTTGTTCTGTGGAAATTTTTATTCTTGTTTTTATTCCTTTATTTCGTGAAACTACCAGCCATTTTAAGTGTGTAGTGATTGACAAAATGCACAGAGTAACAATCGAGAAGTTGCTAAAATTGCTATTTTAAAAGAGTAGACAAAGCGAGATGAACTGAACATTCTGCAGAAGAAAGTCATTATTCACTCAGTACTCAGTGCAAAAGAGGCTATATACATTTATGAGCTCGTACAAATAAACATAAAAATATCTAAATATATATATTTTTCTTTTTACTTATGTTCATTTTTCACTTGTGTGTGTCAGTTAAACGTGACAATTCTAAAATAAATGGGTAATTAAAGAGGGTCGAGGTTTATACATTTTCATTAATTTAATGAAAAGTAGATTGAGTACTTAAGCGACTTTCGTTATAGAAGCTTCTTTAATTAACTTAACTTAACTTAACTTAAGAGAACTCCTAAAAATAAATCCAGAAACGAGTCTCGAAATCTCGTTTTATTGAAAAATGCAACTTATTATTAAATTTCTTTTACTATATTATCAAAAGTAACTTTCGCAATATACAGTTCAGTAACAACTGGTTTTCGGTAATTCAATATTTGCGGCAAATCGAAAATTATTAATAAATTTAAGATATTTAATCTCAGGACAAATAAAACGGTTTCTCCTAAAAAAAATCACAAAAATTCAAAATCACAATCGCGCATCAACATAACGCGATACACAACAATGCGCTCATCTTATTACATACATCGACCGAATCTAAAATGATTCGACAGTTCGTTTTGCGGTTCGGTTCTGGATCTCCGTGCGGTTCCATCAGCGTCGAACCCTGAAATTAGTTCGCAAAACAATTGACCAGCTCTCGTGACAAACTGAATCGACCAAACGGATTAGTTCGGTTGATTAGTCGTCTTTTCCTTTGAATTCCTCTGAGGATTGAGAACGTCTAAGTTTCTCAAGTAGCGACAACCCTCGAACATTTTAAATGTTCAAATATAGATAATTATAAATCAATATAGATAATTATTTAAAAGACCGTATTGTGTTCACGTCGAAATTATTAACATAATTCGATTCGCAATGTAACTGATAAACTTGAAAAATTAGTTAGTGTGCCGAGTATTTTAAGATGTCCAGTGTAAAGTTAATCGCGCGCTAATTAGTTGCTTAACCAATATCTCCTTCATTCCATCAAATTAATTAAATAGAAATAAAGATAACTTAAAAACTTGTAAATGACTCGTTTCAGATCAGAGACTTTCTAGCTTTCTAGCTCTTTCATTTCCGAAAGACTCCGATCTTTGTGAAACGTCTTTGACAATATTTTAAATGTTAATCTTCTTTTTTCGTCGAATTCACATCGAAATATCTCTCTAGGGCAGGGGAAGGAGGCAAAAAGAAAATCCGCGATTCCATAACCGACAGCAACAATGATATCGGATTTTCCTAGCGATTTGCATCGTTTTTCTTCTATGACGAACGACGTCACGCGAAACCTCGATATCGCCTGTACGTGCGGCGCGGTTGCATGTGCACGTATGCACACGTGTCGACCGACGACAACGGGGAGGACAAAGATACTCGCCATCTGCGCTACGACAGCTGCAATGTTGCGACGGATGTACGTGGGAGGGGGAGGGAGGATAGGTGTGCGTGTGCCTGTATGCGCACACAAAGGGGTGCTGTGCCTGCCGCTCCCCCCGCGCGTGCGTCGTTAATCCATTTTCATTATATTTTCGCAATTGGCGAACTTTGGCATCCCCCTTATTTAACTTTCAACCGTATGTCAGCCGTTGTATTTTTGCTTTTTTTGTTTTCGTCATAACTTTTGCCCCGATTAGTATCACGCGGCCATCTGTGAGTACACGCGCCGCTGCTCTGGCTGACGATTCGACATTTAGCTTAATCGGATTTATTTTCACGGATAATGATTTCTGCCTAAATAAAATCAATCTTTTGGAGAACGGAAGTAAACAGTTTAATCGTAAAATCGGAAACGTGATCGATTAAAAAGCCATGTTCCCTGAGATCTTCCGAACATCGATTTTTATGTGCAAAATATACGATTAAAAAAAAAATTTTTTTCATTAGAGCTTACAAAAGTAAAGATTCTTTATCGCGCGACTGAATATACGGGCTTATAGATTCTTGTTAATTTTCACAGAATGCGATTTCCAGAGAATGCCGACTATGAGAAAGGTCGGTAGAAAACTAAAATATCTAGTGTAACACTTGCCGATCGCGCGCGGTCGAAGAACGTGCCGCGAGACAAAGACCTAAGCTGCGCTCAGAACCGAACAGAACGGACCTGTTTCACGACCGGGAGACCTTCGTGCACTCTCCTCTCTCTTTCTCTCTCTCTCTCTCTCGTGCTCAGACTGATGCCAGATCTGGTACCCGGGACGGGTATCGCCGCGGCTGGTCCAGGTCGCCTCGGGAGGAGGTTGCCGCGAGTCGCTCGAGGCAAAACGCGATGAAGGAGAAAACCGGCAATGTGCGAGGTTATTTAACACCCGAGCTAAACCTGGCGGACTTCGACGAACACCTGCGTGAATCACCCGCCGTCTCTTTCTCGTGTCTGCCGAAGTCTTATTAAAAAGATAATAATAGTTTGATTTCCTTCTACATTTTGTCGAAATCCGACCGGGAACCGAATGTTATTATTTGAATAATTCGATAATCTTGATAGTTAATAGGGAGACTCATAATTTTATTCCTTCGCGTTTGTTCCTTCCATCGAGAAGGATCCTTTTTCGATGATAACGTTTTTTACTACGAAATCATTGGCCACAAAATTATATCGTTTAATGGGTAATGCATTTCGGCTCACGATTTGGGTGATTTGATAGACAAATCCTATTACAAGGCTGCAACGACACCCGACAGCGACACGTCCATAAATCAGCGTCGATTTATCCGAGACCATCTATCGGGTGATGCTGAAATGATATTTCGTGATTTCATTTTTTTCTTAATCATTTTATCAGAAAAACCGAGGAATACATCTTAAAATGATCCGTAAACAAACAATTCGCATTTACGAATCTCGTACATCTTCTCACAAATAAATATTTTTAACTAAATAGATATATAAGTAATAAATTTTAAAGATTGAAAACCAAGTATTTATGCATATACAAATATGCGTGTTAATTGTGTAAGATACCAAATACATAGAAGATAAAATATAATAAAATTTTATGTGTATGTATATATCTAATTTCACATTACTCATTATTTCAAAATATAGTCAATAATAACATGACGATACATTTTTTCGTAAATATCTGATGGCATAAATTAGAGTGCACTAAATATTCTACTTCTTCAGATTATCTAGGCCTACTGGAACTCAGCCGCCGTTTTTTACGCGTCTTTCTTTCCGCCAGCCACTCTCGTCCGGCCGCCCGTGCGATCATAAATATTCATCCCAGCAATCCTGAACAAACTTTTACCTCCTCCCGCGGTCGACCTCTCCACACGTATATAAATCGATATTGGCATCTATCGGTACCCCCAATCCTCCCTCGTACCCGCTCACTTTTCAACAGTCGGAAATGGGTTATCAATTCGGCTCGCAGTCACTTTTTCTTTTTTCCCTGTTTTCGGCACCATCCCTGCTGCCTCCTTTTTTTCTCGCTATCCTGGTATACTCACGCAAATTGACCTCGAGATCTCCACGCTATCTCGACTCGTTAGTTTCTTCGACGGCGTGAATAATTAGCGTACGTATACCTTATTAGTGCGTAAAGGAACTAATTAATTTTACGTAGATTTCTCTCTAGCAGAATTTTAAATAGGTGAAGCGCCTTAGTCTAGTCACCCGGTATAGCACAGTCAATAACCATTAATAACAATCTGGCCTATATTCAAATTTGATAACAATCCGAGAGGATTGCAATTGCGACATGAGCGACTAGTTTACCACATAACGGTTTACCACATCGCGAATTCTCCGCGTTGTTGTCGATGAAAAATGTTAATTAATGTTCGGCTGCATGAGTATTTGAAATTCGCGCAGGTATCTCAAATCGTCCTTATCGGGCTTCGCGCTCTAATTATTTTAAACGAAGTTCGAAATTCGAGTGCAATTGCCATTTAAAAAAAAAAGGAAAAAAAAGAATCTCCACAAAGCATTCGACTCCTTCAAAAAGACTGTTCTAGCAGGCGTGTATCTACACACGTGTGTTTGTGACGATGTTACAATATTTTACCTAAGTTTTTCCTTAAGGGGTACATACCTTCAGAATTTTCAAAAAATCGATTGTTTCTTATTATTATTTATCATTCTCCATAGTTTGCAAAATGTTTAAAAAAAAATTATAAAGATACTCTTAAAAATGACGAAGATATAATAAATAATGTGAGCGCGCGCACTGTACAGAAAGATGCTGACCTAAAACTTTAAACGCGTTTTTCTCAAAACCGTTTTTTTTTCCACGGTCGGCATAATAACTCGAAAAGTTAATATTTTTTGATGGATCTTTTTTTAAATCGCTCAGAATACTTTTCTTTATAATCTCTCAAGTCAATTTTTGGAATTTTTATTAAATAAGATTTTTATGAATAATTAAAGAGTGAAATTTCTCATGAAACAATTTAATTTTCTTTAAAGTTTCATAAATTTTTTATTTTTTTAAATTAAAAAATTTGACTCGAGAGACTATAACGACAACATCACTTTACAATAATTTTTTTGAATTTTCCATATTTATTCATCTCACAAGGCGGAATTATGCCAACTCTGAGGCGGTGTTTTGACTGCAGAGGTCTAAGGAGTCATACAAACCACAAACAATTTCAACAAAAAAATCGTAAAAAAATAATTATTTTCTTGTATTTTAAGAACTGATAAATCATATGTAACACTAACATATTTAATTTATTACATTGCCGCTCTTAAAAAAATTTCTAAAAATCATGTATTTTTCCTCCGACTGAAGGTATGTAACTCCTTAACAAGTGCATTTTTTCATACAGATTATTCTTCTTTATGTTATAAATATTCGTAATAATATTCATTATACATAATATATAAATTATAATATTTATAGATGATACTTTTTCTTCTCTAGAATAAGCTGTTTTATAATTCATAACTCTATATATTTTCTTAAGGAAACTACGAATCATAATATATAACTTTACAACACTGTGAATTATAACATACAACATGTTGTTCAATCACGATTCGGCTTCGAGACTCGACTGGTCCAGCGGTCGCTCTCGTATCTCGACTTCTCCCTTTGAGAACGTAACGAGGCGTCGTCGTCGCCGTCGCTTAGGTTTGTTTTTAGCATTATCGAGCGCGCGAGTCGTCGCTCGAAGAAATTTCATTCCGTACGTAATCTCGGTCACGAACGACCTACATCCGCGCGCGTCAAAGTTGCGGCAACATCCAGATAAGGAGGCAGCGCGGCGGTGAAGTTCGCGCGCCGCGCAAAATAAGGAGTTCCCAAACGACCGACGAGTATATTTCCCGCTGGACGAGAGGCCAAATTCTTGAAAATCAAGTATCCGACGAAACGGGCCGCGAGAATTTCGTCGCTCTTCGACGGAATCTCGAATCATCGCGAGAGACGACGCCCTCAAATAGAATTTCTTATTGAAGTTTAAGATGTTTGTCCCGATTTCAAGGAAATTTGGTGCGATTTAGGGCAAGTGCCTTGCACGACGATAAAGGATTATATCTATCCGCTGACGAAGATGATTGAAATTGTGAAAATCTTCAATAAATCTTATTGTTATGTGGGTTTCTTTACAAGAGAAAACTTATTATAAGTTTCTTAATTTTACATGTTTTTTATTACAGCAATATTTTGAAATTAGTAAATCTCAACTTATTTTATTTAAACACAGAAAAAAATGAAACTTCCTTTTTACATTTCAGTTGTAACAGAAGATTCAAATTTAATATAAAATTTGCCAAAGTTTTTACATTTCTTCTGTAAAAAAATGTAATCATTAAAATAATGATTAATTATTAATTAAATTATTAAATTTAACATTAAATATTTAGAAAGAAAAGCTCCGTTGTTTTGCTCAATTCACGTTTGATTATTGACTAAAAAAGTCGAAAGTTCCAATGCAATTCAAGAATGGAAAGTTTTGCAACTAATAAAAAATATAATTATAGCGTCACATAAATATATCTACGTTTGCAGCCTTGTATTGGCCTTGATTTGATTTATTATGTCTCACCTTAAAGATATCCGTAATACGCTGGCACGTACGAAAAAACAATTCAGTTTTGTAAGTCAATCATTTCATAACGTTGCAATAATCCGATCTTCAATGAAAAAGAAAATTCTTCGAAGCTCGAGCAAAAAAGGGAAAGAGAAAGAAAGCTTGGTACTTTTTCCAGATAAAATTTCAATTTATGTTCCATTTATCATTTTATAGCGACTCACGAATCGACCAAAGCAAGCGTGAAGATTTCGTGTTTCGACAAACAAAAAAAGAAAGAGAGAAAAATACGTGTTATCGCATTAAAGTCGATAACATTCGGAGTGCTGAAAATAAAGCGGAATCGGAACGGACTTTGACGGGATTCGTCGGGATTTAGTGTCCTAGTTTTTCAGAATTCATGTAAATTTCATTCTTGACGGAAAGCTTTTGCCTTGAAAAATTTCCAACGACCATCGTGAAGAACTTCCAAAAGCTATGAATAACTTAATAATGTTAAATACAATAAAACTATATTATTATAAACATAAATAACAATAATAAACATTAATGATATTATTATTATTATACTTTATTATTATAATTACATACTACATACTTTATTATTATAATTTAGCAATATTATAGCATGTATAAATATTAAAACATAAATATCTATGAATATTCAAGTATATACAAGTCATAAAATTTTATTATTATTTTAGATACTGTTACTTTCAAATCCAATTACAATTAATATTCCAATGTATAGGTACAAAATGCAACACGCAACATGCTTATTTAATATCATTATTATTAAATTGATTATCAATTTAATTACGCACCATTTTGGCTTCAGCTTGGGATTGTGGTTCAAGACTGACATTAACAACGCGCAGTGCTGCTGAGTTGAAAAAAATGTACACGCAATAATTATTAAGCACAAAGATCCAACTTAACCATATAAGGCATATTTCTATTGCGAAATTATTTACTTCAATTTGAGGATTTTCAAATCAATATTCAAATATACACTTCCTAAAACTTTCAACAACAATAATAAATTATAGAGAATTAATTGAACACGCGGTTAGCTGCACATTATACTCCGTTATACTTTGAATTCCCGATATGTAAAACACAACCGGTGTCTAACTCTTGTTGACGTCAATCAGGAGTCGATAATATTGCCGAACGACACCACCGTGTCGTTATAGTATACATATATTTAGTTATTAAGCACATATACGCGTGCAGGATACACGTACGTCTATGTGAAGTAATGAAATTACCGGCGCGTTTCGCTAATTACATTAGCGTTGCACTCACGTAAGCTGCTAGGACGAAATGTTTAACGATCTATTTCTTTATTTGTTTCAGATAAGTGCTATGTTTCTGTCGCTACTCCATTCGCTTGGACGATTTGCTCGTCCAAAAGTTCAGGTAACATTTAGCGTGAATAATAAATATTTTTCCCCGCGGTATATTGACAAACAAAACTACTTATGTACATTGCGATGCGAATAAAGAATTTCTTGTAACTAGAGAAGATTAATCGCAAAAAGCTCATCGAGAAGCTTTGGTTTTGATTACGAAAATGTTTGTTCCGGTCTACTTAATTTATCTTCGTATAATTGTATAATTGTATCTTCGTATAATTGTAAATAGCATTTTGCCGAATTGTTATTATATAGATTGATTTTTAATACATCTATTCTTAAAATAAAATTTAAACGATGTTATTAATCTATTGCTTGCAATTCAAAAAATTGAGCAACGCTTTCATATTTCTTATAGTAGCTCTTTTAATATTAAAAAAAATTTCTTAATCTATCGTTGGGTCTATACGGTTATCTGTAATTTTATGTCAACCGATGCGATATCGATGACATTAAGAAGTCATTAGTCACATCAATCATCATTAGCCATTCGTCATTCATATAAATTTTAATAGTTCTACCTCGTCCCCGATGCGAAATCTATCTATAATGAACGAAATTACGTTCGCAATGCAAACGAAATTTGTTTCACTAGTGAAATTTAATTTTTTATAATTTTATGCAGATCAACGATATCTGTAATTGATCAATGATATCAATGTTTTCGGAGCAGCAAATTCCCAGTCGCATTCCTAATCGCGAAATGTTTTATAACTTCGCGTCATGAAAAATATCGGAATCTATCGTATCGTAATCGTATCGTTCTCTGGAATGGACGATAATCGAATTCACGCGATTAGTTTTTTATTGTATGCTAAATCAATAGAAATGCAATCGATGCTTTGATCGTGAGATTTGTTTATTATTTTTGTTAATTATTCCAAGTATTATACTAGGACATACTGTATCCTTTTCGGCACGCTTGCAGTTTGATGCTTCGCAAAAGTTACTCGCATATAATTTACAGTAAATTTTATTATCACTCTGTAGATGGCATCATATTTTATAATCGTGATTAATAATAACTTAAACATAACCACAATAAACCACAATAACTTACAAATATGTTAACATATGTCTCAGTAAATGTAGTTATTATATTAAAATGATATTATTATGACTCCTGTTCATTTACCACAGCCAACAATGAATTGATGACGTCAGATAAAAGAAATAATATCACAAAAATTCTTGCAAAATTCATTAAGATAAAAATGTTTTTCAATAAGTAGTCATTTATAATCGATAGAATATAATAGACTTGTAAAATATACCAAAGAGTCTCCTTTTGTTTGGGTAATCGATAAATAATATATAGGTATGTTAAATTAAATTGTATCAAGAATGAAAACAAACTGTTTGACAGCTGTCGAATAAATATCTACTTTTTTAAAACAAATATCTACTTTCACATATTAAATTATATTATAACAAATTATAACAAAATGGAAGTTCTTAGTATATTTTAACGCTACAATTATTTTAAATATAAAAACGCTGCGAAAAATGTATGTTGCAAGAATAATTTGGTTTTTTGACGTGTCAAAAAGCATACGTACTCACATGCATTCAGTACATTCGTATAATGAGATTCTTATTTCCACTGTTTTTCAATTAAGTCACCATCGTCAACTTAGCAATCGAGCCAGCAGAAGCCTTAATATTAAAGTGATAAAATTAAATAAAACTCTTATAAGAATGATTTCTTAAAATTTTCTCTTCTTCTAGAACGGTATTAATACATAAATGTCGTGATTCAAATAATAATTCAATAATTTTAAATTAAGCAGAACTGTAATTATCAAGAAATTATCTAACTGAATTATCCAAAAAGAGTAGTGAAATAAAAAACAAGTTCTCTCTTACTATTATTTTTGGCATATATAGATCGATAATGTTATTTTAAAACGGAAATTGTGTTTCATAACTGGGTATAATTACGAAGTAATAAACAAATTGATTTATCAAGCAATTTCATTCGCATTACAAAATACATGACCCAGAGATATTTCTCTGCTCTTTCTCTTCACAATTTATAAATTTATAATTCTGTCACACTTCCGTCATTATGACGAAATTATCACGCAGATGGTATACAAATTACTTACGGGAATACGCGTATTAGTTTACAATATCTCATAGATTACAGAATTAATTATCAAACCGGTTGGCTCCTCCGAGATAACGGAATGATTTTCTTCCTCTAGCCGATAAAGTCTTAATTATAAATGTCGCAAATATATCTCACTCGATAATATCGAGCTTAGTGTATTGCTTTCTCCATTCTTTAGCGCGATGATGATTCATCGAGTCCCTTATCGGGGCAATCATGATACCAGATTATACAGGGCGTCTCTTAAAATCGTAGTCACAGAAAATCTCGAGGACAACGGATAAGATAAGAACGAAGCTAAGAGAATATGACAATCATTTCGATAGTTCTCGAGTTACAAGCCTTTCACAAGGCTTGTTATCTCAACGAAGCATCTTTATTGAAAGAAAACTGATCTTCCTAGTGCACAATCAAACTATTAAACATTTTATAGATTTGGGAGAAAGCAGTTTGAAATAATTGGTAAACTTAGTTATTTCTCTCGTTTCACTTTCTTTTTTGTGTGTAAGATTAGTTTAGTGGCTCGTGGCGGGAAAAAAAGATTCGATATATCGAGGGCGAGGGTGCGATCGAACCGACTACGGTCTTTCAGGCGCGCATGTCGTCTCTAAACTATACGGGATGTCCTTGTTGCCATAGCAACCCTAGCGCAAGGCGGGATACGTAGGATCCGCCAGTGAGGCGGAGACAGAGAGGGATACGGTAGAGAGGGTGCGTGAGCATGTCTGGACCACCCTAATCCTCATCATCGTCATTTGTTATAGCAGCAAAAATGGGGGGACTCGCCAACTGCTCCAATTCTTCTCACCCTCTCTGTCGTCGTATCTTTATATGTATTTACGTTAATGATAATTCCATATATATGACTAATATGACAATTATTATTATTTCGTGTCCACACAAATTCTTAAAAATAAAAGTGAAATTCTTATCTCGTCTCTTCGGTCTTTTCGGAAAATTTTTATTTGTTCGAAATTTTTTCAACGCGGTGAACAACTGTTCAAATTGAAAGCTGTTTTTTTTTTTAAGGTCAAGGTGTTACAAGAGATGCGTTATACATGCTATACGTCGCTGGTAAGAATAATAAGGGACGCAGGATGAGAGCGATTAGGATCCTCTCGTTTTTCCACCCCCTTCTCTCATCCTTTCCTCGTCCTGTCAGGTTCTGCCCTTGGCGGTCCCGACAGAGACTTGTCGAGCTTCACCTCGTAATTAGTCGACCCACTTTGCGAGAGACGCGCGGAATCTCGTCGTCGTCACCGCCGGTCGACGACGCCTTCCCTTTCGCCCTCCCACCTTCTTCCCTTTCGTCATTTCCTCCTCTTTTCGATTCATCGAGTGGAACGTTCGCTCAGTCGTTCCTGCCCGCCTGCTTGCCACTCGACACGCTCGATAGCCGGGTTAATGGAATCATACTCGAGCTTCGCTCTTTTTTTTTCTATATCTATCTTTTTCCATCATGTCATTCTCCGGCTCTCTCGCTCTCGCTCGTCGTCCGGAAGAGGCGGAGACAAAGAGAGGCGCACCAGATTGCATAGGATGCAGGCTTTTAAATTACGGAATCTCCAAATCTTAGGCTTATTACTTATCTGTCAATTATTATTAATTTCTTATTACTTATATATATATTAGTTTTTTTATTCCTAAACATTTTTCCAACGGAATTCAACATTTTTAAATATTTAAACCTAATTGAGCGCATACATAACAGTTTTTTATTCAATAGATAATAACAACTTTAAATAAATAGATAATAAACGCGCACGCGAATTAATAAAAAATACTAGATTAATTCGAGCATAATTTTGTTACAAACATACAAGTTATAGAGTATATCCTTAAGTAAAGATATATTTAAATATTTAAATTTAATAGACGCTAATAGAAAATACCCCAGATTCAATTCAAATTTAATTTTGATCAGACATAACTGTTCCCCTAAATAAAAGAACATATACTAGAAATAAATAAAATCTTGTTTTTTCTTAGCAATTAATTGTTCCATTAATCTCCATAAAATTTGTGGTTTTCTAAACCTAACTAATGTTTTATAATTATTTTTATTATATACATAATCTCCCGGATCCTCTATATCTTATTATTATTATTACTTCGATTACTCTTTTTACTTAATATAAATTTTAATTTTCGACTTTTCTCTTTCTCACGATGCGTCCAGTGCAACGTCACCCCGGGGACGCACCCTTTTTCCGTCATCTTCCCCCTTTTGCGCGTCCCCCTCTGATACATTATGTAGCACACGCACCGCACGCATCTGTGCACGTGCGCTACGACTCGGCGCAGGATATGCTAATTGCAGCCCGGATAATGCAATGCAGCCCGTGGCTAAACGCGCGCGCGCGGGTGTGTGCACACCCGTTATATCACTTGCCTTGGTCACGATGGCGTTAGGTTCCGAACGGAATGAAATTCATGACACACACAATTTTATTTTAAATAAATAAAGTCTTGCTAACTATTTTTGTAACAATCTGCTGGCACAACGCTAGAATATATAAACTTCGAATGAATACACCAGTTCGAAAAATTGAAATTTATCAAATGCGAGAAATCAATCCACGCAGCTTCGATTTTTCTCAACGATCTTTTTCACGATCATCCTCGAGAAAAATAATTGATTCACTCGTTTCGTCCTCTCCCCCCCCCCCCCCTCTCTCTCTTTCTCTCGTTATTTTATTTCTTCTGTCCGTCTTATTCTAAAACACGGACAAGCGCTCATTTCATTTTGAACATGGAAAATGCGGAAAACCGCGGCTAAGAGCAATGAGGATCTTGACGTCGACGTCAAGGTGAGGAAAAATGGTAGTCGGCCGCGTAGCGAGTCGCATAACTGCATTAATCTCCTCAGTGGCTCCTCGAGGCTTCTCGGATTTGCGTTTACGTCATCGTTGACGCTCCGATTACGTCGGCAACGTGACAGTGTGACCTTAAAGGCGGTTTCACATCCCCGAAGAGTTCGCACGCTTTATCACGCGGCTACATATTGCTATGCAATTGAAATAATGCGGTCGTTATGCAATTACATAATATCGCACAGTCTTCGAGATTTTTATATCTCATCTTCACCGACAATCTTTTCACTTACCAATAAAAAAAAGAAGAAATAGTTTCATAATTGTCAAATGGAATAATACATGAATATTATTTCCGGTATGTATATATTTAAAGATATTGGTGTCCTAAAAATTAGAAAAATTAATTCAAGATAATAAGCCTATTCTAATAGATCGTCAAAGCAGCAGCAACAACGTCATTATTAACCAACGAACGTCTCATGACGAATACAACGTTTGGCTACGCAGGTATAAATCACCAATAAATCGCTTAAATCCCCGCTTCGAATCCTCCAGTAAATCCATGTGTTACACGCAACGATAATAACTCGAGGGATTACATTTCCGGTTCTCCACGCAACGACGCGTACGTACGTAGAAGGGAAACGATCGACTCGCGAATCGGCTTATTCGGTCGACCGATCATGAACACGAAATCATTGAGGTCACGAAAAGGGCTCGGAGTGGGAGGAGGGGATAGCCTCACCCATCCACCTCAGTGCCGGATGTCGGATTACCGCTACGATCGCGGCTACCAAACGCGATCCCATCGGCGCGCGGATGACTTATTAATCCTCCAGAAGTGCGCACGCCCCTCTCGAGACCCCATCGACTCGGTTCTCCATCGTGTTCTAGCGGAACTCAGAATTTTCACGCGCCGTTACTTCCGCCTCGATATCTAAGCGTGACCAAAACGGGACAACGGCTCCTGGAAAATTTTACTGGGCAACCACGCGCGTGAAGGGATGCATGAAATTTAAACGGTCGTGAACCGATGGAATGAAATATTGCATAACTTTACGTCAAGCATGTATTTTACTTTCATAGCAACGTTTTTTTAAATCAATTTTCTCCCATTATGTAATGATAATATGACGAATTTTAATCTCTATAACTGTACTATGTGGCAAGTCGAACTATATGACGATCGAGATAGATGGATTTCTCGCGATAATAAAGGAATTAAAATCGGAGACATCGCAGAAGATTGCGTACGTCAGAAATAGGATTCGGCACTGGTGCTGAATAAAATGATCAAGCCGCAAATCAGGCGGAATCCATCGAAATTTCTGGCTGACTGCGTTGTCGAACTTTCGAGCTGCCTTGCTCGAGCGTGGAATTTAAAGGACACATGCAAGAACCTATTATTAAACGTTAACTGTACATTTCATAACAGGTAGACTATATTTCTGACATAAAATGTCCTATTTATTAAATATAATAGATATAACGCGTGACATTTACTGTGGTGCGTACGCTTTATTATTCATTAATTGTATGCTTTTAATTCTATGCTTTTAAATATGTTTTTATTTAATTTATAAATATTACATTATATAAATAAATATAAATAAGTTATTATATATTTTGGAGTCCTATTTTAATTTATCCCCAAAAACCTTTTTTTATTAATTTTTTAATTAAAGAAAAAATGCTTCAGGCAATAATTGCATGGTATTTTACACAAATTGATTTATCTCTTCATTCTGTATTTAAAAAAATATTAAGATACACTTGTCAAGAAAATATTAAGATACACTTGTCAAGAAATGAATTTATAAAATATTTTATACTTTGTGTCAAAATGTGCCAGAATAAAATATAAAATATCTCGTAAACTATTCATTTTTCGACGAATCTACCTTAACACTTTTATATACAGATTAATGATATAAAAAGAAATCATATAATTCCGTTTAAAAAAATGGCGATGGCTTTTTAAAAAAATTGATTTTCTAAAAAATTAATTTTATCATTATTTTTCCTCCTCAAATCATGCAACTTTTATCTGAAGCACTTTTTCTACAATCAAAAATAAGAAAGTCTCTTGAAAAAGGGCATATTAAAATGGGACACTCTGTATTTATTGTACATATTGCATATTATTATGTATATTGCATAATATATACAAAATATATTTATAATATAAATATAATCTATCAATTACTCAAATTTCCATATTAATACATAACCGATATGCAATAATGTGAATAATAATAACTATCGTTAAAATGGATGTTTATGGATTATTGCTCACAATATTGCTCTGCTTATAATAATTATAATATTAACGATTCATATTCTCGTACGAATCATTTAATATATACCTACCAAGACATTAAATTTTTATTTTTATGTTGTAATCTTATTTTTTTATCGTGCATACAAAATCTCATTTAGTCCTCAAATATTGAATATTAATGATATATTTAGAAGAAAGAATATTTTTCTTCTCTCTTTAAGAATAATGCTTCCTTCATTTTCTACATTTTCTTCATTTTCTCTCAGACAACCCGCCGCAATTTTAATTTCAAATTACAAATGCATTGAGGTACATACAAATAATAAACACGTGAATTATAGAAAAAAAAATAAAACATATATTTCAATGCAACCTTAGTAGTTAAAATAGCAATTACGCGCATTTAATACATATCTATTAGTTCAGATATCAACGTATGCGCGATTGAAACAATTTTGCAAATGTGCTATTTTAATCATCGCATTAATTCCTCGCGGATTAATTAAACATGCGAACGATGGTACTCGTGCGACGAGGGTTTGTGGTATGCACATGCGCGGGTGTGTGCAAGCATATGTATGTGTTCGGTATGTTAATCTAATCGATGTTAAGCCGAGGATATAACGTTATGTGCGCGTCAGACGTATATGAGCCACGGCCCTTGATCAGCCGTTTGATGACGTGCGAGTACGACTGATGTCCAAACCATTTCGCGACGCGTATTCTATCGATCGTGAGACGATACACGTGTACGTAAGTATGTACGTAAATGCACATATACGCATGGAGATGGATATATATATATATATATATATATATATATATATATATATATGTACACACTCGATATATTTTATTTTCGAGCACGTGCATCAAATCGAGAACTAGTCTCCCGAAGTCGTGACCGAAAATTTTGAAAATCTTTTAGAATTTTGGTTAAAATCTGAAGAAGTACAACATTGTAGTTTTGTGTTAATTTTTCCCTCCAAAACTAGAATAACTGATATTTTTATTTAGAACAAAGTAATAATTTAAAATTAACATAAAAATAATATTTTTTTTCTGACTTTATTAGAAATTTCGAAAATCTCAATACAAATCTTTACACTGAGAAAAAAATGTGCTGTAAAACATATTTTTTTATTCAACTATGTGCGGCGGTCACGGGTTGTAAAATAAGTATTTGCCAAGCAAATACTTATTAATTCAAGAAAAATATATGTTTCGTATAAATTAACATATTTCATATAAAATTAATATTTAACATATTTTTAACTTAAAAACATATTTATTTGAACTAAAGAAATATTTGCCAACTAAACGTATTATTCATATCAATAACTTTTTTCCTCAGTGTACAGAACGCAAGAATTTTTAGTTTGAGATAATAAAATCCTTTTTTTCATAATAATTTTATTACAATTTTGAAGAGTCTGTTGTTTAGCAATCGTTAATATTTTTATTGTAATTTTTATTGTAATCGTTCGAGATATTGTTAAAGGATATTTATCGCGATTGAGATTAATTTGTTTTCGATCTTTCTCATTACGAGATTTCAATTTTTCTTTCACTTTATTGGAGCCGAGGAAGATTAATCGTCAAAGAATTTTCAGGTAACACTTTAGCCGCCAATTCGTTTGGTAAATGTAAACCTAATGCGACGTTCTAATGCAGGAAAAGACTTAAAAGAAAAAAATTCTTTCTGACAATCAAGAACGTCGACATAACGTGCACGAGTTCCTTTTACGAAACTTCACTCATAAATCATCCGTTCCGGCTTGTCGAGTTACCTGACACGTTTGTACAACCTTGTTTATCGTCTGCGTATACCCAAACGTGCAAACTCACCCCCGCTCGCATCGGCTCGCTAACCTCCGGGTGTCCCTCCGCGCGACCCCCTCGTTTCATTGTTCGAACAGGGTGGTATTGTCTAAATGGAAGTCTCTTGTTGCCGCAACCAGCTAGTTGCATCGAAAACATTAATTGGTAGCTTTACTCCAGCCAACCCGTCCCGATTAGTACCGAATAATTAATACGATATATACTGATTAATACGATTGAAAGTTATATCGCCGCACTAATCATTATCATTTGTTGCGTTCACGTTGGATCCGTACACATTTGACAATTCTACTTTCTGAGACCACTCATTAAGGATTAAAATCACATCTACATAAGTATGCATTTTTTGTTTAAATTGTAATGTTACAAAAATATAATATTTGTTTAAATTAAAATATCAAAAGTATAATACTATGGAATTCTAAGATATTATAAAACAATAAAACGTAATAAAACTGCAAAATTAGAAAAGGTTGGGTTAGAAAACAATTCTTAATCGAGTGCCTGTCGCTGATAAATTTTAAATTATGCAAATTTGTATTAAGAAAGAACACTGTTGTGTACAACGTCTATCTTCGTTCTATTTTTCCAGATCGATTACATTATCGCAAAGTCGTGCCGCACGGGTAAGGAGGGTTTGTAGACGCACGTTAATTATTTCCACCAACATACAAGTAACAAGGTCTTATGTAAGTAACCAGTATGGTCACTTCTATGACGACAGTCCGGCGTATCTCTTTCGCACGCAGCGCTCGTTTGTGCGATCGTTTTAAACGTCCCATCGAGCCTTCGTTAATCATAAGAACAGAACTCGGCAATGTACCTCACAAGAACACATCCATCTTTCGCTGTCTAGATTTGCAATCTTTTAATTTGATATCAAAATCTAATTGTAAGTTCGTACGAATGTACGTATCGCTCTCTGAATATTTTTCTTTTCTACATCTCAAAAAGATTCGATCTAACTATACTTATTTACAGAGTTGGAAAGTAACACGTTACTTGTACTTGTCATTATTTTGTGTTTACTTTTTTCGAAAACAAATATTGGTAACGGCACTTAAATGATAACACTACTTTAATAAAAAAAAGCACTCATAGTGTAAATTTCATGCTAACCTATTAATATTAAAAAATAGTAACTAAACTAAAGTAAAAAAAATAACGATGTTAGTTTAGTTATGGTAACGGTAACGATCGCATCGTTAGTTTTATTTAAAAAAACAAGTCATTACTATTTTCGGAAGATTTCTTCTTAACATTAATTTATTAAATTACATAAATATAATGTAAGTAGATGCAGATATTTATAGCGCTATAATTTATAAAGGCTGTTACCAATTCATTACCAAAAAAAAAGTAACGACAAGGTAATGACGTTGCAAGTAACGTTCTCACTCTATTTATTTATAAATTTTAACGATTTGTGCTTTTACATCAAAACTATGTATTCAACTTCTCCAGTTTCGCTGCAAACCGAGACTAAAAATTCAAGAATTACGTGACCGAACCATTTCTACAGCTACAATAATTTTCCTCTCTTCTGCTTTTGCAAGTCTTGCATATATTCCGCAGAGTGCATTCTATGCGTTTCTATTCCTGTTTAGAAGAAGGCCCGTTTCCAAGAATATAATCACTTTTTTCGCTTCTGCCTGCAACAATGGTGAGCGTTCTGAACGCATTAAAAACGAAAATCTTTTCTCATGTTATAGTTCATTACTGGAACCATTCTGGAACGGCCTGTAGAGCATCGTGCGGTGCACACGACGTCACCGAGAGGGTCGTTTCGAAATAGCGGCCAATCGGAGCTCGGCGTGCGCCGCTTTGGCTCATTCAGCCCATGGTCCAGGTCATCGTTTGCCCGGAGCTTTTATGGTCGCCCCCTTGCACGACACGACGAACCAACGAGGGGAACCGCCATAGTAACACTTATCTCGCAGGATAAATAAGCAGATATCACCAAACGATGACGGTATCTCAAGCGCGATAGACGCGATGAATTCGATTGGGGATTCGTTTTAGTTTATCCGCCATAAAAAATTTACAGGTCACAATCAAACGTAGATTTCATAATCGTCGCGAAAGATAGACACTTGATTGAACTTGATTCGGAAAGACCCAAGATTAATACAAGGAAAACGTTATTCCCTGATAAACAAGAACGTGACTCTTTGCACGCGAACATTTTTAAGTATTTTAAGGAGGATTTCGAAATTTCTTCGTCTTCGAAAATATCGATCCTGTATAGAACGTCGACGACGTCCGACTTTACAAACAATCATTACAAAATTTATCAAGATCCTTTGTCCGAGCATCTTCCTTTTACGGGATTCGCAACGCAATAATAAAAACAAAAATATTTTTTGCGAAATACTTTAGAAACTTTTTACGCCGCTTCGGAAGGGAGTTGTGACAAAAACATTTTAGTAATCCGTACAGTGGTAGTGCACGTTCACGTTTACGAGAGAGAAGGCGAAAACCTTCCTTTAGCGCTGCGTTCTAACGTTCTTGCGAGTATTGAATATGTAAAACCGCGAAAATATCTCTCTCTCTCTCTCTCTCTCCTCTTTTCTGTTCCACCACCGTGAATAAATTTTCTCTTTTTCATAAAGGACATCGTCGACGTTATTTCTTTATATTATTTCTTTAATCCGTCGAATGGTGACTTCCACCATTCGACCGATTAAAGGCAGAAAAACCTTACTTGTTGATTTATATTTTAACTAATTCAAGAATTGGTGATTCTAATGTGATTTCAGTAGTGTTGAAAATAAAAAGTTACACACACACAAACGCAATTTCCACGACGATTTGATCGCCAATTTTGCATAACATTTTGCGTAACCTTTTGTTTGTCGCAATGAGGAGATACGATCTGATTAGCATAATCTCAAGGCGATTCTTCCGATCGTGTGTGCGATTGTGAAAGAAGTTACCGCACGAGAATTTATTAATAAATGATATTCAGATATTCGCGATAAATCAGATCTTCGTCCAGCAGAGAATCCGCTAAGGCTTTAGAAAGCACCTTCTGATTTTGATGCAATTTTTGCAGCTACCGAATTAATGTAGTCGAAGCTATAAGTGGAGAATAACGGAAATGCATAGTTTCCGAGAAATTCAAATTTGAGTTATTCGACTTAATTAACGTTTTTCAAAATCTGAAGGCAAAAATTTGAGCCTTATATTAGTTAAATTCAAGTCCTACGAAACTTCTTTCTTGTTCCTTTGTTATAATAATAATCTTTTGTCAACACTGTAAGTATAGTTTCCTAATATACGAGTAAAACACTAATTAAGTTAAATTCAAATTTAAATTATTTCAAATTTGAATTCCTCGAAAACTGCATTTCCGCAATTCCGCACTTGCAGCTTCGATTACATTCAGTTACTAGTATATACTTATAAAATTGCTTCAAAATCGGAGAGAAGTAGCCTTCTAAAGTTAAGTCGAAAATCATGATCAGTCTTTAATTTTCCATTCGCGGAAAATCAGCTGCTGTACAATTGATACAATTAATCATAAATATATATATATATATATATATATATATATATATATATATATATATATATATATGACTGATCATGATTTATAAAATATAAATATTGTACTCTTCGTATAAATACAAGTATCAAACGTAGCAAATCATATAAATCATAAAAATATTAGTCGTAATCACGTATAGATATTAGTTTCGACTCATACAAATATAAGTTACATATATAAATATTATGTAAATAATTTATTAATCTATACTGTAACAATATAAATCGCACGGATATGAATGAGTTCCTTACACGTGTAAGTGTTTGAGGGTGAATGTCCTCTTGCGAGAGGCAAGGTTTTTTTCAATCGTCAAGATCTCGAACACCAGCTGGCGATCGTTTCAGGTTTCAGCAGATGTTCTCACCCTTGCGGCCCACATGCAGGACCCACCCTCGCACCTCTCGGGTTCCGAGAAAGAAACCGAGTTGCTACCTGTATGCTACCTGTAATCCCGTATACTCCGCCCCCGTTTTTCACGTGTAATCCGAGGAATGTCCTAAGCTCGAGGGAAGGATGCAAAAATGAATCTTCATACAAAAATGAATTTTTACTACTTGTTATCTATCGATTATTTCTTATCCTTCAGCCTCGCGTCCGTCGCGCACTTTTTTCCCTCCAAATTGTGATTTTTTTCGGATAATATATATCGCTCGATATAATTTCGCAAAAATATGATTGCGACCGGCGACATAACAAAACACACGAGCGAGCGTCATCCTCGTAAAATACTACTAAAATACTAACGTGAAGTTATATGGTCACCGATTATCATGGTAGAATAGAATCTGTCGCCGCTCTTCTGGAAACTGCTGAAATATAAAAAGCGTAAATAACATAGCTTCAAGTAGATTGGATATCGTAATGTTCGAAAGCCAATGATGATTAACATTTCCGATCTTTAGTGATTCTTTGGACATATTCTCTCTGTCTCTCTCCGTAATTTTCTAAATTTTTTACCTGTAAAAAAATATTTTTTTGTCTTAAATTGAATTGAATTTTTTATCAGTCGACAAATGGAAGTTTCTTATTTGGTTTAATTTTTTATTAAAATTATTTATTAAAATTTTTTTATTAAAATTGATTACTCTAATGGAAACTTTAGGTAACTTCCTCATACTATTTTATTTAATTTTGTAAATGCGATTCTTTTCCAGCAAACTTTTTCCAAGAACTCGAATGAATACAATTATTTTATCTCTTTTTTTTATTTTTTCTCTGTCTAATAAATTTAATAATTTTGTTATCATTTAAAACACGTCGGGCATTTCATACCATTAACATCCGCTCGCGTGCAACGTCCGCGCTACAAATCCTCTTTGATCCCGACACCGAATCGAAATTTCGTTTCGAGGCCATCTGTATCGAACGTCGAGAATCGAAAGGTCCCTTTCGCTGTTACTCGGTTCCCTTCGTCCTCGAAAGAGGGTTCGCTTTCAGAGCGGAGAATATTATCCCCGTGAAAATCACAAGAGGAGGAGGGTGGGGGGTGGAGGAACAAAGAGCGAGAAACTCTTTGTGCACGCGTAAGTATATTAAGGGTGAGAACGTAATATACCGGGTGTACGCACAAAACAGCCGCGAGCGGCAGTCGTGCGTGAGAGAAGAGATGGTAGGTGGAGGGGGGTGTGGCGGGTTATTACGGCGATGCGACTCTCTCGCAGGGATGAAGGGTGAGTTTAGGACTGCTGGGTTTCCGCACACCGTAATACAATTTGCCATGAAACGAACAATAAGCCCGATTAACATTGACAATGCGAAATACAGTCAGACAAAACAGTTGAGTGACAACAGCGATAAATTTCGTCTGCGGTTCGGCCCGAGCTGGAGTTCATTTTCGTTAATTGCACGAGATAGTTCATTAAATTACAAATCGCGTGTAACTTCAGAATTATTGTCTATCCCAATCCTTAAATTATACAAAAAGAGATATCTCGAGATTACAACGTATGCCTTCTCGATATATGTTTGCCGCCGGAAGATCGATTCCGAAAAATACCGGAGGATCGAGCAGATGAAATCACTCGCGAATCTCGAATCGAAAATTGCATTTCCTCCATTTTTTCTTCCGTTCCCGGATTTTTCGATCGCGCAGCTCGCTAGAATTTAACTCCTTCGTAGAACTGTCGTCGAACGCGCGTCAGGACCATTACTCCCATTTTCGTCTGATAGCACGTCACGTTGGGACAATTCCGAATGAACGGTAATTGAACGTGCGTCTTCATTAAGATCCGGTCAATGTTGGTTGGATACCAGGGAGGAGGCCACGCTTTCCTCTCTTCTGGTGACCATAAACAGCCGCACCCACACGCACCCCCTTCCCTACTTCTCTCATCCCGCGCCGGTTGCGGCGCATCGTATCCCACCTTCCGCCGCGGGTGCAATGTATCTCGGTTGGCGTAGCACGTGAAACAAGCCGGCGTTCTGATATCGCTCTGATTTATACACACATTACCATCCGGACCGGACTATACGCCGCGTTGTTATTATGCACGGCGCCGCACACCGGGTAGTCGAAAAGTATGGAGCTAATTATCCTCAACCATTTTTTGCGCTATCGTGTACGAATGAGTCGACGAAGAGACTGGTATATCTATAAATAAGATCGCTTTATCAAAATTGTCAGATGTTCAGTCGATCGATCATCTTACATCAGGCGAACGTATATCCTCCATTGGATTTGTTAAATATGTTGTGTTTCGCTCTTTTGTTAAATTATAATTAATTTTAAAAAGCCGAGAAGTATCAACAATTTTCTGACGTGTTTCTTCCACTCAAGAAATATCCAAATTCCGGATAGTTCACGTTTTACCCATCAATTTACTTAATTTCTCTAGATCAGTCCCGAATCACCCCTATTCCTGTTCTCCTCTCCCGTATTACCCCAACAAAATAATTCCAAACGACGGTGGCGCAGGTGGCGTCGAAGAAATTGATTCCGACTTTAGACGTCTAGACGAAAGAGGAGAAGGTCAGAAAAGGTGGCTCCAATCTTTCTTGCCTTTCTCCTCGTACTCTCCCGTCCACTGCCACCCTCTTGATATACATTCTAAGTCCAGAAATAAACGCGGCGACGCAAACAGTGTCGCATACATGAAAATGAACCAACGTCACTCGACGATCCCCACTCTTTTAATCCTCATACCCTTTATAAGCAAGAAGAGAATATGATGCAAAATATTTAACAAATTAAATAATAATAAGAGAATCATAATAAGATTATAATAAGAATAATCGTACGCATAGCATTGTAAATTGTAATTTATAAAAATCAACAAAATATTTTTGCGCGTTCTTGAATTCAAGATATATATATATATATATGTAATTCTTCGTACATTGCAGTGCTAGTAAATCCATTTTTAATTTTCGAGGTACAACTTGGAGATACTATTGAGATTTTCAGCTTATTTAAGTTTTAACATCATACTTATATTGTAAATGGAAAAAAAGCGAGGCAAAGAATGTGAAACATGAAGTAGCACCGAAGTTCATGTATCAATCTGGATCATCATTTTCGCATTACCCCGAGTTACATATTAAAATGGATGCAGAATCCAACGAACAGGCATTGAATAAATTTCTTTCCATGAACTTTTCATCCTGCGCTTATGGTCGAATAAAAAATGTGCAGTGTTCCAGAATTAATGAAGCCGCGGCTTAAGTTCGGGACGATATTAAACGCCAGCCGGTGGTTGTGCGCGAGTAGAATTAATAGCTGCGCGTGTAAATGGCGAATTAGTGCAGCAACGACCAGGAAAAAAAGGTAGCGATAGAGGAAAAGAAGTGGTGTGGGCAAGGTCAGCACGAATAACTAACGACAAAATGAGTAAACACTTTGCATGAATATAGTGATAACAACTGACAATCAACGGATCGTTATATTGTTACAATATAATATATGGTTCTACAATAATGTAATAATAATAAAATCTACTTTCTATTTTATACAGAATATTTTCTGTTCATGAAGATCTTTTTTCTTATATCTTTGCAATCTACGTATTACGACATCCAATCTCATTTCATTTTACGCCCAGCAATCTTCGATTATCAATTTTTAAAACAAATATTCTGTGTAATGTTCGTAAGTTTTCTTAAAAAAACAAACGTTATAATCAAAAAACGAACAAAGTCAGGTGACATTCGCTACTATTAAGATCAGATTTGTAATGGATAGGAACTTTATTGGTGAAATTTTAATTAATAACCAATACTGAAGATGACTTTATTTCAAGTCGAAACGTTTGTTATTGTATAGTTTTTTGTATAATTACATATTGTTGGCACTGTTACGTGACTTTGTTCGTTTTTGCCCTTTGATTATAACGTTTGATTATCAATTATTTTTTTTTTAATGCAAGACACGTATTAAGTTTTTATTTTAGAATATTCTGGCTCCTTCAAAGTTTTATCTTACATAAAGTACTCTCGGAATTTCGTTGCGTTCCACACAAGTTTTCGATAAGAAGAACCGTTTACAAGTCCGGTGAGAGGAATGTTCACGAGCTCGTGAAATTGTAACATTAATTCGCGCGTCTTGATTGATAGTGTACGCACATCTCAAAGCCCAGTTTACTCAATCAGCTGAGAACAGTTGCCAGATCGCCTCAAAGACATCCTCCGTGGTGCACCCTGTATAGCGTCTGTACAGTTGATATTAGGTCTGCGGCACATGCTACAGGACCGCGGTATGTGTGTGTGTGTATATATACACATGCATATACAATATATATATATATATATATATATATATACACATATACATATATATAGCGCCGGCGCGGGACCTTTGATTAGCAATTAGGTGCATTATGCACCCGCGATTATCGAGCCGTCGCAGATCAGACCGTCTAGGGAGAAGGGAGAGGTAGGAGAGAGGGGAAGATGCAGACAGATAGATAGGTAGACAGGAATGTTTCATGGTTTCTGGACCTGATGTGGTCGGAACACATCAAGGAGATTAGATAAGCCTGGTTTGTTTTACGCGCGCTTTCTAGATACAGATTGTCTTTCTCTCGTTTCTTTTTCTACGGTGGAACTTGGTCTACGCACAAATCGATTTTCTACTGTATTAATACAATTTCCTGTGAATCCTTCCTAATTATATCTGAAGAATTTATAGCGTGAAAGAGATGTAAACAAGCCGCAATTTTGTTTATTTAAAAATTTTACACAAATTTCACGGCGACGATTTGGCTGAAAAAAGTCTATTGAGAAAAAAAGAAAGGACACCGTTTCGCGTTACATTCTCAACACTAGCGCGCGTATGTCGTAACTAATAATTAAATTAGTCAACCAGTTGTTTCCAACGTAAATCAATACTCGGTTACTCGATAGCGTAACTATTTTGTAATTTGGCGATCTCTTTCCATCCGTTATAGTAATAATTCGGTTCCGGCGTGCGTATCAGGGAGGAAGGGGTTGTCGACGACCGCAGCAGCGATGGGGCGCTGGGACGCTCCAGTGACGTCACTGGATGGCACGGCTGCTGGAAGGGGCGGGGCCCCTGGAATCGATGAGTGTCGCGACGCCGGGGGCGGCGTCGTCGACGGCGAGGGTAACGAGCCGCCGCTGACGCCGACGTCGACGTTGACCGCGACGTTTCGATCCGAAGGATACGCGGAATCGCGAAGCGCACTCTCGCAAAACGCGTCGCCAATGTCCTGTCTATCAAATGCCGAGCGTGTCAGGAATGCAAGAAGCCTTTGTAAAATATAAATACGATATTTATATTCCAAATGTTGTTTAATTAATAGTACTTAATTAATAACACTACTTAATATTGACATTGTATGCTTAAAATATTATATTATTATTGGCAATATTATTTAAGGGATATATTTCTTTTCATAGAAAATTGTAGCGCGGCTATCTTGTGTTTCAGTGATTTTAACATATTCAAATAGACAAATTAACAAATAAATTTACAATTGCAGCTTTTATTTCGCAATTCTGATCGAAAGTGAAGGATAGCGATACTACTCTCGTTTCTCACGGTTTAGACTAGAGACCGACCGTAAAATAGAGAGAGGAGTGAGGCGGAGGAAAGGAGGAAGAAAGAGAGAGCCCCCATGGAGTGGAAGCGGCCTTCTTTTCCATTTGTTGAGGCTCGATGTAAACGTGGAAAAAAAAAAAATATATATATATATATATATATATATATATATTTCAACTTCGTGAAATATTCTCAATGGTAATTCTTTTCAAAACTAAAAAAATAATCAGAAAAAATTACACTACAAGAAAGAGCATAATCGTAGAAAAGGCATCGACATTATTATCTCTTCATTTGTTGTGATTTATTCTTGTTTCATATAAAATCTCAAATATACAAAATTAATAGATGATACAAATTTTTAATTTTAAACCCAGCAAGAGTTTAATTAAATGCAATGCAATAAAAGACATAATAAAAGAAAAAAAACGATAAAAGAATGCAACTAAAAGAATAAATCTTTATCTTTGCTTTAATATATTTCTCCTTGAAGTACATTTCACAAAGTAGAAAGTAACTATGGTAATAGATTATGAGAAATAGTTTTGTATAAGTTATAAGTTAACAGACAAGCCGAGAAAGATACTTTGACCGTGAAGAATGAACTGTGGAAATTCGGGGTGCTGCTGTAGTGAAGAAAAGACAAAGAGAAAGATCAAGGAGCTAAGAGTCGTTGTGAAGGAATAAAGAACGGCGAAGAAGGCCAGTGGCCGTCACGGTATTGCTTCCGACGCTCGCTTTTCCCTCCTTGTGCACATAGCATATATACGGTGGGACCTGCGAAATCGATGCTCAATCGCGCTATTAATTCGACGCCAAAAATTAAATTAACACACACAACTTAAATTCAACTTACTGTCCAAATAATTTTCTCTCTCTCTCTCTAATCTCTCTCTCTCTCTCTCTCTCTCTCTCTCTTCCAAAACTTCCAAAAATTATCGATTATTCAATGTGCGAAATTCCAGAACTCTTGGAAAGTGAAAGAGAAGTGAAAGACTTTCTTAGAGATTTGTAAATTTAAAATAATATATTCCTAACAACAAATTTCTTCGAACTTTCCCCCTTTCATGTGGTTTCCTTGCTTCGTAAATTATTCAGTTACCATCATTATTGTAATCAACTGTCATTTCGTAGTCACAAGAGTGACAATTAAGCGAGAATCGCGTTTGCAATTGATTCACAGCGTTTGCTCCAAATTACAAGCGCACCCTGTACAGCCTGTCAGGACATACACAATGTGTGCGAAACGGCGCTGCGGCCTCTCCGCTCTGTTGTGCTCTCACCGTCCGCAAATAACCTGCACAATCGCGCTCATAGCGACGAGAGAGAGAGAGAGAGAAAGAGAGAGAGACTGCAGCAAGAGAGCTTCGCTCTCGCTCTTTATTAGAGTTCGCTTGTCCAAGCCATCGCCACCGTGGTTTTACCTTTCCACCCCCATTTTCGGATATTTAGGATGCCATGTGCAAGAACGCCAGCTGTAACGGCGCTCCGGGATATAACCTCGCAAAAAGAAGATTTGAATATTCCAATCTAAATTTTAACGCTAATGTTCCCTGAACGGTTACTTTGCAATGTAAATTCTAATATTACGATCTCAAAGAGCGCCTGTGTCTTCTTCACGACATTTCCAACGCGCGAGCAAGTCGTGCAAAAATTCCACGTGACATACGTCGCGGTCGCGTAAATCTCTAGATGCGGGTGAATCTTCGTGAACTCGCACCGCAACCGCGCCGACAATTCTGCGTTACACTTGCAAGACGACGCGATGCGACGCGAGTCGCTTCCGCTCGCGGACCTGGACATCATTTCACTCTCCCTTTTATTGCAAGATTACGTGCCAACAAGCATTATCGTAGAGATGTTGATCGGACACTGCGCGTCAAGGTCACCGTCGACAGGTCGCCTCAGGTCTTCCAGGCACGAACGCGCGAAGTCGAATGTGACGAGCGAGATGTGTGAAAGAGACGACGGGGAGGGAGAAGAGAGAGCAAGGGAGAACGAAGCGGAAGCGAATATTTTACAGAGCCGGAACGCACTCGATTATGCGAATAACGGCGATTTATTATCGTGTCTGCTTTGTCACCACCACTTCTCAACGAGATCTCGATGCATACGTTCATCCGAGAGTAAGGATTATTGTGAAAATTGATATAAAAGATTGTGAAGGATACTTGATATAAAAATCTTGATAAATAAATGATTATAAAAATCTGAAGTTAGATAAATACGGAAATAGCGCCAACGATATTTTTTCAAGCTTCTGACGTAAAATGATTTTCTTAGAGGTTTCCTTAGAGGTCAAGAGTTTAAAAATAAAAATTCAAGGAAAACAGGAAAAAAACACTCGAGAATTTACATGTTGTGTATGTGATTATCTATATTAACTCTTGGCTGGCACTGTGGAGTAAGCAAATTCAGCCAATTTTTGTCTAAAATACACTTCATTTCTCCAAATAAATACCGTTTTTCAACAGTCACTATCAGACTATTTCTTTTCTAAAAGTGTTGTATCTCAAGAGACCAGTTAATTTTTTAGCTTTTAATATCAAAAAATGGAAGAATTTTTAATTTTTAAGTAACAATAGTCATTTTTTCATTCTTTTATCTTCAAAAACTTTTTTTTTCACAGTCACTATTAAATTTGATCAAAATAACCTATGGCACATGTTAAAACAAGTATCAAAGAATATCTGAAAATTTTTTCAAGTAAAAAAAATCAGTAGCTCTTCGCAGCAAGCATTTTTATGCCTGGAATCTCAAATGGCCTAGTTAAGGGTTAAATTTCTCTAAATCTTCTGAGATAGATTTACAAGTTCGGTCGATTTGCAGTTCGTTAAAATATCTTGTAATTCTACAAAATGAGAGAAACGGATTTTTGCATAAAATATTTCACATTTCCAGAATAAATTCTGGAGCTTACTGGCCGAACTCGTCGAGATATCTGTTGCTCTGCAGCGTTTTTCAGTTATCTTGTTTAAGATCGTATTACCTTTCCGCTTTCATCGTCGATAATAATCAGAAATGTCAACAAGCCTTGCCAACGATATACAGAGTACCGAAATGATCAAAATCGAATCGGTACACTGAATTTGTGGACACTATCTACTCGCCATACCAACACACGCATTGTTTTCGAATTGTGAGTTTTTTTTTGCATTAACCGAGAGCCCAACCTATCGCGGCAGAAACGATCGTTTTACGGTGACAATGCATTTCAACGAGTACTCTCACTTTTCATATCGCGGGCGAAAGGCAGAAAAAATACGAAGAGAAAAACAGCATAAAATCAAAGGATCCCATTGTAAAGTAGGAATTTACGAAATCTCGTATTCCACGAGATATCGATAGATGACGATAAATGTAAATACAAAATATGATTTTTCCCGTGGAAATAATATTCCTATTACAGAGATAATAATAATAATAATAATGGAAATAATGAACGAAGAAATCGGAAATATGATGTGTATAATAGTGTGTATAATAGTATATACACAAATATATTTGAAATAATAGATATTATATACATATCTATTATTATATATACATAAATATATATGAAATTGAAGTGGAACTTCGAAGATAAAGAGATAAAAGTGTTATAATATATATAATCTACTATATAATAAGTACAACTTATAATTGTGTCGCCGTTTGCTTTACGCTACTAATATCCTTCAATATCGCTAATTATCATCATTATCAGGTATCGGCTTTTCTATTATTCGATATTTTATCTACCGTAGCGGTGTTATATCTGCGGGAAATCGTATTGACGGCTTCAAATAAAACGTCTCTATGTAGAAAAATATTTGTATTTTCTCTCCGCTTTTTATTTTGTTTTTATATTTTAATTGCCGTGATCATTTAATTGTGATACCCAGAGTGTGTATTCGGGACAATTAAGTAAAAATTACCGTCGTCCTCCGGAGTCTCTCGCGAACATTTTTCACCGATTCTGGAATTACCAAATCGCGTGCGACGTCCATATCAGACCGTGCTTTCCGGAGAGCGGAGAGAGTGAGCGTAAAATTGAATTTTTTCGCTTGCCAACGAAACGATGAGCTAATTCAATGCGTTTCCCGGATTGATCCGCGCTCATAACGGCAACCGCGAAAGTGGCGCCGCGCGTTCCGATATTAAATCTTCTGATCAAACGATCACCGAATGCACTTTTTTCGCACTTCTACGTGACATCCGCCGCCAAACGTTGTTTAAAATTACCTCTTGATAATTCATTTTTTGCATTTTTTTCTCTCAGCCGACGATTTAATGATAACGATCTACTATTAAATTAATTTTTTTTTACTATTAAATTCTCTCGCTGAGATTTTCGATCCGCAATTGACTTTTGTCAGTCTCTATTAATGAATTAAATAGTGAGTATTAATTAAATGTGACTTCTTTTTACGACTTTCTGCAAAACAAGAGAAAAGTTCTAAAATTCAAGAATTTATAGAGAATTGTTTTTCTTTTCTTCAATTTGTTCCTTTTTCTAGAATAGAACTGTGATATAGGAATAATCATCTGCATAAAATAATTATATAAAATATAATTCTAGAGAGATAAAATAATTATTATAAACATAATTTTCTAAATTTCTTTCGTTTTTATCAATTGCTATAAAAATTATATTATTATATTACGTAGACGTTACATCGCAATTAAAACACGTCGACATCTGGAAGAGGTGAAGCAATTAAAGGGAGCGCGTTTTGCGATCGATCGCGCGGGGTTTTCGCCGGTGCTACTTTTTCTGGCACATCGATCGATCCAAGAGTGGTCCAGGACGAGTGGGGGATCCGACGAGGACGTGCTCGCTGGCAGCTGCGGCATCACCTGCTTGGCGGCAGCTGGTTCGGGTTCCGTCGACGCGGGTTAGTATAAGGCCCACCTGCGGCTCGTCCGGTTAAAATTAACCCCGATACGCGTCGATCGGGGTTGACGTTAACCCCCGCTGCCGTTTTATCGCTCGCCGTTCGTATAATTAGCAGCGGCAATACATTGTATATTCCCCTTGATTTCTAAATATATAAATAAAACCTGCACATAACGCTAGAAAATCTAAAACCTGCATGCATAAAGAAACACAGTAGGACAAATATACGTTTCATAAAATATGTTTTTTCATGAGCTAAATGAGTAGATGTTACAGACAGAAACAGATAAAAATAATCCAACAATTATCTCTTGCGTATTATGTATGCCAGGAATATTTTTGTAAACAATATCGAATGATCGAAACAAAAGATTTGTAAAATATTATTTTTTAATATTATATTTGTATGTGTTATATAATATACATAAATGTATATAAAATATATTATATATAAAATATGTATAAAAAATATATATATAATATGTATGATTTATTGACTGTTTGTATTGAATGTATGTTTGTAATCATTTGATTTTTGATTGTTTATGATCAAGAAGAGTTTTTTGAAGAAAGATCATCATTTTTTTAGTTCAAACTTTAATGATCGAGCTAGAAATTTTAACCGAACACGGAAAAAGATTGCAACCCCACACACACGCGCGACTAATTCTGCTTGCATACTGTTTATCAAAAGCTCTAATATCTACGTGAGTATGAGAAATATAAAACAATATATATTTCAATAATATAAGAAAATCCTGTATGTGTGCGCGAGCATATTTTATGTACACATACACAGAATTTTCTTGATTCTTTTAGGTCACGACCTTAGAATTACAAGAGCGAAAACGCTAACGATGTCGCGCTATTCGCCCTCAGCCTATTATCAAGCCAGCGATTTCGTGTCCGACCGAAGGGAGAAACGTTTTTACAAACGAGATGCCGAATGCATGCGTTTTAACGTCGCCCACGTTACACGTCACGTCAACGGACCTTTACGCGAATAGCATGTTCCGCTATCGAGATTCAATCGACGCGACGCGACTGCCAGTCGCGAACTCGATCGCGGAAAAATGTAACGCGGTGCTTTCGGCACCGCGGTTTCGGCCCGACGCTTTTTCTGCTTTTTCGCGCACGCGAAAAAGCACTCATCGCTGTCACGTGTTATGATATGAAAGTTCGATTGACTAGCTATGAATAGAGAGACATCGATGCGACATCTCGATAGTACGTCGCAGACACGCTCTTGTATTCCTTTGTAATGTATATTAATTATTTACGTCGATTTCTCTGCTGCGGATTGCTGGTTTCTAAGAGATTTTACTCGATTATCATGAATAAAATATCTTCTTGATTTTATGACAAAGTAAAAAAATGCGTTTTATTTATTCTGTGCATATTAAATCGTCGATCAAATTTATTGACAAATATACTGGCAGCATTTCGCCAGTTGTGAATGAATTTTCAACAAACGCCTCGCCATGATATTAAAACTAATATAACATTTAGTTCCTGCTAATTCCTTAATCTCTTCTGCATATGTGATCGACGTTCTCTGATTAGTTTGGATTATTCCGCAATTAATACGAGTCTTTGTGCGGTTTTGTCGAGAAGAACAACGAAAGTGGGATTCCATCGAGCTAATCAATTCGGAACGCAAAAAGATCATTTCCGTCTCTCTCCCGGCAGTTCTAACATTGACTCCAATTTACAGAAACGCGATCGCACACAGCACGCGATGAAGATGGTTTCGTGTTTCTTGCACCTGTGAGCACCAGCAGTACCAGTCGCCATCGCGTATACGTCCTAGGAATGCATCAGGTTAACTATACACGGTGTGCTGGACTCACGCAGCTGTTAGAACTTTAATAAATAATATGCAAGAATTAGTCGCGCGCGCGCATGTGTGTGTGGGGGATCGCAATGTTTTTCCGTTCGGTTCAAATTTCTAACTCAATCATTAAAGTTTGAACAAAAAAAAAAGATAAATTCTTCATCTAATTTAGGGCCAAAAATCGATATTAATTTTTAAAGTTGGCGATTTTTCTGCATTTCAATGTCCGACAAATCTAGTCGGCGGCACGCAGATAATTTGCCAGACGGACGATAAGCAATTGAAATTTGTTTATTAATGTTTATTAATATTCACTGGCGAAGAAGAGTTTGAATTTGCAAATGATGATCTTTCTTCAAAAAACTCTTCTTAATCATGAACAATCAAAAATCAAATGATTACGAACATACATTCAATACAAACAATCAATAAATCAATTTCTTTAACACAGAACCGACTTTTTTATTCAAATCTTTTTTGCTAATATGTGTGTATGACAGTGAATAGAATTCAAGGAGTAGAATTATCGCTCAAAAAGAATTAGCGTTTTAAATTCATCGATTCCTGATGTCACAGATATTCCGTAAACTATGTAGAAAGAGCGCCAGTGTTCTCTTAGGAATATTCAAGACACCTTATATATTCCAACGTCCAGATGTTAGCGTAAGGTGGAAAAAAAAGATATCCGCACGTCGGACTCGTTACGCGTTCCAACGCAAATGGATATTAATTGCCGAGAGAGAGAGAAGCCATTTAAGAACTTGTCGAATTAACCCTTACATGAATATGCACGATCCTAAAGAACAAGAAGCGAGCCTGTTGTAAGTTAGAGGTGATATCGTCGAAGTTGGAATTAATGCGAGTGTCTCGAGCGTGAGCGGTGTGTGAGCGCATTCACCGTTCCCAATTAAATCGCGATGCTCTGAAAATCAATAATTCTCATACGTTGAAGTTCCTCGAGATTGCATAAATAATAATGTACAGAGCCATCATTTTAAATATCTCCTATCTTTACATGTCCATCCTCTTTTCTAAAGTGATTTTTTTTTATATCTCCAAAATATGACGTGAATATAGAATATACTCACGTTTTACAAGAAATTATAATCAAACACGATTCGAGGACTCAATTACGACGAATATGGGATATTTCCATTAGCGTTGAATAAATCGTCAAGAGTCGGATATGCATTGGCGGTGAACGAGAGCCGAGCGGCTTGTGCAATTTACTGCAATCGCGTTGTTCGAAGTCAATGCTAGGACCTTGCCCTCCACGTGCATGCGTATATTATTATAGCATGCACGTGCACATCGGAAGACTGTATCAGCGAAACGGAGACAGTGAAGAAAAAAGAACAATTATTAGATTGCAAGTCTTTCAGCATTCGAATATTTTTCATTACTGATTATAGAGTTTTTCATTTTTACAGTTATTAACATTTTTTCTAAAATATAACAGACGTAAGAAAGTTACATGAACTAAGTAAAGCGGTATCTACAATGAAATTTTAAGACGTAAGATTTGAGCTTTAAGTCGAAATTTTGACCAATCATAGTCGAAGTATGAGAAGAATAATAAACTGTGATTGTCGATTTCGGCTTACAGCTCAAGTCTTACGTCTTAAAATCTCTAGACACCGCTTTACTTATTTCATTGTAAATTCTTACATCTCTATATTTTAGAAAAAATGTTAATAACCGTAAAAATGTAAAAAACCCCATAATCAATTAAAATCATAAAACAGCAACAATGGATTAACGATATTTATGTTAATCATTATTCATAGTTAATCATTCTTGTCGAAAGATATCTGGAAATTTGATTCGTAAATTACAAAAAATTTCTTCCCTTCTCACTCAAAGAGAAATTTGCGTAAATGGCAACAATAAAACAAAGAATAAAAAATTGATAACTCAATAAAAACATATTAAAAAGTGTAAATGATGCAACTAATGGAAATATTGAGTCTATATTCATCGATAACTGAATCGTCGAACCATATCTCTCAGTCTGTTGTAATCCTCAATCCTTGTGAAACACAAGTTTTATATATTTACATTCATATTTTGGAGACATACATTGAAGAATGTCAAAAAATTAACACATTTACAATTAATACTTTAGTAAAGGTGTCCTAAAAGTGCTGACTCGTAGAATCGGTAAAAGTGCATTAGCGAAGCTTGCTCGCTCATTCTTTTATTCTTTCTTTCTCTCCATATTTTTCTAAGTGTCAGCTCGGTGAAATAAGGTCGAGGTACTTTAGTGTCCATTCGTGCGCCGGGCGATCTAATCGGTTTGCAGATAGACCAACTTATCTGATATTAAGGAAGGATGCCTCTAATTAAGACGGTCGATAAAGTCCGATGTGCGCTCTCGTTGTTCATCGATTGCGACGCTCGACTTTTATATCATGTGAACGGATCGACGTACTGAGATAAGTTTCTTAACTTCTAATCCTAAAGTCTAAAGCCATACAACGAAAATTATGTTATTATTATTCAAGCAAATTTTGTTTACCACTCAAGGAATAATTAAAATTGAGATTAAATTGAATAAAACTGCAGTCATATTCTTTGCGAAATTATCGAGTTATTTCCTTGATAAAAATGTCGGAAGATAATAGCTTTTTTGGATGATAAGCGATTGAAAAACGACAGGTTCTTTGCAAATCTTTTGGAGTTGAAATAACAAAATTTTGTACTTTACACAGTTTCAAATTTTAAAAGAAAAGAATAGTAATCTCACAGAAAAATTTGTAGCTTAGTTATTATTTTTAAAAAATTTTTTTGAAAAAATAATCTGAAATCAAGAGTCGGCAAACTACAGACTGTGTGCTGTATTTCGCTTGTTCTTTATACGGTTCGTAAGCTAAGAACGGTTTTTACATTTTGAAAGAAATTTTGTCACTCTTATTATATAAAGTACCTGTAGAATATCCTTTTGGCCTGCAAAGCCAATAAAATATTTATTACCTGGCTTTTACGGAGAAAGTTTGCCGGCTTCTATCTTAGGTGAATACAAAGTCAATTTTGAAATTGTCAAAGAAGAATACGCTTTCAAACTTGATCTTTTAGAAACATTTCCTATATAACGATATCTTAAGCCAGGCTTAAGCGACGGCTCGGAGCGAGCCTATCAACAAGTTAAAAAAAGAAAAAATGCATAAAGCGAACTTATTGAAAAGAATAAGAATGGCTTTACAAGGTAAGACATTTTAAAACGAACACCTTGTGTGCTCGGATGCAAGATTGAGTGGAACGACGACATGCTGGTTAAAAATAAATCAAGTAAACGACTTCCCACGACAATCCATCATTTCACTTCCCGCAGGAGTCGGATAAAAATTTCATTGGCTTATGACAAAGGTGTTTAAGATCCAGAAACTTCCGTTGTGCTGTAAATGAGAAGCTATAGCTGTCAGTCTGTTCCGTGAACGCATCGTGGAAAACGTGAGAAAAGCTATATCTTTTTCCAGAACGAGAGGGAAGTAAGGGAGGAGGCAGAAAAACGCCGCCGTAAATATCGCTGGGCGTATGCGATAAATATAGACAGTGTCGTTATACAAATATTGTTATAGCGGGGATACCATTTTTTTCATTGTCCGATTTTTCATATCGGTGAAAGAGAGCGGCAAATTTAATTCATTCGTTATAAAGTGCCAATATTGGAATATCCGATATTATCGTTGCTCCTTCTGTCCCGCGTGTATTTTACATTTTTAACACACATTTTCAGCAAATAATTAGAAGAAACAACTAGGATGAGATATTTATTCTTTTTATTATTCTTTTTTCAGCGAGATTAAATAAAAACATATTATAAATGAGAATATCTTTTCTTATACGTTGAAAAGTTGCAGAGCCGATGATGCGTGTGAAATAATGGATCATAACAGAATAATTTAAAGTTATTTAAACGCGAACAAGCGTATAATGCACTCAGATAACAGATAAAAATTTACATATTATCGCATATCTATTTTACACGTTATCAAAAATAAGTTGTTCCACCTGTATATTTTAAAATTTATCTATTTCGTATAGCATCGATCTTTCGAGCTTCATTTCGATTTCGAGTGTGCTTTATTACCATTTTCTCCGCGGAAAAGAAAGAAGAAGTAGATGCAAAAATATGCTTTTCAGATTCTGAAGAGCTCGCGTTCTCGAGCCGACGGTGATTTTTTTCACGCGAGTGTTTTCGTTTGTCCCGCCGTGGGAAAACGGGAAAACGGAAGCCGGGGGCTTGCTAACGTGCAAGAGGGCAAACGAGTTTCCTACGAGGTTCGCTCTCACCTAGCGGAATACATTTCGCGCGAGTAATCGCGATTGCTGCAACTCGTCGCTCCACTTTCTACCGGGACATCGTTTACGTGCGCGCCCAGACGCTTCGCTAGAGTGATAACGCTATCTAAATATGCTGCGTATTCGTGGAGCTACAACGACGAATTTTTCCACAGGCTTTGGAAATGACCGAATAGAGCGATAAAAACATGAAATAACCGATTTTCCAGGATACTTGCTGCAGAATGCATTCGGAGAGTTGGAGTCAGATAAATGTCTTTTTGTGAAAACAGCTTCTATGCGCGATTTCTATTACAAACTTACTGAATCGCGAAACGAACTGTATACGCATACGATTATAACATGCATGAATGTCCTGATTTGTACTTATACTAATTAACGATGTAAAGTAACCGTGAGAAAAGCATTCATCACGTATTTACTAAAAATCTCAGTTGTTTTTATAAGTATTTTGATCATTCATTCTGGCATGCTAAAATTAAAGGGTGTTTGACTCTCATTTGGTAAGCATTGCTTATCGTCGATACTTTCATGGTATTTAAAACTATTGTTGCAATTAAGTTTAACATCAACCATTGCAGAGTCATATTTCTCTTTTCCTAAAGCATTCCTATTTATCAGGTTGTTCATGTATGAATGACACTCAATTTTATGAAAAAAAAAAAACTGACAGGAAGACAAACACATTTTCTTTCATAATTAATTTTTTTCACAAGATCATTTTTTGCCAAACTTTTTTTACAGAACGAGGCTCACGAAAATTTGGTGTCATTCACATTTAAATGACGCAGTGCTTTCAAACGTGAAAAAAATTCATTCATACATGAACGATACCTATGACGTGGCAGTGAAAGTGTCAAGACTTGCAAATTTTACAGAGCGATCAGCTGACGCGAGCGATCGCGAAGGACTGAAAATGGAAGAATCGGCAGAATTTTAGGAAATTCACACACTTACCAGACGACGCCGAAGGCCCCGTAACCGATGGGTCGGTCTGGTTGGACGGGATCCTGGGCAGGCGGCGGGGGTGGGGGTGCGGGGGCCGCAGGGTGGTAGTAAGTGGGGGGCGCTGCCTGGGCCGCGGCCGCAGCGGCGGCGGCAGCGGCGAGGACCGCCTGGCCCGGATGGGTCCCGGCGGCAGCGGCAGCGGCGGCGGCGGCAGCGGCGGCACCGGCGCCCCCGCCGCCGGTCGCCCCCGCCCCGCCGCCCTGCATCAGCGGTATGGACACGCTCATGGACACCCGCGAGTGCCGGCTGGGCCCAACCACTGCCATCAAAGCACTTGCTGGCCCGTCCGCCCCCACTTCACGGGCCGTGCCCCCTTGCCTCCTCGACGAAGCGAGCCACCGTTATCGTTTGAGCCGCGAACGATCGGCACAGGCGAATCGATCGATGGATCGGTCTCACGCGACGGGCATAGCTCCTTTCTTCTCTTGCTGCACTGAAGGGATGTACACCGTTTGTCGTATCTTGCCGCCACTGTCTCTGGTTCGGATCAGTCGCGCGCTCTCTGTCGCGGATCACAAGGGAGGGAGGGTAAATGCAATGTGCGCGCGGACGGTGGTCCTTTATCCCGCCAAGATAAGTGACAACGTGTTCTCTATACCTCCTGCTCGTCGACACTGAGAACACCGTTATTATTATTGTTCTTGTTCAATCCTTAATTTTGAAGAGCCTGTTTCCGTAATCCTAATGATACACATATACATCTCACATATATATATATATATGTACATATGTACATATATGTGCATGTATATATACACATATATATATGTATATGCTTTTCGTCACGTACGATATCGCGGCGTGACAGCGAACGGCACTTAGCGCGCTTGGCGACGCTCAGGTTAGGTTATGTTTGACGCACGCATCCATTCACGCACGCACGCACATACGCACACCGTTGCACTCCAATCACGATCCGCTCCACTGTCTCCGCCACGTCGTGTCCGTCAATCGCATTCAGCGGCGAGCTTCATAACAACGTCGGGATTGCCTCCTGGGTGTCGCAGGACCAGGGGAAAAGAAAAACGTAGCGGAGGAACGGAAGGCTTGTTCCTAGGAGAAACACGCGACGGAGAAAGGAACGCGACGCGAGGAAGTCGCGGAGCAACGGCCGCGATCGCTCCGGAATAGTCACGACCACCGCGACACGATTGCCGCCAAGTCCACCGCCGTGTGTACGTTACAACACGACGAACGATATTCCCTCGGTGCGCGTACGTACGCACGTACGCACGCACGCACGCACGCACGCACGTATGCACGCACGTACGCACGTACGCACGAGCCCTCGCCCCGCGAGAGCCGCCGCTGCCGCCGCCGTCGCCACTACTACCACTTTGTCACTGCGTGGTAATCGTCTCCTCTCGGAGCAGAACCTCTCTCGGAGCACACGCGGGACGGAAGCAGCACCAAGCACCAACCGGGAGCCACACGCGAAGGGGAGAAACGTTTTCTGGACCGAGTCGACGGCACGCGCAACACACGCCGCAAAGATAAGGGGTGATAGATAGCGACAGATAGATAAGAGAGAGGGGAGAAAGAGAGAGAGACACACGCGCCCAGCGAGACAGAGAGGGAAGGGGAAAAAAAGGAGGTCTCTCGCGTAGCCGCGACGGGAGATCGAGTCGCGCTCCGCCGACGATACACACATCTACCCGCAGTCGAAGCTTGCTGGCCACTGCTAGCCTACTTGCTAACCACTGATGTCGCCAGGCCGCGCCAGGCCCTGCGCCACCGCCACCTGCAGCGCCGGGCACAAAGGCAGTCACGTGACCGGCGCGGCAGTCCACTGCGCATGCATGCGTCATGCACCGCGCACGCGCGTGACGTTTTAACCTCCCCTCTCTGACTGTACTCGTTCTCTGTCTCTTTCTTTCTCTCCGCACCCTTGCGTTCTAGATGAAATGAGTATCGGAGGAGGTATAAAATTTTGATTTTTTTAAAGCGATTTATTAATGGAAATCGAACTTCTCTCCTGACTTTTCTCTCGGATTGCAATGTAAGTAAAATTATACGTATGTATAAATTTTCCCCTTTTTTTACAATGATACACATCGAGACAGATCAGTTTTGTATAATAATGTGCGATTATTGAAACTGTGAAATACAATGTTCTCTTTTTTGTTCTCTTTCTCTGTTCTCAAATACATTTTTACGTATGGTGAAAGATAGAATAACTTTTCAAATAACAAAGTGAGATAAATCTTTCGGTTAGAGCCGACGATAGTGATTACTTTCAAATCCTTACTTCCGAGAATTCTTATCTGAACTTTTATTGTTCTTTTTTAGAAATTCGGGTTTTATGTTTTTTATGTCTTTTTTCGCGTTGACAGGAAGGGATCGGTTATATAATGAAAGGAAAGCGAATGCACGTGATATTAACGCAACAACTTTTCCGACATGTGTATATATTTACACGATTGTTGCCAATCCGTATGAAATTAGCGGATCTCTCCTGTCCTTATACAGAATCTCCTGTCTTTATACATAGAATCTTAATAATTTAAACAATCGATTATAAACGGCGAGCGGGACAGCCGTTGCATAATCGAAACGAGCGATTTACACAATGAGTCGTCTTCGTTCACTTTGCAATTGTAAGAGAAACTCGCGCTACTGCGTTGCTATATTTCTTCTTCTTTTTTCCTTCATTTTTTCTTAACGAGGGGAATCTGCGCGTTAATTATTAGATTTCGTAGATACACAATTCGTTATCGTGGCGAAAACTCGTTTTACAAATAAAATCGTCTTACAATCGCAAGCTTCCTGCTCGATACACTAATCTTAAGCCTATACTTATATGAATAGCCGGCCTTTAAATTTTATAGCTCTTGCAACAAGTATACCCATGAATTGGAGTATTCATTGCTCCGCTTTAATAAATGTACACAATTCCGCGCTCACGCAATGTCCCTAGAACCAAATACAATAATTGCGGAAACATTAACAAATATAATGTTGTGTCGATGTAAATATATATTATGTAAATAAAATAAGAGTCAATTAACTATATATTTCATCGAAACCGGTAAATTTTGCATATACAATGAGACTGAGTTCATAGGTGTATTTGCATATTGCACGTATACTGCTCGGTTTAAAAAAAGTCAGTGATATTATATTACACGTCCCAATCGAAGAGGTTTTGTGTTATTGGTCGATCCAATCCTCGAAAAATAAAATTGTACAAACGTCCATGCGCCCCTTCATTTTTCTGTTTGTTTGCATTTTGTCAGAGCGACTTGAATCGCGATTGCGTGAGCGCAGATTTACAGAACGCTTGTGCGAAACGAACACCTAATCCATGTAGGAAAATATGCAAATATGCAAGAATTACATTTCACAAATCGTTCGTCCTTACTCTTTGGTCTATCATCGAATTTCTTTCGTCAATGCTTCTCGCATTGTCGTCTATTAGAAGAATGTGTGCCGAAAGGCAAAAGCAGTAATGATATATTATTAGAAACCTCACTCCTCGCGCAGAATACCGCAGTCCTTTTGTGCCCTCTTTCTTTTCTTCATATTTATAAACACGTGCGTATATCCCGCACGCGTTGCGACTACAGCGAATTTTAGGGATGAAACCTTCGTCAAGTTCGCTGTAACGAACGCTGTAACGAAAACCTTTATTAAACTTGAAATAAGATTGTTTAAGCCAGTGTTTCTCAAAATGCGATCCAGTGGTCGACGAATTTCGTTACAAATAAAGAAGGTAATATGCCCAAATTTGGCCTTCCAACTCATATTTTTGTATCTACAAGCTCTATAAAATGTACTATCGACTGAGTATTATTTATTATTTTAACATCACTCAAATATAGATGTTATAAAAATAAACAAATAAGATAAAGTAAATAAATAAATAAGAGTAAAATAAAATAAAAATTATAAAACTTTGCAATTTTCTAAAACTCGAAAAATTATTTCAAATTTGGCTCCCTTTAAAAATCATCCTAAAAAGATAAATAAATTTACCCTTACAGTTTTTTAATAAAAGAAAAGACTTTACAAATTTTTTGTAAAAAATTTAAAAATATTTATTATAAACAAATGTGTGAATAAAAAATAAAATAGAATACAAGTTAAATTACATCATAATCATAAGTAAATAACATACCATTTTCGGTCAGACTGGACCTTTGTGCTAAGTAATATTGTTTCGTGTGATTTTTATGTACATGTATTTCGTGTTCTCGGCGGATTAACGTGCCGTTCCTTTCGAACAAATGAAATTTTAATTCAAAATTTTAAAATTTCTAAAAATATAAGCATACATATTACATTGATTATCAATTTAATATTAACTATTACATATCTATTTAAAATCCTCCTTCCCTTCTCCAATGCGGTATAACGGCTAGGAGGTTACATTTGGACACATTACCTTTATTCTGATGAGAGTATATTTTATTTCTTTTTATATGTACTCTCTTAATTTCTTAAGTAAATAATTGTATACTTTACACAATTTTATCTTCTATATTATTCACATTATTCCAACTTTTTATTTGATTTTTATTTTTAGTTGAAATCAGTTCATTCTAACAATAAATATAAAAACCACAATTTTACGATTCAATGCGGCATTTACAATCTCACCTCTGACGGTAAAATATGACTTATCTTTAAATAGGAGTTATGAAAGTAGCCATTGTACTTAATGTACTTTGTTCAAATGCCGCGATCAGAAGAGTTTGAGAAACAAACTGGTTAAGCAATTAGGCTAATCGTTAGAGCTTCCCACGGCTAACAATTGCAAATAATAGACACATCTATAAAAGTATAATAAAAAAATAAAATAAAATTATTAATGTATAAATTATAAAGTATTATAAATTTTATTTGTCAACTTTGCTTGCAGTTCAGCTTTTTCATCAAACTCTCTCTCTCTCTCTCTCTCTCTCATTTACTTGCTGACACGATATAAAGTTTTACTAGAGATAAATAGAAGAAAATATGTATTATTCCAAAATTAAGAAAACAAATTCTCTTTGTTTTCTTATTTTCTTTTTCCTTAATCTCCTATTACTAAACCATTCTTATTATGGATGTTTGAAGAACTATTCAACCTCCATGTGACGAGACTCTTCTTATAATCTCCTTCGATCGGAACGAATTCCAAAACTTCTCATCCGCGAGTGCCCGTGGGAATTGTACCTTTAGATCGTTAAATTGATTAGACGGCACATCGTGCCAATAGTCCATACAAAAACCTTGAGAAAATAGCTTTTAAAATAGATCGCGGCCTCCCCGATTGACTTTTTTCTTTGTACCGGGGAAAACTTTTAGAAACTCGCAAGTCATTTTTTGATTGTTCACGGAAATTTATTTCGCACGCGCGCTAGTTCGTCAAGGTATCCCCCAGATTCGAGGATATCCCCTTATTAATGCGGGAGTGGTGAACCTCTTCCGAAGTGCGAATGCAAATTCAATTGAATTAATAAACAGTATAGACCAGTCTTTTGAAATTTGTATAAAAGATTGTGTCCACAAAACACATTTGAAATGCAATGATTCCGAGACTTATGTTTATATTAAGTTTCTTATTTTAGGTACATTTCTAAGATTTCTAATATTTATAGTTAAAACTAAAATATATATGTAAATAAAAAAGATTTTGTAAAAAATATAAATGTATCATTCAAGTTATACCTAAGTAATAATTCGGAAAATAATAATTCATAATTTAATAATTTATAATTTTGTAAGAGATATTAAAAATGTTTTCCTATAGGGTCTTTTTTCTGCTTATTCATTCAATTTCTTAAGTAGTTGAATGTCCATTCAGTGGTGTGATCTATCATAAACATTGTCTTCAATATTATCTATGAAAATAAATTTAAATGTCCGCCACCCCCGATCTTAATGTAACGTTGATCAACGACTCTATCTACTAACAAGCGCACAATTATCTCAGCGATATTAATCTCATGAGGTATGATGTATTTCAAATTGGTAGCATGTACCTGTATGAATATCGAAGACCGCAAAAACAAACGTAAACAGGTTTTATTCTAAAATACTTAGCTCTTGTCATACGAGTAAACTTATTTAAACATATATGTATATGTATACAGAATCTTCAAAAAGTCCGAACGCTAAAATATCTCGAAAATGCTCAATTATAGCGAAAAATATGCATAATACAAAGTTGTAGGACTAAATAAAATGTACCTAATGGTGATAAGAATTTTGGATGGAGTATGTAAAATCACCATAAAGGTTAAATTAAATTAAATTTTTTAAATGGAATTCCATTTTTTATTGTATATTCTTGTAGTTTATCTCTCTCGAGAGATTTCCAAACTAAATAAAACTATAATTAAATCTTTTTTTGTTTAGAACTTTTCGAGTTATGAGACCTGAAAGTTACAGTACCGTCGACATTGGCATTACCCAAGGTGTACCACATGGAGGTGCGCGCGCGCGACACACACATATAATGATTTTATGTCCTCCATCCAAAGTTAAATTCTTATCATCATCAGGTACATTTTATTTAGTCCAACTTATATCTTACATATTTTTCGTTATAATTGATCGTTTTTGAGATAGCGTTTTCGGACTTTTTAAAGACTTGTATATATACACATATACATATATACATGTATATATACATATATATATATATACATATATATACATAATATACATATATACATGTATATAAACACACATCTATACATATATATATGTATGTATCTATGTATCTATGTATGTATGTATGTATCTAACAATTATGTATCCACAGGCTTGTTATTGTGTACCCTTATGTTGTATATTCCCATGCTTTACGATACCATCGATCCTCGAATACTGAGGTTGCAATGTTCTCCCAAAGAAAATCGTGCTTCTGAATGACCTCTTTAAAACGTTCGCATCATGTAAAAGTCAACATACGTTTAAATAGTGACGAGTTTACTTGGGTTGTAGATTATGCACTGAAGATAAGGGCGGTTTAGGCATCACTTGACATCGCTTTAGACAGCATCAAATTTGAGGTATCAGTCGTCAGTCAATTTTTCATCCCTGCGAAACCTCTCTCGGCATGATCTAATTACAGATCGAATCTTATTTCGTTTCAATTGTCGAAAATTGTCACACGCAATGTTTCGACAACTCACATCCTTCACTCATCCCTTTTCCTGGTTAGAAATGCAACAACACTTAGGAGAGTTCGAAACCAGTATTACTGGTGACAGCATAGCGGAGCTTCTCTCGCAGCGTACTCTTCTTCTGATAATTCGGCAGCTTGAGCAAGTTGAAACATGTTGATGAAGTAGGTAGTCGGTTCTGTGGGTCCTTCTTGCGAATTGTAAAGAAACCCCTAATTACACTGCCTAAATCGGGAAAAAATTTCAAAAATTTTATTTCCTTTTTCAAATCCGAATGGAAAATTTCAAATTCCAAATCAAAGCAAGAATTAAATTGAATTAAATCATTGAAATATAATTTTTTAATCAACAATATAATTATTATTAAATTGAATTTTAACATGTAGATAATAAAAAAATATTTTGATGTAGATAAATAATATTGATTATATAACATAATTTGGTTTAATAGTTTGTTAAGGTAAAAAAATATATTTAAATATATAATATAAAATTAATAAAATATACTTTATTTAATATCTCTGAAACAACTAGGCAAAAAAATAGATAAATTATTATAAAATATTCTAATGTAGTAGTCAATAACATTATTAGTTAAATTCAAAAGTAAAAATCAATCATTTTATTGTTATTTAGCCGCGAAGTAAGCGATTAAATTACTGAATGCACTTATTAACATGACCGTACTGTTTTGCTTATTAACATCAAATATGATTTGATAAGATTAACAATATATGATTCGTATTCGAACCATCTAGATTCGAAATTTTCGAGCAGTTCGAACAGTTCAAATTCAAATATCATAGAAACTTAAATTCAAACCGAACCTCACCCTTCATATTCGATAATTCGCATGTTTCTAATTATAAATGTTAAAAAAATGTTAAAGACAACTTGTGTATGATTTGTTTCATTTGAGACTTAAACTGATAAAGATATATATTTACTTAAGTAATCAATTAACATATACAGCACCATCAAGTGTATCATCAACTATAAAATAAAGAATCTGAAAGATATTGAAGATCTTTTTCATTTCTAAATTTTATTTATTATGAAAAAATTGGCTCGTTTTTTCGAAATTATTCTATAATGATCGTACCAATAGTGTCACCAGTATCCTCGTCGTCGCAAACTTCTACGCATCGTATGGAGAAGGGTGGCTCCAGATGAGCAAAACCCAGCAAAGGTGACTTCGAGCAACTTGTCACGAACTGTCACATAAACATTATTATTATTATTTAAGAAGATTATTAATGTAAGATATAGATACTAGAGTTATTAATATATTATTAATTATTAATTAAAGAAACTGTTAGTATTAAGATCAATACCTTTAGGAACAAGCCTCTTTCTTCTTCCGTGAAATCCTTTTCCAGAATGTCCCACAACCAGCATACCACTCGATGACTATCGTGAAATCCGCCGTAGTATTGTGTATGCCTACGTAAATCTCGCAAATCCAAAGGTATGTTATCACCCGAGATCAATCTCTGTAACTGTAAAGCCGTTCCATGATTACTTTAAAGCATAACATAAAAGTACATAAAGGGTAACGCATGTTTATTAAATTAATAATATATAATACTTAATAATATATAATACTACATGAAGATATTAATTATAATATTTGCTGCATTTAAGATTCTCATTTTATCTTAAATTTCCTTTGGAATATAGAACTTAGATTCTGATTCAAAAAATCATTGAAATAATTTAGTAATTTAACTGTTTAAGTCACACATTTAATTATATATACAATTATTGTATATACAAATATATACTATATATTTAATTTATCAAAAATTTATTATAAATTATATTTAATTTATTCAAAATTAATAATTCTATGCTATTCTATTATACTTAATTCCGATATCTCAGTCATAATCTGCAGTACAAGTAAATGTAAATAAATGCTTACTTCGGGCGTCGAAAACAACGACAACCACTCAGGATTAATAATCGAGCGGAATCCCTTGATGAAGGCAGTCGTTTGCTCCTTTATTTGATGATACATCCTATAATGCGCCATGTGGTGGATATATTGAATCTTGTTCTGATTGGTCACGGCAGTCGTACGCCCGCCAGTGATTAACTCGTGTGTAACCAGTTTGCCGAGCACGTCCTCGTCGAGAGAAAACGTCAACTCCAGCTGACGAATATCACCCTTGTAATGCTTTACCAAAGTTAGGCTACGATAGAGATCGCGATCCAGCGAGGCAAGTTCATCCAACCAACTGTATAATGCGCCGCCTGTTTGCCCGGAAAATTGCGAAACGAAGAATGATGCGAAAGGCACATCCACGACGATGCCCTGAAAAGTGATAAGAGATTGTAAATGCAGCAAATATTATAATCGTTGTAAGAAATCGATTTTTTGGAAATAATGGCTACATTTTATTTATTTCTTTTTCGGAATAATTCAGATGTAGTAAAAAAACCATATGGACAACTCTAAATCATATTCATAAATGAGTAATAAAAATAATCATTAAATCGTGTTAACTTATAATACAAGAGAGATACTCTAATTATTTTCAAAATATTATATATATATATATATATATTGTATTTAATCTTTTTTATCTATTTATAATTATAATTTTTTGATGTCTATATCGTCACTTCCTACCTCGTAAACTGCTTTGCCGAGCATCCGTCCGACGAATTCGAACAATTGCAAATGATTGTCCTGCATGAAAGACGTAGGAGATGGATAGAGCCGGTTTTCGCTGGTAGCTTTGAACAAGTTTAAAGATGGATCGAACACTCGCTTTATTGTCTCTTCCAAGAACTCCTTGAAAACTCCATCCTGATCGATACCGGCTTCGGCTAGACCTAGCTCGTTCACGAAACGTACTCTGATCACACCTTTCAATGCTTGTGACGGTAACATAGCCAATTGTCTGTATCCGTCCTCAACTATCCGCGTTCTGTAAATTATAAAAGGATATCTTATAGTGATTGAAGAAAATTATATAATATGAAAAACCGTGAAATAATATTAAATTGTATCGTATTGAAAAAAAGAAAGTTTTAAGAAGAAGAAAAGTATCTTCTTTCTAAAAAATGATATTACCAAACTAAGGAAAAGATTTGTTTCTTTTGAGCAAACTTTCAGTTTCCAGAAAATAGTAAAATAGTCAAATTTTATCAAATTAAAAAAAAAAGAACTTTTAATTCAACTTTTTCCAGATCCAGCTTTAAAAGAATGAGTAAAATAAGTAAGAAGACATATTAATAGACCTGTGCACGACGATGAGAGTGGTCGGTGGGCTGTTACAAGCGCTCTCAGTCAAACCCATCACTGCTTTCTCGTCGGCTATATGCTTGCGAAATAATACGACTCGCTCAGAATGAGGGATAACGTGAGGCATTTTTGAGAGTAAAAGCGCTGCACCGCGTCGTCCTTTTTCCAAATCAGCTAAGAAGCCGGATACTCGTACTTCCTGTTTAAAAAAAAATTATGAATCATAACGTATATATCGAATATTAAAATAAATATAATAACAAATCTCTCTATTTCAATTAAATATTATACGATAGTAAATGTATATCTCTCTGTAAGTGCACAGATTATTAGATAATAATTATTATATTAATAATTTTTACTACTGATATAGATATAAAAGATCAATTTGGATAATTGACAAGATAATTTGGTATACATTGACATTTAAAATTTTTGTAAAACAGCCTGAAGTATTCATAAGATATTAAACCAAATATACTTAACTTGGCTAGCCAGTGACCTTCCGGGCAGAACGTTCTACGGCAGTCACGTCGATAGATTGCCATTAGAAGAATGTAGAGTGAAATAAACAGAGGATTGCTGGATACAGACTTCACATCTGTAATATCCGAAATTTTAAAGATGTCTTATATTGTATTTTGCGTGCATTAATCTTAGAATTCTTCTAATTTTTTTTCTTTTGCAATCTTTAATCAATGATGTAACAAAAGATGACATACACATATACACACACGCGCGCGCACACATACGCACAGAGAGTGAGGGGGGGAGGGAGAGAGAGAGAAATTGCCTTACCGAATAAATTAGTGAGAACCGCTTTGTACAAAAATTGATTTAGAAAGTATGACATAGCAATAAAATCTGTAAGCTTGAAGGGATCTTGGTGCTCGTACATTTCCATATCATCCAAGATACTGAAATTGGGAAATTAAGAGATTAGTGCCCAATGAAACTAATTAAAAATAAAAGATTAAATTCAATCAAATCTTTTTTTTTTTCAAAAGAAATCACGTCACTTACGTAACGTAGTGTGTCATACAATCAGCGAACAGTATCAACATCTGGAATTCAGGTGCCGTGCACTTAGTGTTGGCTGCCAAAAGATCTAGAAACGCTTTCAGACCACAGTGCGGACCCAGAGTGGTCAGAAATAGCCACATGTGATAAAGAATTTTACCTTGATAGCACAATCCTGTTTTTGTGCATATGTACGTGTTATTATTTGATACATCATTTCATATATAATCTTTTATGATTACCCGCTAATTATATGTACCCGTCAATATCTCGATCTTCATTTGCGTGAGCGTGTGCAGTGCTGTTTGATATAGAGAACAGATCAGAGCTATTTTGGTAGCCTCTGGACTGCCCAACTTCCTGTAATTCTTAGTACTATTGTTCCTATTAGTACGAGCTTCAAGAAACGCTCGTCGAAAAATATTAGCACCTATGGAAGAAGTACTTTGCTGCTCTACCGAAGGTGGTACCTCTTTTTCAATGAATTCGGTTAGTGGCTGCTCTGAAGAAAAAATAAAAAGTAGACAGAGAACGAATTGATTTTTGTTAAAATATCACACTGTTGCATGCAAATTGTAAAGAGTATCGGGATAAGACTAATGACTCTCACCAATTAAATGCGTAACGATCCTGCCTGTCCAAAGACAGGCAAGCTGCAACTTTACCGAAGGAGTCGCGTCCTGTAACGAGGTGTCGATTGTCTGTGCAAACCAACCTAACACTGGATGCCAATGCGTTAAATTGCTTCGTTTAGCAACTACGTATTGTTGACATGCTTCCAGCATTCTTGTCACAACAAACTGCAAAAGATTCACAAAATGTTATCGATATACATGTAATGGAAAAGCCATTATTATCACAGATAACCTACCGTAAAAGAAGGAAAGCAAAATTCCCTCAGTACTTCTTCCCTTTCAATGTTCGCCAGTTGTATCAAATTAGCGAGCAAACAAAGCGCATAACTGCCTTCCAAAGCGTTAAAGACGATCCTTAAGTTCTGCTCGGAATTTAATAACTCCAAACTTCTTGCGAACAAATTATTTGTTATGAAGGATGAAATGCACTGTAATATACATCAGAAACATACTTAAATTAAAGAAAAGATAACTATAATGTATAATGGAGTTGGTAAACATTTTTTTTCTACCTCCGGTGACAAGACATTCAAGTGATAGACCAGAGCTGGCACGCTAAAGATGTTAATTAGGAACAAGGACACCAGCTTGTCGGACATTTGCGAAGAGATCAGTGGTCTCAGTGTCAGAGTAACCGCTGCTGAAAGTGTAACTGGTTTCAGAGCGATTTTTGATCTACCCAGTCCCTTCATTAAAAGAGCCTGAAATGGAAAACATAATTTAGAATTGTTAGAAAAAGAAATTAGGATCATTAGAGTCTCTCTGACTATTATTACCTGCATAATAGCGTAAAATCCATTGTTAACTAGGTGGCCCATTATGTTTGCGCATAGCTGACTCATGCCGGTCTTCAACTGGTCCATGCCTTTCACCTTCTGTATAGCCCACGTTCCTGGCGATGTGAAACTCACCAAAGTATGCAGTCGAAGCAGTATAGATTTGTGGTCCGATACTCTCTCCGGTTTCAAACTGTCCAAGCCGGAGAGACAGTGGTATAAAATTGTCTTCATTTGCGATATCCATGATATGTAATGATCCTTGTTAAATGCTACTCCGACATAAGATATCTTTGGAGATTCAGAATCGAGAGTCAGCACAAGGTATCTAAAAGATCATCTTGGTTGAAACACTGGATCCTCCTTCAGGAAATAGAAAATAATATTACATGTACTCACCTACACACTCTTTCTATTCTCTCTTGATCTCTTTCTTTTTTATAAATTAACAAAAATCTAGAAATGGTTCTATACACTTCTAGAGCAGGTTTTAGTTCCACCGTTGCATTGTCGATGCCAGCGTCATCAAGGAAATTGTTATCAAATTCTTCTCTAAAAATAAAGATAACTTGTTTGAGAAAATTTTTGGAAAACTGAAATTTTTGTGTAAAATTATATGTGCATTCTATATCCGATCTGTTTTTATGTTACTTGCATAATTCAATTCTTGCAGAATTTTACTTCTTTAATTCAAATTTGTCAGTTAAAACAATGGGGAAACCAAGACAAATAAAATTGCATCTTAAATTAATTAACATTAAATAAAACAGAAAATAAAGCTGATATATAAAATCTGTTTTTGCTATCCTACAATAATTTGACTTATCTTCACATTTGTCTGAAATTCTGTGAATCCGACTGACTACCAACAATATTTAATTACACTGCATAATTTTTATAGATTTATTCTACAATACTCAAGTTCAACATTGTCAACATAGTAACTTCTGTTTGCACAGCAACACATGCATTGTCACATAAACATTGGCTCGCACACACTCATCTGATTGTGTGTAGCGTTCGCGAGCAGCTTCACCGCTCGCTTCACCGCTCGTCTCCACTCTGCGTAGAAGTCCTAGGCTTTGTCTAACACTTACAGTATTTGCGTGGTGAACTGGACACGGGCCAACCAGGCTCGAACATGAGACTGGATCAGAGTAGCTGCAGCCTCCCTACGTTTCTCGTGGGCCCGATCCTCACGTGCGGCCTTCTTCTGCTGCAGGAAACTGCCCTTCGACGACGAGCCCTCGGCACAGAACATCCTTGGGCCCTCAATTGCCGCTTACCCTCAGGGCCCAAACAACGCCTGGACGCCTACGCTTCTCCTCCACCTCCACCTTCTCCTGGTTGTCGTCGTCGTCGCTCGTTGCTAACCGCGAGGCATCTCCGAGGCATCCTCGTCAGCTGACGAGCATCTCTACTGATCTCCCCCCACCACGTATCCGCTCCTCGTCCGCACTATATCACTCGACCGCGTCAGATACACCGAGTCCCGACGAAACTGCGTCTGAATTCGCCCCCCACAAGGGTTTCACTATCGTAGTTTCGGATGGAATGTGCTCCAATATCACCTTTCTTGAGATAACCTGGTCAGCTGACGGATATTTACAAATCTCCCCCTCCCTTCCATCCTGCTCCCCCCTCTCTCACTCGTCTCTCTCTTCTACGCGCCTCTCTCTCTCTCGAAATCAAAGACTCTCTCTCTCTCTGTCTCGTGAAAAATTAGCAGTGACTAGCAGTTCTCGTATCGAAAATTAAATGATAAAGTAATTTTTGTTAAAATTTCAATGAATTTTTTCCCGTCGAAATACGAATAAGAAGATTTTAAAATCACATTCTCATATACGATTCGCTTATAGATTTCATGAAACAATTTTACAGAAGCAATTTCTAACAGATAATTTAAAAATGGATTGTAACTTGTTTTGTTCTGATTGTTGTTATTTTTTATTGTTTAATACATAAATAAAAATAGGTTAGGTTTTTTGTTACAAAATTAGAAATTTTGATTTATGCAATTCTGCAGATTGCATTAAACTCCAATTGACTAATTAATAATTAATTTATCAATATTATTTCGTTAACATAAATGGAGTTATTAATTTTTTGTTAATTAACACATAAAGAAAAACTTATTAGGAACGACAGATTATAATTAAAATTTGAAGTGTTTGCTCGGTTGAATTAAATCGGTTAAGTCAGTGCTCGGAAAACGTTGCACTTCTCGGCCCGATTCCGAAGCGACGGGGAAGTAGTCGCCTAGCGCTCCCCCACTACCGTGCAAGGCTCGATGGCCGAGTCGCCGATCGCTCCTGTGACGCTGTGCCTCAGGAGCGTTCCTATATAAAAGATAGGCTGGGGCATATCTTCCGCTAAATCGTTCTTGTTAATTTTAATTCTTAAATAATGAAATTATATAAATAATAAAATATAAAAATTTCTATTATTAATATATTTTATATGCAATCTATAATGCACGTTTTTATAAGTTATAATATATTTTAAACAACAATCTAAAATAATTACAATTAATAGTTTTCCGCATCACCCATGAGGTACTATTATTGATGCATTTTTTTCAAGTGGTTTCCCCTGTAGGCCTATTCCACTAAAAGATAATTAAGTTAATGAAACACGTGACTTGGCAAAAAAAACAATATTTTATTGTAAGATATATAAAAACGGTGTAATAATAATTATGTAATAGTATAATAATCCTACTCTGCATTATTTGAAGAATGGATAAAAAAGATATGTGCAACCTGCCTTTTAATAAGATATGGTAATAAAATCGTGTAAATAATTTTAAAAAATTACATTAAAATTTTTATACAAATTGGTTTCAATTTTATTCTGCTTTTTTCGTTTTTATTTTACGATAAAATATTGTTTTTCTGCTAAGTCATGTATTTCAGTAACTTAATTATTTTTTAGTTCAAAAATCACTTTAAAAAACGCATCGATAATAGTACCTCATGGGTGATGTGAAAAACTATTAATTGTAATTATTTTAGATTGTTTAAAATATTATAACTTATAAAAACATGCATTATATATTGCATATAAAATATATTAATAATAGAAATTTTTATATTTTATTATTTATATAATTTCATTTAAAAATTAAAATTAATAAAAAGACGATTTAGCGGAAGGTACGCCCCAGCCTATCTTTTATATAGGAACGCTCCTGAGGCACAGCGTCACAGGAGCGATCGGCAGCTCGGCCGTCGAGCCTTGCACGGTAGTGGGGGAGCGCTAGGCGGCTACTTCCCCGCCGCTTCGGAATCCGACCGAAAAGTGCAACGTTTTCCGAGCACTGGGTTAAGTTAATCGGAATTTGTTTGAGGTCAATCTAAACTATCAGCCTTAAACACAGACTTCTATATAATAACCTAGACTGCGAGCTCCTGCCAGAGCATATACCGAACTTTTATGTACAAAATTTATACATAGGTTAGAGTGCATGCGCGCAATAAGCTGATGAAATGTAGCTTTCCGCTAGCATCTCAAGATAAAATGAATATGCGTATTTATTCTTCTCTCTCTAATCCCCTATGCCAGAGCTGTCATTTAGTTGCACATTTCAGGCCGATTCCGTCGGTCGACGCCTACTGTCCCCCTCTCGCGGCGCGTGACGCTTCATCTCAGGAGCGTCACGCGTATTATAAGTACGACGATATTTCAATCCTTCTAAGCCTGTTAGAACATTTTTTCTTTGAATAATTTTAGACAAATAATCGAAAATAATCCTTTTGTTGTTATTATTATTTTCAATAATAATATTCTACATTATTATTAATTTATATTTAATAATAATAATTGTATATTTCATTTAGAAGTTTCGTTAGTTCTTGTGCATTTATAATAAAATTATAATAATAATTCATTAATTTCCGTAATATAGGAGAATATCAGTTGAGTAAGGAATCAGTAAGTGTAGGAACCTGTACTATATTATAATTATTATATACTTATAATTAGGACAATAGTTTCCACGTCACCCGTGAGGTACTATTGCTGACGCGTTTTTTTTTAAGTGGTTTCCCCAGTAGGCCTACTCCACTGAAGAGAACAATAAAAGAACAGTAAAAGAATTAATGAACGAGAGGGTGGAAATCAAAGGAACTATAAGCAATTGATATTTAAATATTTGGATCCACATATTTATGTGAAACTCCTTTTCAAGAATGAAATATGTTAAAACCGACAAACGTTCTTCCTTATCTGATAAATCATTAGCTTCATTAATTCTTCGCGAACTAATTCTTCTAACATTTCTATAGATATCTCATCTCTTGTAGAATCATGTAAACGGCCTAGAAAATCAAATATTTAAATATCAATTGTAGTTCCTTTGATTTCCACCCTCTCGTTCATTAATTCTTTTACTGTTCTTTTATTGTTCTCTCAGTGGAGTAGGCCTACTGGGGAAACCACTTTAAAAAAAAACGCGTCAGTAATAGTACCTCACGGGTGACGTGGAAACTATTGTCCTAATTATAAGTATATAATAATTATAATATAGTACAGGTTCCTACACTTACTGATTCCTTACTCAACTGATATTCTCCTATATTACGGAAATTAATGAATTATTATTATAATTTTATTATAAATGCACAAGAACTAACGAAACTTCTAAATGAAATATACAATTATTATTATTAAATATAAATTAATAATAATGTAGAATATTATTATTGAAAATAATAATAACAACAAAAGGATTATTTTCGATTATTTGTCTAAAATTATTCAAAGAAAGAATGTTCTAACAGGCTTAGGAGGATTGGAATATCGTCGTACTTATAATACGCGTGACGCTCCTGAGATGAAGCGTCACGCGCCGCGAGAGGGGGACAGTAGGCGTCGACCGACGGAATCGGCCTGAAATGTGCAACTAAATGACAGCTCTGCCCTATGCGATCATAGGCTGCGTTCAGCAGCAGAGCAGATCAGTGAGCGATCAGTGATTATTGGTCCTTTCTATTAGATCCCGAAATCTAGACCAATTATGTTGACGCATTAAAAAGAATTACTCAACAGTTGTACAACAGTTGCGTCTGCTGAACGCGACCATAGACTACGTTTACACGACAGTCTAAAGCTGATTTAGTAACTACCGTAGTTAATGAATTCTTGCATCCAATTGGTAAATTTGTTTAGATCTAAAAGAATATACCAATTGAATGCAAGAATTCTCTAACTACGGTAGTTATTAAATCGGCTTTAGGCTGTCGTGTAAACGTAGTCATACATAGGCTACGTTCAGCAAACAGAACAGATCAGTGAGCGCTTAGTGATTCTTTAATATAACTGGTTTTTGCATTTAGATCTTCGTTGGATCTAAGTGCAGAAACCAATTAAATAAAAGAATCACTACGCGTTTACTGATCTGCTCTGTCTGCCAAACGCAGCCATACATGAATGTAACCAACATTCTTTGTAAGCTTATTTGGCGCATGCGCAGTACAGTACTTTTTCGTACATACTTTTTTGGTACATGGATATACGACTAGTATATAAGAAAGTATATAAGAAGATATAAGAAGCTCGCAGTCTATTATATAGAAATATATTATATACATATATGTAATACTCCTATATTGCTAGAAGAGTGTCGATCTCAGTCCAAACATTACGGTACAGACGTATAATAGTCTCTCTCTCGCGCACGGTTCAGCTGCTTTGTGCGCATGCGCTAACAGCGTTAGGCAGACGCGACCAGGTAATGTTTTCTCTTTTCGTGTTCTTTCCGTCTCATTTTTAATGCTTAGCCTCTCGCTCACACTCACTCAATAGACGCGCCTGCGCATAACGAGGCTTAACCGTCTACCTATATTTGGAAATCGTGCGTCTCTCTTTTATGGGCCTCGATCCTCTCATTGTGAAGATACGGAACTAGCAATATAGGAGTATTACATATATGGATTTTATGTGCCCTTCCTTTTCTCTCTCAATCTTCACAATGGCCTAGTTTCCACCGAAGCACCTAATCCGACGTAGGACCGAATTTGAGTCGATGGAAACGCGATAGATTAACTCATTTCACTCCCGTTTCTTCTTCACTCCTATTTCACTTCCAGTGGAAACAGCATAATAATTTGTTCTGCACCGAAGTAGAATCGGATTGAAGACTTCGGTGGAAACTAGGCCAATGAGAGGATCGAGGCCCATAAAAGAGAGACGCACGATTTCCAAATATGGTCAGACGCTTAAACCTCGTTATGCGCAGGCGCGTATATCTATTGAGTGTGAGCGAGAGGCTAAGCATTAGAAAATGAGACTGAAAGAACACGAAAAGAAAAAACATTACCTGGAGCGCAATTCTGTACTTGTCTACCGACGACTGTCGGTGTCGGTCGTTATCGACGATCGTCGGTTGCACGACCGACGGAACGATGCGAACCTATTCTTGACACAGGCGCTACCGACAATGGTCGGTGCAACCGACGGATTTCGGTCGTCGGTTGACGTCACAAATGGTCGAGATACAGTCACGAACAAAAGTGAGGACACATCGTAATTCCACCAATCGTGTATCGAGTCCAGGAGAAAGTCCGCGATTTTGAAATAATATAAACAATGGTGTTTTCGAACAGCGCGCCACGGGCCTTGGCGCACGTACACCTCGCCGAGAGACTTGGAGAGGGGAAAGGGGGCATGCGCGCGTGGACACGCGCGAGTCGAATGAATACGTCACGTTGCGCAGAACGGATTGAGCTGTATTGCCAAGACGACTTCTATTACGATTGCGATTACGATAACGATAACGATTACGATTACGGCTACGATTAGGAACACGATTAGGAACACGGTTAGGAACACGATTAGGAACACGGTTAGGAACACGATTAGGAACACGATTACGATTACTATCAGTAATCGGACATTATCAGTGTGCATCATGGAGAAGTCGTCAGCGTGTTCTGGGTATGTATATATTTTTTAAATATTATTTAAATATTAATAGTAATAAACACTATCAATTACCTAATGAAAATTTTATAACTGTTATTACTCTGTGTCGCATTACCTAAAGGCAAGGTTGAAGGCACATCAATTTCCCTTCATTCAAAGGGTTCTACAAAAAAAAATATAACTATCACAATGAACGGTTTCATTTTTGTAGTACTACTGTAAAAAGGCAGCGTTCCTCACGAGCATCGGCGATACAACTGGAGGATTTAGTGTCCTATATGGAAAAATATAGCTGTTTCGCCGTCGGTCGGTTTACCAGGAACGATAGAAAACTGCAACTGCAACAACAGTGGGATGAGCTATCTAAGAGGCTGAATTCCCTGTCCGGACCAGAAAAATCGACGAAGCAGTGGCAGACAGTAAATATAAATTTTAAGCTGTAATATTTACACATTACACATGCCAGAAATTTTTACCAAGTACCGAACAAGTACGATAAGCACTTGCATATCTCAAATATCTACATATCTATATGTAGATAATTGAGGGATTTTTGAAATTATATTTTTGCTCTGATTTCCGGCATGTATGTCACATACATAACATAATCTTTGTATATTACGGTTTCACGTTAATTCACGTAATTAGGTATGGCGAGATCTGAAGAGCACTACTTCTAAAAAAGCTAGTAAGCTTAGAGCTGAGCGTCAACGCACAGGCAATTTCCCAGTCACTGAAACTCCATTGCAGAACCTGGAGCTTCGCGTAGTTTCTGCAATTGGTCTGGATTACATTGAGGGAAATGCGAATTGTCCCGATAGTTGCGTAGAAGATGATGTACGTATGTTTACATTCCCAGATAGCACAGTGACATTTAAAAAATGTATTAAAAATGTACATATTGGACGTTTCGTACGTATTTAAAACATCCGAATTACAGCCTCGCACATCTTTAGGAAAAATGCGAAAGAAAAATTGTAGTCAATGTCACTTGCTAACCTAGAAATCTTATGAGAATTAATAAATTTAATTTTTCACTTAAGGCTCGTCTACAATAGATAGAGTGATCGTCTACAATTCGTGGAGTAAGGAGTAAGAGTAGACGTATGAAGGTTAATTCCGGTGTAAAGGCGCTGGAGTATGGGCGTAGGCGAAATAAATTATTTTTATTTCCTACTCCTACTATAGCTCTTACGCTTACGCTCAACCAATCAAAGTGCAGAAGAAAAATTCTTGTTCAATGTGTATAGTGCTTATCGCGGAAGTTTACTGAGGTTATAAGAATACTTATAAAGAACGCAGTGCATTAAAAAATAGTTATAATTGAATTATAATGGAATATGAAAACGACGTGTCAGTTATTAATGTCGATAATGACACAGAAATTCTCAATGATGCATCAGATGCACAAATTATTGCTTGGAGGACACTGATCCATGTTGTCAAAGCTAATGGTGTTCTGTATCAGAAAAGACTGAAGGGATATAGTAAAAAAACTGACAAAACATTAATCTTGTCCATATTATTTCATATAATTCCATTTCTTCTTTCACTAACTTATTTAATGCGTGATCTATACGGTGATTATGTTTACTCCACCGTGTTGTAGATGCGATCGGCGTAAGCATTTTACTCCAAAAACGTTACTCTTACTCTTACTCTTACTTCTACGCCTACTACACTTATTGTAGACAAGCCTTTACTTAGAGACTTTTGGATTACAGCTTACAGCACGCTCTTAAAATTGTATTTTAATTAAAACACAACCCTAATAGCATAAATGTCCCGAGGACGTCCAGAGTACGTCCCGAGTACATCCCTTCGTCCTCAGGACGTCCCTGGGACGTCCTTAGGAGATCTTGTGCTATCTGGGAATGCAGTAAATTAATCAAACAAAGCAATTAAAATTAAACAAATTTTATGGAATCACAGTTGATCGCGGTCTATGGTAGTATCAACAAACTCAAACAAGTCGTGGAGTCGCGAGTTCAACTAGCACAATCGTACAAACCACAATAATCCTCGTCCGTGTGCGTCGGTCAAGCGCTACCGATGGGTAAGGGACCCCTCGGTAGGATTGTCGGTTACGACCGACACTTGTCGTTAATTTTAACCGACACGCATCGGTGAGGAGTTGTCGAGAATAGCTCTGATCGACAAACGTTGGGAGGAAGCGCTACCGACACCGACAGTCGTCGGTAGACAAGTACAGAATTGCGCTCCTGGTCGTGTTTGACTAAACAACTTGAGATTTGAGAAATTCTTATGTCTCAAGATTTGAGAAACAACTATAAATTCAGACCTAGAAAACACAGACTTCTATATTATACGCTAGACCGCTAACTCCTATTGTTCTCCTTATGTACACTGGCGGACATCGATTTGTTCCGTGACCCCTTTCCGCGGGGCAAGGGGAATATGGAGAAGATGGAGAATATCCGTGGCGCCACCCAGCGGCGGCCCTGTTTTACCGCTCCTGATTTGTCATATCCATATTCCCCTTGCCCCGCGGAAAGGGGTCATAGAACAAATCGATGTCCGCCAGTGTACAGCTCGTGCCACATATGCCTGAGGTCCGATTTTATTGTCTACATTTCATTCTCGATTATTTTTGCGTTCATGATTATTTCATGATTAGCGTTCACAACTAGACAGCCGGCCGATGGGCCGATGTAATCTCAGTTTTGATCGGTAAAATTTCTGATAATTTTTTAAAGCTTAATTGAAAGGAAGCGAATCGAAGTCTTCAATCAAATCAGATAAGTTGTAGTTTTAAAAAAGATATACAAATATATTATTATTTGCCAATAAGAAAATATACTTTGTGAGCTGTCTTTCTTATATTCACAGGTAATACATAATAGGCGAAAGGATAATCAACAACGGAATGGCAAATAAAGTGGCTTTATGGCAAATAAATAATTTACTGCAGGCAACGACAGAAAAATAATCTTAGATGTCATAATCATAAGGTATTTCAGACACTCACCAGGTTAAGAATTAAGATTCGTAGAAATAAATTCCATATATATATATATATATATATATATATATTCGATTTTATTGCCCTTATAAAACATGAACATAAATATTAACATTAATATTAACATTACGATTAATTAAAATATTAACATCAACATATATCATAGTCTTCTTTAGGGCCTGAGCACAGACCATTCCCTAACAGCACATGATATACTGCGTATCATCCCATTTTCATACTCAATGTACTGTGATCATCCGTAAGATACTGAGAACAACCCTATAATATCTTTTATAGTATGATTCGGTTTTCTATCGCGTGCGTATAATCTCAGGATTTACTCAAAGATACGGCAAAGATACGTACGCCTTTCTATCGCGCGCGTATAATCTCAGAAGATACGGAAATGATACGTACGCTCTTCTATCGCGTACGTATAATCTCAGGTTTGACGCCAAATATGGGGTCTGTTCTTTTCAGCTGCACTGCTGAACTAGTGCAATAAGTTAGAGTGAAAAAATATATATATGTCTCATTCTAACTTATTGCACTAGTTCAGCAGTGCAGCTGAAAAGAACAGACCCATGGAAACGGTACATACGTACAACGCCATCTGCATACGTAATTCCTGTTCCGAGTTCCGGCTTCTTCCCGCCCGGGACCGGGATAGCCATTTTGGACTCGAGTGCATGTACTCGTACACGTACACGTGTTTCAAGAGAAAAGTATTAAAATCAGCCCATTTCGGGACTACAGTCGAGGTTTTTGTCGCGGTCGCGTCGCTTTCCGGTAGTGCTTGCTTTCTTGCTTTTTATATTTATGTTAAATAAGAAAAGAAAATTGATTTCGTGCGCGCGTGATAGAGAAAGAGAAGAAAAAGATTGTTTTTATAAATTATACACACACACAGAGTTAAATGAAAACATGCGTGCAATCGTTTTTCTCAAATATTGCAAAATATGTATATGTTGATACATTTATTTTATATCTATCAGAGAATGCAATAAAAACATTAATTAATAAGAAATTGACATATATTAATAATCTAACCTAATCCTAACCTATCCTGTGCAATGCGTGAGCGCGCGCGCCTGGCGGTATATGCACGTGTGCGTATATAAGTGATCTACTGTAATCTTCCCGTTTTCATCATATCCTGAAATTGCCCTCAAACTGTAGACATTCGCGGAGAAATACTATGGGAGATGCTACCCCGGACATTAGATCATTCGTTGAACGTACTGCGTCAATCGCAGTACCGTTTGAGATTATTCTGAGAATGTACGCAATATACTTTTGTGATATTCTCCGAACAATCTCAGTATCTCCGTGTGCTGTTAGGGTTGCATAACGCATAACGCATATGCATAAGAAATTTGATTGGTCCGTTAGCATGTGCATAAAGAATTCGACCAATCGAATTTCTTATGCATATGTATTATGCATTATGCAAAAGTCTGTGTTTCCCGCTTTAGTAATAAAAACATTAAAAATAAAAACATTAAAAAAAAACATTAACATTCAAACATCGGCCGGCTGTCTAGTTGTGAACGCTGTCTAATCGTGAAATAGTCATGAACGCAAAAATAATCGAGAATGAAACGTAGAATAAGCTACGCGATTCTAACCTTTTGAACTCAACCTGTCGAAAGGGTTAATTAGTATTTTCACTATACCACTCTGTGGTATGTATGTACACTGCCGGAATTCGATTTGTTAATGGGTTAATAATACGCGACTTTTTCTTACAAAAATGAATAAATGAGATGAGATGCATACATATATATACATCGAAAGGGGTCACGGAACAAATCGATGTCCGCCAGTGTACATAGGGTGTATTTTGATATTTACTGTCAGTACAAAACAGTACTGTAAATCTATAGTTTATGTATATTATAGTTTTTCAGTACTGGCAGTAAATATCGGAATGTAAAGACCGTGGCACATAAAGAAACTTAAGCAGTAAGCAATAGAACTTAAGCAAATCGACCAATCATGGTCAATACTGCTTGACTGTAATTGACCAATTTGCTTAAGTTCTACTGTTTACTGCTTAAGGAGGCTCAACACGTATATGAAAGTACTTGAGAAATTGATAAATCGAATATATATTGCTAGACGAGTGTTTAATCTACCTCTATTTAAAATTTGAGCATAGGTTGGCGTAAAAAATTTTAAGAAAAAAATGTGTAAAGTCGGCGTCTTATACATGGGCTCATATGGGGACCAAACTTTTTTTCACCGGAAGTTATATCATAACTTTCTCAAATCACTTGGTACATTGATGAAAAACTAGTGACATCTAATTGAAGTAATAACCTTTCAATTAAATACAAAAAATATATATGTTGCTCTGAATTTTATTTAAATATATCTTTTTGAAGTACATGAAAGTGGAAAAGTACAGGTTAGATCGTCGTTTGAACTGTCTGTAGAATGCGCGCAACGTTCAAAAGTTTTCAAATTAATCGAGCATAAAGTGATATGATATATTTGACATCTTGAAATCAAGTAGTAATTGTTATTCAAAAAATGTACAATACAAAAATTATATAGTTATGCCAATGCTTGTACGTTTATTATGTATACAGGGTTGGGCAAAAGTCCGGAAACGGTCAAATATCTTGAAAAGGATCAATTATAGCGAAAAATATGTAAGTAGCAAAGTTGTAGGGCTTAATAAAATGTACCTAATGATGGCTAAAAATTTGACTTTGGGTGGAGGACGAAGATCATATGAAGGTCAAATTGAATTTTTTAAATGGAACTGCCTACTTTTTATTGCATATTCTTGTAGCTTATCTCAAGAGCTTTCCAAAACACTATAATAAAGTATTTTTTTATGAAGTATTTTCCGAGTTATAAAGCTTGAAATAATTTCTTAATTTTACATAAACTGTAAAATATCTCGTAAAATATTTACTTTTCGATGACCTTACCTCAATACTTTTATGCACAGAATAATGAGAGGAACCAATTGGTGTCAAGAAAACACATAGTTGTTTTTAAGAAAAAATATGCAATTTGTAACTAACAATTACAAGGGAAGAATAGAGGGACGGAGCACAAGCTGTACCGGTGAGGCACGTTTGCGGCGGGAGGGACCGCCATATTCGTTTAGTAATCACCACACATAGAACTCACTATTTGCGTACGTGTGAGAAATGAAAGTCAGATCCTGCGCACAATAAACAAAATAGAAATAGGAATAATTATTAAATATTATAAATAAGAAATTAGAATTATTTATTTTAAAAATAAAAAGAATAGAATAAATTAATGCGTGAATTAAGAAATAAGAATTGGAACTAATTAATATATTTTATTCTCTTGTTAGATGTAAAATAATTTCTCTTTTCAACAATAAACAACAATAACAACAATAACAACAATAACAACAATAATAAAACATAAAATCACCGCCTAACCTCTTTACGCTTGTCACTCGTTATGTCTCGTGGCACCACTACACGAGTGTAACCATGTCACAGACACAGGATCTCTGTGTGAGAATCGCTACATCAATATGGCGGAAAGCAGTCCCCCCCGCACGCTTGAGTTACCATCCCCTCTCGCCTAAACTAGGACTTTAGACTCGGTCCCTCTATTCCTTAGTCCGTGGTCTATGCCCATATTTGAAATTCGTGCGTCTCTCTTTTATGGGCCTCGACCTCTCATGGTGCGATCCATGGTGCGGAACGTATGCGCAACGCGGAATTAGCGGAACGCTCATGATTGGTTGTGGCTTCGTTCCGCCGATTCCGCTCCGCTGAAGCGTGTTTTCCTTAAGCGGGGAGCACAGACCATTGCATAACGCATAACGCATATGCATAAGAAATTTGATTGGTCCGTTAGCATGTGCATAAGGAATTCGACCAATCGAATTTCTTATGCATATGTATTATGCATTATGCAAAAGTCTGTGCTCCCCGCCTTATATGTCGTCTACAATGACAGCAAGAGTATAACTATAAGAAGTAAGAATAAAAAATTAACCAATCGCTGTCGAATATGAGAAGAATAATCGACTGCGATTGGTCAATTTCTTACTCTTACTTCTTATAGTTATACTCTTGCTGCCATTGTAGACGACACATTAGAGTCCTATAATCAGAGAAGCGACATTAGCGAACTCATTTTTGATTGGTCAACTGAGTCACAATGGTTTAGTCGCCATTTTGTGTACTAATATAGGGCTCCGCTCCGTATACAACAGCGAGCTATGCAGTGCTACGTACATATATACAGAAGAAAACTGTTAGAAATTATAAGGTAAATAAATGTTTGCTGTGAATAAAAACTAACCTCGAAATTCGGTTTGTGACCAGCTGTTGCAAGCTCACATACACTTACTCTACACACTCACGGATCAGCTGTTAGTACTCAAGATGGCGGATAGAAGTCATGGTGGGGTAAATGTCGCTTCTCTGATTATAGGACTCTAGTTTTCCTATGTCCCATTGAACGGAATTTGCGGAATGCGCAATTGGCATTAACCAATCGCAAGAGTTTCCCGTAGATCACTTTCATGAGATCTACGGAATAGCGTTTATCATTAGCTCGAATTGATTGCGCATCTGCAAATTCCGCTCAATGGGACATAGGAAACAAACTCCTGCGGATCGGAATCACATAACCGTGCGTATACCTGTCAAAATATGCATAACCTGGGTAACAATTGTTAACATAAAACTCCATAAATGAAATCAGAAAGTTTGTTTATTATTATTTGCGAATTATTAAATTCGTTAAAACAAAGTACTAGTATATTTAAAAAGCAAGAATTACGCCGCAAAATTGCAAAATTATATGTATTATATAAAATATCACAAAAAAGAAATAAGAAACGACAATATTGGGTGCGACCTATATTTAGCATTGAAAGAAGATTTCAACAAGGAGCAAGTGAGAATCTTATAAAAAAAATGTTGGCCAAGGATACGGAAAAATATATGGATTATTTTAGAATGCAACCTCAATTATTTGAAGCATTATTAGCATTAATCAGACCAGTCATCCATAAAGAATATGTTGTTCGAGAACCTATTTTATCTGACACTCGACTCCAAATAACATTACGTTATTTAGCATCCATACATTCCGCACAATCTGTGCGGATAAAATGAAAACTTGCGGATAGAAATTGGCGGAACGAACGTAAAAAAACGGAACTAGCAATATAGTAGTATTACATATATGGCTATGATCGACTTTTCTCGAGAGACTTAAGCGGGGAGCACAGACCATTGCATAACGCATAACGCATATGCATAAGAAATTTGATTGGTCCGTTAGCATGTGCATAAGGAATTCAACCAATCGAATTTCTTATGCATATGTATTATGCATTATGCAAAAGTCTGTGCTCCCCGCCTTATTCCTCTTCGATCACTCGAAGTTCATACTGTTCGTAGTCGCGGACGTTCTCGAAGAGAGTGTTTCGACATCTCGCATGTCGATCTATCGAATCCGCGCATCTGCCGCGCGCCACCATCCACGACAGTATTTCTCGTATACGCTGATCCTTCAGTCCTCAGTCTGCGTCAGGTGCATGTTGATGTGCGTGTGTTTTCTCTCCCTCTTGCTCTCTTTCACGGGAAAGGAAACTCGGATTTCTACAACGGTGTATTATTGTTTCACGACCGTGAAATCGAAAAGGACGAGAGTGACGAGAAAGGGAGGAAAGTAAATCAAACTCGTCGTTCGTTCGTTCAATTCGCGACGACGAGACACAATCGGGCGACCGTCGCGGTGACCGTGGGAAAACTCGAAAATGTTCCCACGCTGCCGCTACGCTGTGAGTGTGTGTCGCGCGTGCGTGTGAAATTCCACAGAGAGGGAACGAGGGAGAACGGTCGAGCGCGAGGGGGAGGGGGGGATGAGTGCCCAGGGGCAAGAGCACGGACACGCGGTGGTTGTGTGGGAGTGGGAGAATCGTCACGGACGGTGGAGGCCTTATAGTCCGGCTGTGTCGCAGCATCTCGAACGGGCTCATTATAAGAAGCTTACGCGGGTGTTCCTTAATGACGCGGATCCCTCCCTCGACAGGTTCGAACGACACGCATTCGAAATACGATTGTCTTGTAGTTGGTTCGCTTTAATTGCACTTGCCTGCGATAAAAAGTGAGGCAGGTGTATGTTTGGGTTTTGCGAAGAGAAAAAAGAAAAAAAGAGGAGAGAAACAGAGAGAGAGAGCGAAAAGAGTTAAGAGCGGAATGAGCAGATATATATGGCGAACATATAATTTTGAACTATAGTTGATTATCGAAAATTATTTACTTATTTATTTATTATAATTATTCGGAAAACTTTTGGCACTTAGTATTTTTTTATTTTATTACAAAAGAAATAAAGTAAACATTTTTTATTTATATAAACATATTTTATAGTATTTTATATATGTATATATATATATATATATATATATATATATATATATATAATACATATATTTTATTGTTTTATTTTATTTTATATTACATTTTAAATATATAATTATTTTTATATTTTATCAAGATATCGATGAATTTTCAACTATTATAAAGATATAAAATTTTTAATATATATTCACAAATTTGTATTAATAATTTAAATTATGGGAACTTTACATGAGACAAAAATGGACAATATATCATAAACTTTATACCTTCAACTTGAACTTGAAGATAATAACATACATTAATTTGTTGAAAACTAGATATTACATCAACTTGAAAACAAAAACACAATGCAGCGAAGATGGCGACGAGACGCACAATGTGAGGAGAAAATTTTATTTGCCGGGTTCGCTGGCTGGCAAAGGTGCCAAATGGGAATGGGCAGGTGACTCGGACGATTGGCATACTTACGACATGGAAGTGCAATGTCTCATAGAGGAAGCATGGGCGAGAGTAAGCAAATAAATATTGTAAGGTAAACAATTTTTGTGCTTGAGAGTTTTCTAATGAAATATTGTTTTTCAGGGTGACAAAACCATTGACATTTCCAAGACTTACTTGGGTTTCCCTTACATCATTAATTTCTGCAATCTGACACAAGTAAGATGTTTTACGGGCTACGTAAGGCCAATAAGACGTATACAACAGGCGCCCTATCCGCTGGTCAAAGTCGCATTGGAGGAATTGCAAGTCACTTCCGGGAGGAGATCCGCGTCAGTTACGGTCAAGAATTCCACCGTCAAGGTCGCGCATAAAAAATCATCTAACGGAAGTACGAAAAAAAATAATAAAAAAGTGAGTTCCACCTTCCTTCAGCGTGTTAATTCCTACAGTAGAAATCTCACTTACGAATTGTCCTTCTTTTTTAGGGTAAAAATGGAGAGACAAACGGACCGACGAACATCGCGCGTGTTATTCTCAGCAACTTCAACATATTCAGCAGCAAACATGGCATCGAGAACAATCCTGTGGCAACAAACATGGAGTCTGGTCAGAAGAGAAAGACTTGGGACACGGTGCTGGATGTCGATTCCAGCAGCACCAAGAGCGGTCGTAGGCCAAGCGTGGATACTGTGTCCACGTATTTAAGTCATGAGAATCCGGTAGATTTGCTAGACAGTAGCATGGGAAGTGACGACGTTTTCAAAGATTCCATTCTCGGTGTGTGTTTATAAAAATTATTCACTTGTTATTATTTACTTGTAACTTCCATCATCTATTAATTGTCATTACATTTTTTTATTTATATTTTAGTATGATAAAGCAATAACTTATTTATATTTGTTTATTTAAAAGTCAAAATTATAATTATCTTGATATTTGCACGCATTTGTATACTTTATATTAGTATATTTAAATTTCGGAATTTTTCTCAAACGTCATAGTATGCGAAGTGATAATAATTCTGATATTTAATGTCTATTAATCCCGTAGGAATGGACGCCACATCGGATGTGATATCCCAATACGTGAAAGTGGTGGAAAGCGATGGCTCCGATTCGTGTCCGGTGTGCTTGGGGGCCCCGGAACCATTGACAGTCGAACTGACGCGTTGCAGACACAGACTGCACTTGGCATGCTTGAACGCAATGCTCAGCTGTCAGCAGCCACCTATGTACATACAGTGCCCAGTTTGCCGTATGATCTATGGCGAGAAGAGAGGCAATCAGCCACCGGGCATGATGAACTGGACGCGGATACCACGGGCATTACCGGGCTTCCCGAACACCAATACCATACAAATCACTTACGAGTAAGTGAAGTGAAAAAAGGCCTATATTTATCGAAAATTTATAAACTAGATGGAAAAAAATATCCATAAGTTATGTACTTCCATACCTTTCAATTTTAATGTCTATAGAAGATCAACCCAAATTGCGCGTCGTAATTATGCCTTCGAAAGACTTTTATACATCAACAAGTTTAAGACAATTTAAATAGATTTCATTTCGAATAAACTAACTTAATTTAATTTAAATAAATATGATTTGAAATAAATTGGATGACATTACAGATTAATAGAATAATATTATAGATTGATATTTCTCTAAATTACTCGGAGAGACAATCGCAGATCTATCTCTCTAATCTTATTTTTAATTTTTTCAGTATCCCATCCGGAATTCAGGGTAACGAACATCCGAATCCGGGTCAAACGTATTATGCTGTAGGGTTCCCCCGGGTGTGCTACCTGCCGGACAACAGTCTCGGCCGCCGTGTATTGAGGCTGCTACAAATCGCGTTCGAGCGCAGATTAATCTTTACAATCGGCCGATCGGTCACTACCGGTCGCGAGGACGTTGTCACATGGAACGAGATTCATCACAAGACTGAACTCGGACCGTCCACGTCTGGCCACGGTTATCCCGACCATAGTTACCTCGAAAGAACGCTCGCGGAACTGGCAGCGCAAGGTGTGACCGACGGGCAATCGTCGCCGATATATCAACAGTTGCATTAATTGCGATTACTAACACAATAAAGTGCAAAAAATTCATACGAAAATAAGTTGACCCACGATAATGTTTAGAAAAGGGAAACTCGGCTGACTTAAAATATTCGTACAGCTTCAGAATATTTCTTGCTGTCGAGCGCAGTCAGTTTTTTAAATTTTGTTAATTGACTTATTTTTGCATAGTATACGAATATTCGCGGTAAACTTAAGGTATTCGTTAACGCTTTTCCAAAACTTTATGAATGGTTTAAAATGTAAATTAATTTTTCAAAATTTTTATTCGTATCAATATTAGTTTGTTAAGTCCTCATCTCAAAGTGTTAACATAAACCTACGCCTTAGAGATAAAATTAGCACGAAGAAATTGGAAATGTATATTTTAAATTTTTTCTTGATTTTTATTCCGTGCTAAGCAAGGAACTGATAGATATATCTTAGAAAAGTCTTAGATCTTTATATATACATATATATCTTTATATTAAAAAGTATTTTATTATAACTAAAAAAATGGGAAAAATTATCCAAGGACAGTATTAAATTTATTTTATAGATCTTAGTTTTATGTATTTTATAGAAACAAAAATGTATACATCCTACATAAGGAACTTACCAAAAAATACTAAAATTTCATCGTGCTTTTCGCGCAATAATCAGAAAAATACATTTATATAATGGCGGACAATAGGGAACTTACATGCATGAGGGATTTTCGAATTTTCTTTATGAATGCATTTTCGGTAAGATCACCTACGAAAAAAAGCAACTCAAAATACAACTTAAGTATTGAGAAATTACTATTTAAAAATCAATGATTTTTCAACAATAATTTTTCGCCTCTGACGTCACAAGACCGGACACGTTTACTCTGAAGTGATCCTCATAGATGTGTGAGTTTAACTTCAACTTCCCCATATATCTTGCAGCCTCACGCCAAACTTTTCTTACTTCTTCATTTTTAGGCATAAGTAAAAAAGTTTTATTCGACGTTGTCACTGTTGTATTGTGACGAAACGATATTTGTATAAAATTTTCGACTTTAATTATGGCGCAACATGTCAATGAGTCTGTTCTTTATAGCTGAACTGATGCAATAAAAGTTAGAATGAGACAAATATATATTTTTTTATTCTAACTTATTGCACCAGTTCAGTAGTGCAGCTATAAAGACAGACCCAATGCTAACGTTCCGGTCTTGTGACGTCACGAGCGATTTCGCGACATTCAAAAAGAAGCAATTTTTAATGCTTACTAATTAAAAAATGATATTTCTCGAGTTTCTTCCAGAAAAATCATTTATTTTTTACATGAACTTTGATTTTTAAAAAAATTATGCATGTTCCTTATAGCTTTACAGAATAATACCATTTTATTTGTTTAAATTATGTTAATTGAAAGTGTAACATGATTCTTAAAAAAATAAGATGATTATTGTTATCGCACATCCAAATTCTATTTTTAAAATTAACACTAAGTTATATTTCGAATTATATTTATAATTTTTCAGAAAAATCGATCTTTTTTTATACTTTATCCCCTAAAGTCTCGATTGCGCAATGAGAATTTTAAAGATGGTTTTAGAATATTGAAAAATTATTTGCCTCTAAACGCAAGATTTGACCGCATAATTAAAAGAGTTATTAATGTTCAAAGTTTTTCCAATTTAACATGTACCCTTATGAGCCAATCTTCTAAACAATTTTTTGAATGATAAAACATCACGAAAAATCTAGAATTCCAGAATTTTTCTAGTAAATATCTGGATTTTTAATAGAACTTTTGATATTTTTTTATACCCGGTTTTTTTATACAAGGTTCGGATTTTTTTTAAATTCAAGCTTTGAATGAAAAAATATCAAAAACAGTAAGAATCAAACTTCAGACAAATCTATCAGACAAATGTTTGTTTTTTTTCCTTCCAGCATACTTAGTAAACAATGTAAAAATAATTAAGTTTTAAATATATAACCTACAATAATTTATTTTAATACTTTTGAAACCGAAATGACGGACATGCATACATTCACACGTTCAGGGATCCAGGCAACCTTAAGGTTGTATTACCCATCTATTGTACTAATACAATCGCTCTTAAAAGTTAAAGAATTTCACTTTAGCGTTAGACCGTCGTCGTTCCTCGCTGCATTTTGTGTGTTTAGATTGAATAAGGGTTAGAATAATTATAACGTTTTTTTGGGACATTCAACTAATTTCCACCTTTTACTATTTGCGATTCGCCATGTATTAATTTAACTTTTGATGGTGACTGTACACGTTTACGCGATTGAGAATCAGGAGATGGCCTCGGTTTTTCGTGGATAATTTCCGTAAGTTTTGGTGTAGGGTTCCAATTTTTTTTTACAAAACGTGGCTTATTTAATTATGTATCGACATGCAAAATTTCTAAGATCTGTCACCAACGGTTTTGTAATATTTTCTATGATGAAGGTGCATATGTAGCTGTACTCCATAAGCTACGTGTTAATTTTAAAATGCAATAACTTTTGAACAAGCCCGTGAAACTTTTTGAAATTTGGTGAGTAGTTTAATTATGATAATAGGAGCTTAATCGCAAAATTTCAAGTGCCTAGAAATGACTTTATGGGTAATACAATCTTAACCACTGATCGGAGTAAGGTCGCCCCCCCCTCTCTCTCTCTCTCTCTGTTCTCTCTATGTATCTATCTATCTTTTTCTTTTATACACGTGACAGCGAACACGCGACGGGAATTCCACAACTACATAGAGGCGACCGATGCACATCAATGCAGGTATTGCAAGTGTAGAGGTATCCCGCGTCAAGTAGTGGGGGGAAATCTTACATCTACAATCTGGTAGCATTGTTCCAGACCCGTATGTTTTCGGACGTAAGACCGTGCGAGAGTGAAATCTCTGTCAAAATTCTCCAAATGTACGTTTATTTGTGTACTCCGTGCCGGTTAGATGGCGTGTCTCTTGGACGCGATTAAAATGGCCGAAAATTGATTTTTTACCGTATCTCCTGGTCGCAATTTTCCCTTTGTCTCACTCGCGAGATCAGGCATTTCGTTGACGAGTGGATGAAACGACGAAGAGTGAACGTCGGCAGATATTCGATCCGCCGAACGCGACGGCACGCGACGATTTTGCTTCGATCCGACGCTCCGTGCGGCCTCGCTTCCCCATTTTCGCGAACTCCGAGCGCCTAAATGAGTACCCGGGGCCAACACAGCTGCGTTCTGTGCGACTCGAAGTTGGATTCCAAGGAATCGCTGCAGGAACACTTCAGGTACACTCGTCGTCGAGTCATAACCAAATCGAGATCCATGAGATTCCCGACGAGAGTCGAGGATTAATCATGACGCCGTGACGTTATCGTCATAGATGCGTCGTGTCAGCAATATTTTTCGCGCGCGTGAAACACGCCACAAGGGATGGTCCGAGCGAGATGGTGATTCGAACCGTTCAAAACATTGGACACACGCATGACGGATAGAGCACAATCACCCGCGCATACACAAATTGCTATAAGTAGTAGAGATATGAAATAATAGGTTTTTTGGAGATTGAAATGAATGGGAAGTGAAAATTAGATGTGTGAAAATAAAATTAACTTATTACGTCAATTTATTGCTTTGTTATTTAATTTGTTGCAGGAACAAATTTAAACTTTTTGGCTCTGTGTATCCTTCATTTATGATTTTATTTATTTTATCTTCATTATTTTGAACACACACACACACACACACACACACACACATGTAATAAATCGCTATAAATATATACAATATATATATAATTTATATATATATAAATACACACATATATATATATATATATACATTATGTATATGTATACATATGTATATAGTATAATTAATATAGTATACATATATATATTCATTATATATATATGATAAATAATGTCAAATTTATTATTTATTATTTATAATTAAAATAAGTTTTCCATCTTTTGTCATATCTGTCACAGAAAACATGCAAATAAGGAGATAGACATGCGTGGGCGGCCAGTGAAAAACAGAAACAATGCAGATACTCGGTGTGACATGTGCGGTCAGTTGTTTGATTCAATACCAGCAACGATAAGGCACAGGTTTAAGGTGCATTCCAATTCACCAACCAAGTTCTATTGTTCCTATTGTGGAAAGCAGTTTCCTCTAAAAGTAAATGCTTTACAGCACTTCTTTTTGTCTTTTATTCTCCTGCTTCTGTAATAATCTTGTGAAAATATCTGTTTAGACCCACAGGGATAATCATCAAATCTCACATGACGTCACTGAAAGTAAGAATAAAGACCAACACAAAAAGTGTGAAGAATGCAACGTGATATTCTACAATGAAAAGGCACTGGATTACCACTATCGTTCTATTCATAAAAGGTAGTATCTTATCTGTTAATCTATCTTTAAAAACACGCATTATGAAATTATTATCTGACTGCTTGTACTGTTTTTCAGAATGGTATACATGTTCCAACCAATAGCCACTCCTCCGCCCAGCAACAAAATCAAATTGAACTCCATGAATGATGCATTGAGTGTATACTATTGTCATTTGTGTGGCGTAGAGTACATTATAAAATTCAATTTGCAACAGCACTTAGAGAAAATGCACACACAAGTAAGAAAGATAAATATATTATATCATGATATATAGATATATGTATGTTTTAAAAGTTATCATTTGCTGTTTTAAATGTAAAAATAAATATGATTATAGTTAATTAAAAAATGTAATAAATAATTCTTACATAACTTTGAGTGTGTTTGAAAATTCAGATATCTTTCTACAATGCATTATTTTGCAGAAAGAAAGAGATACTATACCGGGCGATTTGATCAAGTGCACGGTGTGTTCAGCGTTGTTCTGCAACAAGAAGGCCTACAATGTTCACAATACTTATCATCATCCAGATGATTTATACGTAACTTCTGAGCAACAGAGAATGCAAACGGTGACCAAAATCGATCAAGATTTTGACATTAGGAGAGTAGAGTCTACGGCTAATAGATATATACCACGATCTAATCTATTTAAGAGGACAGAACAAAGGTAAACCATAGTTTCTCATTCTTTGTTTTACTTATAAGCACAATTTGAAATAACATAAACATGATCCACACACGATATAAATGAATCTTGCAATAGTACGTGATATCGTAATAAATATTTATATATGTGTAATGGTATAGTGATATAAATAATTTAAGATATATAATATAGATATAATATAACTTAATATATATAAATACAAACAAATGTAATTTAACTTAATAAATTATGTAAATTTAGCCGAACAAAATGCAGAAGACAGAAATTAAGCTAGAGATGAAGAGAAAGAGGTCCATATCCTTGGATGATCCCGCGGATACCAACGAGTCCAGCCAACGAGTTCCGAGAACGACGTTTCGCTGGAACACAGCAATTCGCAATCGAATCGGCAATTTTCATTACGTAAAATGTGAAGAAAGTGGATACAGGAAGTGTAAAGAAAAATAACGGAGGTTTTTCTTTCTGATCACAAAAGATTATCCCTATCTCCGTCTCGAGAACTTTATTGACAAGAAATAAATACTGTTGCAATCGTGATAACTGTCAAACCTGATTTCGAGCTTTCTCTTTACAATTGTTATTATACATATATGCATATTATATTATACAAGTTAAGAAAATATGAAATTGTAGAAGGACAATTGTGTGTATTCATTTGATATTTTTGTTTTTGATACAAATCGCGTTCAAAAAGTACAATTATAATAATGTAATTATAAATAACAATGTTTGTTAACGATGTAGTTATAAATGTTGAAATATAGCACGAAATATTATAATAATAAGAAGAGAGTAATTAAACGGAAATTTGCTATTTAATTCTTAAATAATTTTTTATGTGTGTTTATATACAGAGTGTTAATTAAATTTGTTATTTATAAAATTTTTAGATATGCACTATGAGCAACATGTTTTTTTTGAATTTTTTTACAAGAAGTTTAGGAGAGCTCAACAAACATGCTGCGGTGTAATGTCTACATAGAGGTCGATGACTGTCACCTATGTGCTGGGCAACTCTCAGAATCTTGTACATAGTCATTGTAGAAGTGTTGAAGCTAAGACCACATTGAGTTCTACGCTATGTACACTACGTAACTTATGCACGCTATTTTCTTCACTATGTTCGCTACACCAAATGACCATACTAAAAGCTTGTACGTGACTCTTTAGTTACCTATATACTACCAGTGAGAAATAACTTGAAAATCGATGTCAAATGCGAATAAAAGTCTTTTCGATCTTCTTACTGGCACCTGACCACCGGAAATACAATATGGCCTAATAAACTAGTGATGTGGATTACAAATCAGAAATGTATTTTATTGCGTATATGCAATGTGTCCACAGAGTTAAACTCAAATTTATAGTTTGTTAAGCCCAAGGGATTGTCCTCCCTGCAACAATCTTTTCGACCTATTATTTCTCATTGGGCTGCGTCAGTTTTATCTAATAGCAGGTAATTTTGAAAGAGTGATAATAATGATGAAGTTATATTGTTATTTTCATTATGTAAACGTGGAAGAAAGTGGATACAGGAAGTGTTAAGAAAAATAAAAAGCACAGACTACAGAGTTTAGTGAATTTCATCATTTGATAAAAGATTTATGTGCAGATGAAGTTAAATTTAAAGAATATTTTCAAATAAAAACTGAAACTGCAGGCTGTGAGTACATGATAGATACCCCACTGCGATGTAAGATATAGAATAACTACCAGATTATTTAAATTCAACGATAGGATGTCAAAAGAATCCGACAATAGTTAATAACAGATTCGAAGATAAGCTATTGAAAACTATGTTAATGAATGATAAAGAAAAGTTGTTACAGTGTAACGTTTATTGATGTTTATTTTATTATACAAAAAACTGTTCAGTTTTAACATGCATAATTCTAATAGCGCGTATAAGATGTGCTAAGTCTCTTTATGGATAGCATGCTATAAAAAGAAACAGATGGGTACATGGAAATATCTGTCACTCGTATCAGAGTATTCGTGTAGAGCTTCCGTCATTATATTGGAATCGAATTGCAATTCGATTCCAATATAATGACGGAAGCTCTACACGAATACTCTGATACGAGTGACAGATATTTCCATGTACCCATCTGTTTCTTTTTATTCCGGAATGCAGAATAAAAACCACAGTAAGGACATCCGGTTGCCAAATCTAACAATAAGATATGTATTTGTCGATCAGGTAATCCGCATTCCGTAAGCTCCAACGTTTTCAAAATTTCTTCCTGATCTATAGGGTGCATGGCAACGCCGATTTTAAATATGTATAAATAGGAATCAAACACGTAGCTAAGGTAGTGAACATAGCGTATGTAGTTCTGAACATAATCACTTACCACAATAAGTAAATTATTCACAACAAATCGGCAGCAAACTTGCCAACTGCTAATTAAGTATATGTACCATTCACGTTACAATGTGCATATTTCTGAATATTTTCATATTTATCCATAAAGCTGTCTATACCCAGATAGCCAAATGTTCCGATTTTGCAATCATGTTGCCGATAACCGTTGCAGCAACTAATTTTGAAAAACTAGGGACAAGATGCGACAGCATTATGCTTGTCGGCTCACGTGATTTCTAATTCTTAGAACAGCAAATTGATGACAACCTATATTCATTGATTTGTCATCCGTGATTAACCGCATTAAAGCAACATGGTAACATCAATTGCTGTGAGCAAACAAGAGACTTGACAGCAACTTGATGACAACCTATATTCATTGATTTGTCATCCGTGATTAACCGCATTAATAATAATATGGCGATAATAATTTTTCAGGGAATCAATCATGTAATTTTTATTTTAGTAAGACAGAAACAGAAAAAAGTTAAAAATTCTTCAAAAGATAATCTTTTCTTCGCCAGCGGTTAAAAATCAAATAAAACAACAATTGTTGACAGCAACCTGGCACTATTAATAGCTTTATTTGCTACGTTACGTTTCGACCCTTGGTTTGGGTTCTCTTCAGACAAAGTTACAGATCAACAGCGCATTTCCATTAAAAGTGACCAAAATTACAACTAATAAGTTACATTTGCATTTTTACATTTTTACGACATGTTTTTCATTTTATAGCTTGCAATTTACAGTACGTTGTGTGTCGAAAGGAGTCTAAATATAAAGTCAAAAGTGCGGTGTCAATGTGTGGAACACAGAATGCCCGTCCTACATCGATGACGGTAAATTCAAGACTGTAAAGTAACGTTCTCTAACATTCTAAGTCTTTAACAAACATGTCAAGTATAAATATCAAAAAAAGTGCGTTTATCTATGTGCCCGAGACAAACACCAGATGGATGAAAACATCAAAACTCTATGGATCTCTCATAAAATATTAATTACACCGTCATAGATTGCAGTTAGGCTCTCCGTGTCCTTTTGTAAATTAATAGTTGTATTGTATTTTTTTATGTACATCATTTCGGCAATTTCTCTTTTCTTAGTGTGTCTTTCTTTGTGTAAAACTGTTGGATTTTGCCAATCAAATTCGTGCCCGTAGGAAGACCTGTGCTTACTAACTACCGAGTAATTATTTATAGGTTTGTTGATGTCACTTCTATGCTCTTTCAATCTGGTCTCAAGATGTCTTTTTGTTTGGCCTATATAAGTACTGTTACAGTTTTTGCAATCTATTTTATACACTATTTCAGTCTGTTTTAAGGTGTTTATTGTGTCTTTTCCCTTTTTTATTAAATCATTTAGTTTATTTGGAATGGTGAACACAGCGTCAAGATTAATCTTCCTTAATACTCTACCAACCTCGTCACCTATTTCTTTAGAATAAGGAACCGATATGCAACTCCTCGCGTCGAAATTATTGTGATTTGTCTTATTGTCTATTTGTCTGAATTTTAAACTCTTAAGTCTTTGTTTTATGTGTTTATTAGTGAACTCCAATGGGTAACCGTTGTTTTTGAGAATTTCTCTAATAATGGAAATGTTTGTGTCATGAAATTGTTTGTCAGATAGTAACACAGCTCGGTCTACCAGATTTTTGATGGTGTTAATTTTATATTTTAGTGGATGGTTCGAGAAAAAATTCAAGTAACGTCCTGAGAACGTAGGTTTCCTATAGCAATTTTTTTTTAATTTATTTCCATCCCTGATTACTACAGTATCTAAAAAAGGTATTGAGGAGTCACTTTCCATTTCGTGTGTGAATTTTAAACGATGTACATAAAAAAATACAATACAACTATTAATTTACAAAAGGACACGGAGAGCCTAACTGCAATCTATGACGGTGTAATTAATATTTTATGAGAGATCCATAGAGTTTTGATGTTTTCATCCATCTGGTGTTTGTCTCGGGCACATAGATAAACGCACTTTTTGTTGATATTTATACTTGACATGTTTGTTAAAGATTTAGAATGTTAGAGAACGTTACTTTACAGTCTTGAATTTACCGTCATCGATGTAGGACGGGCATTCTGTGTTCCATTGACACCGCACTTTTGACTTTATATTTAGACTCCTTTCGACACACAACGTACTGTAAGTTGCAAGCTATAAAATGAAAAACATGTCGTAAAAATGTAAAAATGCAAATGTAACTTATTAGTTGTAATTTTGGTCACTTTTAGTGGAAATGCGCTGTTGATCTGTAACTTTGTCTGAAGAGGACCCAAACCAAGGGTCGAAACGTAAGGTAGCAAATAAAGCTATTAATAGTGCCAGGTTGCTGTCAACAATTGTTGTTTTATTTGATTAAAAATTCTTATTAATTAACCATTCAAGGATAAGAAATTTTGACTTTTTATTTCTATCTTACTAAAACAAGAATTACATGATTAATTCCATGTTTAGTAATAAACATACATCAGTAGTAATATCATCAATGTTATAATTTCTGAACAATGTAATTGTTTTATACATAAAGATTTATTTTATTTTATTAAATTAAAAAGTATAACAATGATGATATTATGTGTTAGCTTAAGTTTAATGAGTGTACTTAATTTTACATATAAAATTTTTTTTAAATATATTTTATTTTTTAAATTAAATTTTATGTAAAATATATTACAATTAAATTGCAATTTATATTTTATTAATGCGTACTTATAACTTTTTTACTATATATATTTCGCACTACAAAAGTTTTATTATATAACCTAAAAGTTTTATGAACTTTATTAATATAAAGAAAAGCTGTTTTTAAGTTTAACAAGTTTTGTAAAAAGATTAATACCCAGTTTGAATTTTTGTCCTATCTTTTTTAGTTTCGAAGATATTCGCTCCGAAAGAGAAAAACCAATTTTTTTCAAAGGGGTGTTTCACCCCCTAAAAGGCCGTATGGGAACGTATAAAAAAAAACGTGTGTCCTATTTTGATCTAGAAAACAATATATTAGAAGCTCATCAAAATTGGAGGGGGACACTTCCGACACCTTCCTTGTTAGTATACAGGGTTGGGCAAAAGTCCGGAAACGGTCAAATATCTCGAAAAGGATTAACTATAGCGAAAAATATGTAAGTAGCAAAGTTGTAGGGCTTAATAAAATGTATCTAATGATGGCTAAAAATTTGACTTTGGGTGGAGGACGAAGATCATATGAAGGTCAAATTGAATTTTTTAAATAGAACTGCCTACTTTTTATTGCATATTCTTGTAGCTTATCTCAAGAGCTTTCCAAAACACTATAATAAAGTATTTTTTCATGAAGTATTTTCCGAGTTATAAAGCTTGAAATAATTTCTTAATTTTACATAAACTGTAAAATATCTCGTAAAATATTTACTTTTCGATGACCTTACCTCAATACTTTTATGCACAGAATAATGAGAGGAACCAATTGGTGTCAAGAAAACACATAGTTGTTTTTAAGAAAAAATATGCAATTTGTAACTAACAATTACATATTTTTTCTTAAAAATAACTATGTGTTTTCTTGACACCAATTGATTCCTCTCATTATTCTGTGCATAAAAGTATTGAGGTAAGTTCATCGAAAGGTGAATATTTTACGAGATATTTTATAGTTTATGTAAAATTAAGAAATTATTTCAAGTCTTATAACTTGGATAATATTTAATAAAAAATACTTTATTATAGTGTTTTGGAAAGCTCTTGAGATAAGCTACAAGAATATGCAATAAAAAGTAAGCAGTTCCATTTAAAAAATTCAATTTGACCTTCATATGATCTTCGTCCTCCACCCAAAGTCAAAGTTTTAGCCATCATTAGGTACATTTTATTAAGCCCTACAACTTTGCTACTTACATATTTTTCGCTATAGTTGATCTTTTTCGAGATATTTGACCGTTTCCGGACTTTTGCCCAACCCTGTATGTCTTTTGGTGCACTAGAGACTGTTCACAAGCTTCAGTAGTAACGTTTGGCGGATTATACATATAGCTGTGCAGTTGAATTCGATAACTGGGGTAAAGAATTATTAAGAATGTCAGAAAAGACATGTTCAGTGAGAATATTGCTTCTACTAGCTTCGTTTTCCTTATTAATGTTTACTTCATTTCTTATTTCATTAATGTCATTTTCAATGTCAATTGTTTGTTCAGGTTGATTACGTTCAGCTTTTCGATTTCTTTTCACTCTCTCTTTATTATCAAATAAAGAAGTTACATATCTTTTAGGTCGTAAGATCTGATGAAGAGGACGACTTAAGCTGTAAATAAAACTTTACGTTACTTTTAAATATTACTAATTTTAAACAAGTAAATTATTCATTTTAAATAGTACATGTATATAGAACAATAAATAGAATAATAAATAGTACATGTATTTAGGACAATAAATTGTATAAAAGTATTTAATTTAAAAGTTATACTTTTAAAAGAATTTAAATTGTAAAAAGTATAAACTTGCAAAACAAAATTAAAGTAAATTATGTTTATAAACAAATGAAAGTAAAATAATAAATAACATTAAATACTTAAAATAAATTTTGTATTATATTTATATACATGTATATATATATATATATTTTTTTTTTTTTTACCGTGTTGAGTGTCCTGTTCGATGCGTATTTAATACAAAGTTACCACGATTCTTTTTTCTCATTTCCATTCTGCTCCAGCAATACATCTCTATATCTATAGTAATATAAATATTTTTACAAGTACTAAACACCGAAAGAATATATATGAACACATTAATAACATAATATATGCTTAGAACTTTGCAAGGACTAACTGGAATGAATTTCAAGTTTTTGATTTCCTTCTTTGTCTTGAATAGTAATAGCCTGTAAGATAAATAATATTACATTTAGAATCGCTGTAATATATTTATATAACATAATATTATCTATATAACTAACATGCAATATTCAATTATCCAACTTAAAAAACTGGAAGAACGATTCCAAATAAAAATTATCGCGATTATTCGAGTAGTAGCATAGCCAAAGCACATTCCAGTTCAGTATCCTTTTATTCAATTAATTTGTTATGTAAACTACTTATTAAAAAGTACATTGAAATTCATATAAAAAAAATACTAGAAAATAATAAGTTTTTTACATAAATAAACTATATTGTACATATGCATTAAAGAACATTTTTCTACACGTAAGAAAACAAGCGCAAACGAAAATATTTAATTTATATATACATATAATATTTAATTAAGTCTTGCGTGCAAAAAACACCATAAAAACCCAATATAAATACATGTTAGATAAATAAAATATGAAAGCTTAAAGAATGAAAAGGAAAAAAAAGTCAGAAAACACAAAGCAACAGTAATATAAAATCAATGTTATTATTTCCCTCTCAACAATGTAACTGCAATATAACATGCTTTGTATATAACAGTTACATTGTTGAGTGGGAAATTATGATATTATAACGTTATATTACTGTTGTTTTGTGTTTACTAGGAAAGAATCATAATATTATGATTGTAAAAGAACAGAAACAATATATTTTCCATAAATAGGCTTATCAGTCTGGCAATTATTTAGAATAGGTGACCACCCCCCGATGACCTTGACCTTGACATATGTTGTCAAGGTCATCCTCCTGAGTGACCTTTGGAAGGTTTTAGCTCTCGTCACTACTCGTTAAAAAGTTATAAACAAAAAAAGTTTGAAAAATGTGGCACTTATTTTGAATACACCTTTACACATTTATCGCTAATGATCAATGAACAAAAGAAGTTTCACGACACTGTGTGTGTGTATATAATGGCATTCCTACTGTTTCTTATGACTTTGAAACAGTATCCGAAAATAAACCAGTATACGATAGATTTTCGTACAGATAACATTCTGATAATCTGTCTTAAAATAAAATTCTATGAATTTCTTGCAAACCCATGTGGAACCACGCTTCGCATTGAAAAGTGTACGCGTGGGGGCAATGTGTTCCGCCCCCCCTACGGGGGAGCTCCACTACCGAAAAACTACACACATAGGTGTGGGTGGAACTTGCTTCGCGTGGAAAGTTTCCACGTGGAGGCAGTGCGTTCTGCCCCTCTATGGGGGGGCTCCACTACCAAAAAACTACACACATAGGTGTGGGTGGAACTTGCTTCGCGTGGAAAGTTCCCATGTGGAGACAGTGTGTTCCGCCCCCCCGTAGGGGGAGCGGAACACACTGCCTCCACGCGTACACTTTTCAATGCGAAGTGAGGTTTTATTTTAAGACAAATTATCAGAATGTTATCTGTACGAAAATCTATCATATACTAGTTTACTTTCGGATACCGTTTCAAAGTCATAAAAATATCAACAATAGTAGGAATGCCATACACACACAGTGTCGTGAAATTTCTTTTGTTCATTGATCATTGCCGGTAAATGTGTAAAGATGTATTCAAAATAAGTGCCACATTTTTCAAACTTTTTTTGTTTATAATTTTTTAACGAGTAGTGACCGAGGGCTAAAACCTTCCAAAGGTCACTCAGGAGGATGACCTTGACAACATATGTCAAGGTCAAGGTCATCGGGGGGTGGTCCCCTATTCTAAATAATTACCACATTTAGCTTTAACTTCATTAATGGATACAAAACTAAATTCATTATGCATTGCAGAACATTGAAACATATCAATTAATGTGAAGAGGGGATACCTACATCGTAAAAGTCTTGGACAATTTTAAATTTTGTAATTACCAAATAATGTGAATTTTCATATTCAAAAATATTATGTATAAAGCATATTAATGAATCGTGAAAAATACAACATTTATCACTAAAAGAATCGACATTTATAAAGAAGTGCTTATTCTGTAGTTTTTTGTATTGAACAGTATGCACTGAAAATTGTAAAAGTAAAGGACCTTTATTATGTTTTCCAAAAAATTTAATTGTATCAATGTCAGTAACGGGTTTAAGTTGTTCTTGATTTTCTTTCTCAGATTGTTTGTAAACAAATTGTTGTAGAAGACGATGAGGTTTCCTATAATATTTTCTAAAAAATGTTATATTATTTTCGTAAGGAAAAGCTGAAAAGGAATCAAGAGGACCTAAGCATTCGACATCTTTTGCTAAATGTAACAATGCATGAACATTATATGATAAAAAAGTATGTTCATAAAATTGAGTACATTGTTTTACAAAGACATCAAGAGCAAGTTTTGCAAAAGACAACATTGTTTGCGAAATTGACAAACGACACAATGCACGTATTGCCGCATGCAAGAGTAAAAAGTGGATATAACCTTGTTTTTTCATTATACCTTGTAAAACTATTGGTCCTGTATACAAAATAAATTGACGACCTTCGGTTGCTTTATAATCTTTATAATCAACCAGTGGCCTGGGCTTTCTTGCAAATTCTCGTGGGTAATACAGTGCAAGATGTTGAAGTCTTTTTGAAATTAAGTTTTGGTTTCGGCCAAACAATTTCATTTTCTTTCCATACTTGCCAGTGATCCATGCAGTCAATAACTTCTTGACGACACCAATGCAAATCAGATGCATATATTCAACAGGCACTTGAGAAACCATACCCATTGTTAAACGACTTAGAGGACTTGGTGATGATCTTCTTTTTTATGATGATCTTCATCAATGAGCTGAACATATTCATTGTCTGTTTGTAAACAATGATTTGTGCCCATAAAAATTATTTGACCCTTATATTGAATACCCGTAACTTTACATTTAGAATATGGATTACTGGAAGTATGTCCAAAGTGATTCAATATCCAAGAACGTGCAGGTGCATCTGCAACGAATGCTTGTAATGTCGCTAAGATTCGTTTATCAAGAAATAAAACACCATTGCCAATAACTTGCAATGCTTCATCAATGAATTGATGAAGAAAAAGATTAATATTATATGGCTTTTTAATTCTTTTGTAGATTCCTATAACTTCAGGTTTGCAATTAGGAATGTTAGCAATAGAACATTGGATAGACCAAATTTGTATATAACCTGATTTGTTTAATCTGGCACCGTCAGTGCTCCAATCTACTTTGATTACATCCGGAATCAAGTTTGATAGTGTCTTTTTTAGAATTGTAATAAGAGCTTTCTCAAATCCAATGTACAAATATTCTCCAGGCTCAATTTTAAATATTTGAGGATCTTTACGCGGGGTATTTAATAATGCCCGTGAATCTTTTGGAAGAAACGAGAGACAGGGTAATGATCGTAATGTTGTTAAAATTAAATTTCCTTGCTTGTGTGTAAGATTTCCTTTTATAAAAAATTCTGTAAGAGATTTTTTAAACGCTTCAAAAGTGTTCTCTTCTATATTTGAATTATTATCATTTTCATTAGCAGATAAAATATCTCTGTTCAGCTAATCATTATAATTATCGACATTCATTCCATTAGAAGAAAATTCACTACATTGCTCACTAATAGCAAAAGAAACTTCACTGCTTTGCTCATTAGCATAAGACATTTGATCAATACATAAATTATGCGATGCTGGGACTATACTTATACGTGTCAGTCGAAGCATCTATCAGTGAATTTTGTATTTCTTGTACGTTATTTCTCTGATCATTTTGCCGTAATAAGTTTAATATACGTGTACGTTGACGTGGTAATAATTTTAATATAGGTTTCCAACTACGTGATAATTTGATATTTCGAGTTTTAAAAAACTGAAAAATTCAAAATTTTGAATAAGAAATATAGAAAATAATTAAAAAAAAACGAAGCAATTTTAACAAATTGAAATAAAAAAACAGATACTTACATGTAATAGTATATTGTTGCTTCTTCCAAATAATATCAATACTCTTTTGATATAACTTTCATACACTTTCCTGACATGTAGCGCTACTTCTTTCTTTATAACAGAGAGAGAGTACGAATACAATTAGTAATCAGTACAAAATAATTGCAATTTTATAATGAAAAGTTACGATTGAGTTATTATTGAATTAAGACCTAATATAATGTAATATATTATATTGTGACTGAATAAGGCCAACAAATATAAATATGTGATAAATGTATTTTGTTATAATTGACTATTTTGATAAGCAATTATATATGCTAACAACAAATATTTATGTAGCTTTGCCACATCACATGTATACGAGTTTCTTATATATCACATGAGATTCTTATATACATTATAATAAGATTGTTATAATTAAGTGGTACGAAAGCCACATAAATATTTCTAAGTATGTACATTTATTTATTATAGTATATATAATGCTCAAATTATGTTTATCAAAGTCATCAAAGAATTAAATCTGTTAAAATTTAAATGCTTAAAAAGATTATTAAACTTTTAATAGTACTGCTAAAAAAATATAAAATTAAGAATAATTTAACAAATAATTATATTGAAATAAATTAAGAAAATCGTCTTACGTAAAACAGTAGTGTTGTTTTTTCTCAAGAAAACATGCACGTGTTCAGACACTTTCACTATAATATATTAGGTGTACAACTTTGCTTCCGCCGTTTTTTTCCGAAATTCGAGGCTTTATTGTAAAAAACTGGTTATACATTTATGATTCAAAGTATTGTCCATCGCTGGCCACTACTTTCTCCCATCTTTCGGGCAGCGTACGAATCCCGCGTCGAAAAAACTGGTCATCTTTTGAGGCGATCCACGAATCAATCCAATTTTTTACTTCTTCATAAGACCGGAAGTGCTGGTCAGCCAGGCCTTGTGCCATTGATCGAAACAAGTGATAGTCAGAGGGAGCAACATCTGGAGAATACGGCGGGTGGGGTAGGACTTCCCATTTCAACGTTTCCAAGTATGTCTTGACCACTTTCGCAACATGGGGTCGAGCATTGTCATGCTGCAAAATCACTTTATCATGTCTCTCGTTGTATTGCGGCCGTTTGTCTTTCAATGCTCGACTCAAATGCATCAATTGCGTTCGATACCGATTGCCTGTGATTGTTTCAGTTGGTTTTAACAGCTCATAATACACTACGCCGAGCTGGTCCCACCAAATACAGAGCATGACCTTGGAGTCGTGAATATTCGGTTTGGCCGTCGACGTGGAAGCATGGCCGGGAACTCCCCATGATTTTCTGCGCTTGAGGTTATCGTAATGAACCCATTTTTCACCCCCAGTCACAATACGATGCAGAAATCCCTTCCGTCTTTGCCTTTCAAGCAGCTGTTCACAAGCAAACAAACGCCGTTCAACATCTCTCAGCTTCAACTCGTACGGCACCCAATTTCCTTGCTTCTGAATCATTCCCATAGCTTTGAGGCGTTTTGAAATGGCTTGTTGAGTCACTCCCAATGATTGTGCCAATTCTTCTTGATTTTGACACGAGTCTTGATCAAGTAATGCCTCCAATTCTGCATCTTCGAAAACTTTCTCTCTTCCACCGCTATGCCGGTCTTCGACATCAAAATCACCGTTCTTAAAGCGTTGAAACCACTCACGACACGTTCTTTCACTAATAGCGACCTCACCATAAGTATTTGAGAGCATTCGATGAGCCTCAGCCGCAGATTTCTTCATATTGAAGTAGAAAATTAAAACCTCCCGCAAATGACGAGAATTTGGCTCGTAAACTGACATTTTCAATCGAGAATAATTTTATGATGCAGACACAAATCGACTAATGTTTCTATGGGGTTATGTTGACAGAGTGTCCAAGTTTATTGTATGACGTTTATGATCTATTTATTTCGACCACCACTTACCGCTAAAGCCATCTATAGGAAAACGGCGGAAGCAAAGTTGTACACCTAATATATTATAAAAAACTTTGTCCGAGAACAATGGTCTACAAATGGTCGAAGCCGAAAATATTTTGTGGTCCACAATCCGTATTAGAAGACCTCAAGAAGTAGGCTGATTAGCTTTTACATTTAGCAAAAACACACGTGAATCTTGAATACGTATGTACATACGTACTTTGTACATAACTAAAACGTCATTCAAGATGGTCGAAAGCCGGTATAATGGCCGATATGCGTGTATATTGCATATCATTGCGCATGAGCAGCATGATCGATATATAGAGTAGCATGATCGATGTAAAATTGCGTTCACATAAATGACATTATCGATCAATGCAAACCAATATAAGAATAAGTGTTTAGGAATACAATTGCAAAAAATGTTCAATTAGACTTATATATATATATATATGTCTAATTTTTATTTGTTTGTATTTTATACTTATATGGAAAATGTTATATTTAAATTAATTGTTAAATTAATAAATAATAATTCACACAAAATGTTGATTGATGAAATGTGAATTATTATTTACACAATTAATTCAAATATAACATTTTCCATATAAATATAAAATTAATTCGTATTAAATCTGTAAAAAAGCGTATTTTTTATTACAATAAAACAATTAAATAAATTAAAATTCAATTTTCAGGTGTAATTAAAAATATATATTTTATTTGTATATTAAATTAAAAAAAAAAATTTTTTTTTTCTTGATAAATTATACGGCTTTTAGCAGGATAATATACAATTTATTCATCAATATGCAGAAAAGATGTGATTTATAATGTCTTTATAATGTTTGTGTTTTGTTGACAAGAGTTGATTAAGAAAATTTATTGCTTATGTGGAAACTATATGTAACAACGAATGAGAATATTATACATGTATTGTTGCTATCATAATGCTGTAGTCAGTTGTAGACGAAATGACAAATCATCAGATGTTACCATGTTGCTGACAATCTTAACGTTTCAGTATCTCAGATTGTTTGCTTTAAAAATTTCGTAAATTAATTGTTTGTAATATGCTCTCATGTTGCTGAATTCAGTAGCGCGTTTAATTCGACGTCAGCAAATGTACAACAAACATATAACAACTTATGTATTGCATTAGTTTGCGTTTAATGATTAATCACGCTTGGCTATCTGGGATCATAATATGTACGGCGGCCATGCTTGTTTTGCTATATGCATGTATAACAGATGTTCCGAAAATGTAGAAGTGTCAGCAGGCACATATTTTTGATACTAGTCTATCATGAAACAGGATTTATAATTCCTATCAAAAGAAGAGTTGAAATTGTTGAACATCGTATTTGTATACTTCAAATTGTCGAAAATGTGACTGTACACGTATATGACATATCTTCTATTATTATAAAATACATAAATTTATCATTTTACAAAAATAGAATTTATTATACATAATTTAGATTAAAAAGTATAAATTTTTGTACCTATTTATAACAAATGTTCAAAATGTCTACCACCACATTGTATGTATAATTGTGCACGCCTTAATAAATTCCGTCTTGCATTATGTATTATTTTTGGCATTATACAGGGTCATTTATTTTTCGGTTTCGAAAGTAAAGCTAAATAAAATACACACAGCGATACATTTTTGATGAAAATTTTATTTCGTTATAAAGTTTGGACTTTGCCATTAAGTGCGAAAAACAATATCATTTAAATGGCCGCCTCGGGATTTTCCGCAGCATGCGATTCTTTTGAGGTAATTTTTAACCACTTTTTCGCACATTTCGGGCGGTATCTCGGCCATAACTTGAGTGATGTTGGTTTTTAATGCGTCTAAAGTTTGGGGATTATTCGCGTAAACACGGTCTTTTGCGTAGCCCAACAGAAAAAAATCTAACGGTATCAAATCGCATGATCTTGGTGGCCAATTGACGTCGCCAAAAAATGAAATTACGCGACCAGGAAACTTCTCACGTATCTACGACGTTGTGAATGGTCAGCAGGCTTCAATTGTTGCGTAATTTGAACTTTATAAGGATGGCGATGCAAATCCAAATGCAAAATACGCCATAGTGAGGTGTACGACATGTTCAATTGCTGCGAACGCCGGGAAATCGATAAATTCGGATCATCAGCAACACTTGCACTTGCAGCAGCAATATTTTCGACTGAGCGTGCATTACGATGATGCACAGGCCTTACGACATCAGTAACGCTTCCACTCTCTTCAAATTTCTTCACAATTTTACCGATTGCTTGCTTAGTCGGTCGATTATGACGACCATAATCATCGCGTAATGCGCGAAAAGTAGCTACGTTTGAATCACCACTTTTGTAGTAAGTTTTAATAATTTTAACGCGTTGTTCGATTGTTAAGCGATCCATTATCGTAAATGGCAAACATTCAACTAATATTATGACACTTCAGATGACAGCTGATTTTGACAGGTATCAAATGCCAACACCCGGGGGCGGCCCCCCCTCTTAACATCTGGGGGGGCGGGGGAAGGTCGGTGGTAACCCGGCCTTCCCCGGGCGTGGTACATAGTTTGTGGGGAGGGAGTGTTTTTACACTCCCTCCCCCGGGTAGAGGCCAGCGATGGCCGAGCCTGAGGGAGAGTAGGACGAATGCCATATGGTGATACCCTGCTCCCCCTCATTATGGGCTAGAGAAGGTCACCCGGGGGGGTTTTAGCGGGTATGCCGGCAAGTCCCTATCTCGACTTGCCGGTGAGTCCCGCATAACCCGTGGGGTTCCCCCAAACCCCGCGGGTATCCATAAAGGATTTCCCCCCGATAACAAAAAAAAAAAGGTATCAAATGCCAGCGCTACCAACTTGAAACCACGAAATGAATGACCCTGTAGTTGCAACTGCTTCGAGAATTTTGCCCTCATCATTATTTATCTGTTCTCGATAAATATATTCTTTTAAAGTACCCCATAAAGAATAATCTAGAGGAGTTAGGGCACACAAAATGCATAGCGTTGCATAAACATAACATAAGACCGCTGGACCAATGCGCATCTTATGTAAATCAATATGGCGACTTTTTTCTAGGTGTTTATTGGTCCAGCGGTCTTATGTTATGTTTATGCAACGCTATGCATTTTGTGTGCGATAGCCCGAAGTTCGGTCTCCTTATCTTACTTCATGGCGAAGACCTTACCCAGTCCGTTCCTCCATCTACAGACCTTGGTGGGAACTAGGCACGGACTAAGGAATAGAGGGACGGAGCACAAGCTGGGGTACGTTCCAAAACCTTACTCGGGTGCACTATAATACTAGAAGTACTATAGCATACGTGACATATACTATAGCAACTTCTAGTGTTATAGTCACCCGGGTAAGGTTTTGGAACGTAGCCCTGCCGGTGAGGCACGTTTGCGGCGGGGGGGGGGCCGCCATATTCGTTTAGTAATCACCACACATAGAACTCACTATTTGCGTACGTGTGAGAAATGAAAGTCAGATCCTGCGCACAATAAACAAAATAGAAATAGGAATAATTATTAAATATTATAAATAAGAAATTAGAATTATTTATTTTAAAAATAAAAAGAATAGAATAAATTAATGCGTGAATTAAGAAATAAGAATTGGAACTAATTAATATATTTTATTCTCTTGTTAGATGTAAAATAATTTCTCTTTTCAACAATAAACAACAATAACAACAACAACAATAACAACAATAATAAAACATAAAATCACCGCCTAACCTCTTTACGCTTGTCACTCGTTATGTCTCGTGGCACCACTACACGAGTGTAACCATGTCACAGACACAGGATCTCTGTGTGAGAATCGCTACATCAATATGGCGGAAAGCAGTCCCCCCCGCACGCTTGAGTTACCATCCCCTCTCGCCTAAACTAGGACTTTAGACTCGGTCCCTCTCACGGACTAAGGAATAGAGGGACCGAGTCTAAAGTCCTAGTTTAGGCGAGAGGGGTTGGTAACTCAAGCGTGCGGGGGGGACTGCTTTCCGCCATATTGATGTAGCGATTCTCACACAGAGATCCTGTGTCTGTGACATGGTTACACTCGTGTAGTGGTGCCACGAGACATAACGAGTGACAAGCGTAAAGAGGTTAGGCGGTGATTTTATGTTTTATTATTGTTGTTATTGTTGTTATTGTTGTTATTGTTGTTTATTGTTGAAAAGAGAAATTATTTTACATCTAACAAGAGAATAAAATATATTAATTAGTTCCAATTCTTATTTCTTAATTCACGCATTAATTTATTCTATTCTTTTTATTTTTTAAATAAATAATTCTAATTTCTTATTTATAATATTTAATAATTATTCCTATTTCTATTTTGTTATTGTGCGCAGGATCTGACTTTCATTTCTCACACGTACGTAAATAGTGAGTTCTATGTGTGGTGATTACTAAACGAATATGGCGGCCTTCCCCGCCGCAAACGTGCCTCACCGGTATAGCTTGTGCTCCGTCCCTCTATTCCTTAGTCCGTGGAACTAGGTCAATGGTTCTATTATATCCATAGATATATTACATATAGATAGAGCTTTGTACCATTTTTGCTATAGTGCAACACGTGCCAAGATAAATGACGGATTTTCCTCCTTCGCGCATGCGCATTCGTATATTTATCTCTGCGGACGCGCATCGAATACAGCACTTTTACATAAAATTAGGTTATATCCTTGGCTGTCATGGATAAACAGAAGATAAATGCGCGATTGCACATGCGCGAGGGAGGAAAAGATAATTTTATCTTGGCACGCAGTAAGATTCACAAAGCTCTATCTATATGTAATATATCTATGATTATATCCGAGTAGGGTTTTCGTACTCCTGAAAGTTTACCAGATTTCCCTTGGAATGAAGCGCCACGTTGGTGACTTCCGGCGTCGGCTACGGAAAAGATACGGCGGCCATTTTGCACTATCGGTTTTCGCGTGAGTGCGTGTGTGCGTGTGTGGTGTTACGACTGCCGAGATCCTGCGCCGCGTATATTTGGCACGTCGAAAATTCATTTTGCGTAGTAGGGTCACCGATAGCGACAAGTCTCCGATAATTCGGCGGAAAGATGGGCCGCAAGAAGAAGAAGCAGTCGAGACCCTGGTGCTGGTATCCTTTTTATTTCCTCTCAGGAAGACTACGACGACAACGACCTGCAGCAGTTGCTTTTACGTAACCGTATTTTTAGCTCGTGACGTTGCTGCTTGATCGCACAGCGAAAAACGATCACGATCAGCCGGTAATTTATGCAGCGAATGACGATTTTCCTCGCTGCAGAAAAAAACTCGTGAGATCCATGGAAGGTGGGGAAATCGATATGCGATTTCTTCGCGTCACCGCACATGCGACATTTCTGTGCATATGTATATGTATATGTGAAAGAGCGCAGCTGTTTCCACTGTTCTCGCGTTTATACGGCACGTTATAAGATTACGTGGCTGAAAGGCTTTCACACGAAAGCAGTTGAATCGATGAGGAGCGAATCGATATTTCCTGTCTTGTGAAATTAAGGATAATCTTTGCACTTTAGATTCGATAGTTCTCTTAATTTTAGGTTTTCTGCTTGAGGGCTTTTTTTTAACTGGCTGTTTACCTAAATTTTCATGTGGAACAATTGAAAATATAGGTGATTTTTTCAGTGATTCGTAAAAATGTTTAACCCTGTGTTGGTACACCTTGAAATTGTAATGTTATTGGTACATTGGGATATCACATACTCCACATTATTTTCTAAATAAAGGGGGGGGGGAAGATGAGTAGAATATAATATTCAGCGAAGTTTTTGGGATTATTAGTTAATATTTTATAGGAAATGTTGCTTGAAAATGTAAATGCTCCAATAACTCAGATGGCAGAAGATACCTTTGGTATTACTAATTTTCAAGGAATGTGTATTTTATTATAACAGGTGTCATACTGCACTGTACGCTAGGTTACATACTCATGGATCTCTAAATTAAAAGTAAACTTTTTAAAATAAAGAATTTACTGAAAAGTATCAATATAGAATTTACTTTGTGAAATCATGAATAAATGTGACAGGCAGTTAGAAGTTGGAAAGATATATAGCAATTTGCTTTGACAATGTTCAATTTATAAATTGAATGGAAACCTTCCATGTGAATGAATTAAAAAATATTTGAAATTTTGTGTTTTGTGACCAAGAGTCATCTTGAAAATTTCAAAATTATTTATTCATTTAGCTATTTGAATTATAAAAATGAAAATTTGAAAGAAAGATTTTATCTGTGATGGTGTGCAAACTTAAATAATAATACTTTTTCTAAATTATTAAAGAATTTTTAAAAGTTTTAAATAAAATGTTTATTTTGGAAATTAAGATAACTAAAAGATAACTAAAAGCCTAATTTTAGAAAATAAACGCTGATCTCTGTTAAATTTTTATGTTAATGTTAATGTTTTATTTTGTTTATTTTCTTGCAAGTTGTATAAATTCTAAGCTTATTATTTGTAACGTTACTTATTTAAGAACTTGACTTGAGACATAAAAGAAAGTGTTATTTAAATTTTATTCTGTAAATTTCCTTAACACCATATTTTAAAAGGTATTGCAACCGTGAATTTGAGGATGAGAAAATCCTTATTCAACATCAAAAAGCAAAGCACTTCAAATGTCACATCTGCCACAAGAAACTATATACTGGGCCAGGACTTAGCATACATTGTATGCAGGTAGATAAGATTATATGCTTATTGTGTTTATGTTTTATCTGCTTAATATTTCAAGATTAACAGAAGTCCCGTTTTTACAGGTACATAAAGAGGCGATAGATAAAGTACCGAATTCATTGCCAAATCGTAGCAATATTGAGATAGAGATTTATGGAATGGAGGGTATACCACCGAATGACGCAAAGGAACATGAGAGACAGCGAAACGGTGGCAGACCTGGCTCGCCATCGTCTGGTGAGGATGAGCCTGTACAAAAAAAGGCGAAACCAGAGGGTTTGTTAGGTTCTGCGCCGGGTGCGATGCCTGGTATGGCGACCGGTATACCCGGGATGCCACCACAGCCAGGTATGCCGCCGCTACCCGGTATGGCACCGCACCCAGGCATGGCACCACATCCTGGTATGCCGCCACATCCTGGTATGCCTCCCATGCATCCTATGATGCCAATGGGCCATGTAGGACCTCCATTCATGGGCCCAGGGTATGTATTCCTTGATACTATATAATATTATATATTCAAATTTCGTACTAATTTTCACTTTTTAAATTTTTATTTTTTTTTGACTGGGACCTCATTACTATAATTTATCTAGAATCTGATAGAATCAAAAATTACTAACATTTATATTATTTTTATTATTATATTATTATTAATATTAATGTTTTATAAATTTTCAAATGCGTTTTGTCTTTATATTCAAGTATAATCAACAATTATAGATAACAATAACACCGGCACACAAAAAAAAAAGTGGAATGTGCTTTTGACCGGACCGACCTAAGAGTACGTATTTCGACCCGCTGAATCCGAATTCAAGGTCAGTTTTACCTATACACCCTCAAAATATCGAGAAAACTTAAAAAAACCGAAAAATCGACGAAAATTGGCAGTTTTAGTGATATAAAAAATTTTGTTGAACTAAACCAAGCATGATTTTTATGTTTTTCGGTCCGCTGAATACTGATACAAAGTTTATTTAGACCATAAGCCGTTTCAAATGTAAGAAAATTGCACAAAACTCTCGAAAATTGCGAAAAAATGCAGTTTTTATGATAAAAAAAATTTGTTAAAAAAAAATTTGATACAATCTGTAAATTTTCATAAGTTTCTTTAATTTTTGTCGAATGAGCTATTGGAATTGACGCATACGTATTTCCATCATGAAGCAAGACAGCTTTAAGACTTCGTTTAGATGAATCAATAAAAAGTCTCCACTCATCGTCCCTATTAGGGTTCTTATTTTTGATCACTTCGAAGATTCGAAGCCTTCGAAAGAATTCGAAGCTTCGAAGTTAACTTCGAAGGTTCAAAGTCTTCGAAGACTTCGAAGACTTCGAAGACTTCGAATTAAAATCAAGTTTAAAAAATAAGTTTTTATAGTAAAAAACACTTAATATACTATATAATGTATATAAATTATGTGGAGAGAGAGAGTATGTAGAGAGAGTGTGGAGAGAGAGAGTATAGAGAATCGCTGTTGCCATGAGCGTCCATGGTGATACAGAAACGCGAAAAGCGATCGTCTTCTGTTTTTCCGGGAGATGTGCTGTTGCTGGGCGAGAGCGTCGGGCGAGTCAGTTTCTAAGAATCAAAATTATACAATTATACTATTTAACACGTTCGCTGCCAATCACGCGCTAGTGCGTGACGAGATGCTTTCATCAGATGCCGATCACGCTCGAGCGGCAGCGAACGTGTTAAATAGTATAATTGTATAATTTTGATTCTTAGAAGCTTCGAAGGTCGAAGTTTTGAAAATTCGAAGATTCGAAGATCGAAGTTTCGAAAATTCGAAGATTCGAAGCTTCGAAGCTTCGAAGATTTTCATACCGAAGCTTCGAATCTTCGAAGCTTCGAAGTTCGAATGTCGAAGCCTTCGAAACAAATCATCAGCCCTAGTCCCTATACGTGTTCGGTTTTAATTCATCAACCAAAGCTTTAACATCTGAACAGTATACCACCGAATTTTGATCGTCGTTCATGAAAAATTTCCGGAACTTTTTTTCCCTATTTCGATAGAATGAAACTGGTACACCTTTAGCCAATAAATGTTTTTCTTTCGTGAAAATCATTTCCCCCAATCTTTCTATATATTGTGTTTTTTATAGATTTCGAAATGTTTGGCATTTATACATTGTAAAGATTTTACTTCAGGCATCGAATCGTGTTTAGTCAATTTTTTTTCTATTTATAATGGCAATTTTTTACAATTTTTTCGATTTTTTCAAGTTTTAAAGGGTTAATGAGCTAACAAAATTAAGATGCAATTTCAAGATATCAAAATACATAGAAATCGTACTTGAATTGGAGCAACAAATTTTTTTTATCATAAAAACTGCATTTTTTCGCAATTTTCGAGAGTTTTGTGCAATTTTCTTACATTTGAAACGGCTTATGGTCTAAATAAACTTTGTATCAGTATTCAGCGGACCGAAAAACATAAAAATCATGCTTGGTTTAGTTCAACAAAATTTTTTATATCACTAAAACTGCCAATTTTCGTCGATTTTTCGGTTTTTTTAAGTTTTCTCGATATTTTGAGGGTGTATAGGTAAAACTGACCTTGAATTCGGATTCAGCGGGTCGAAATACGTACTCTTAGGTCGGTCCGGTCAAAAGCACATTCCACTTTTTTTTTTGTGTGCCGGTGTAATCTTTTGTTTTTCTTTATGAGGGCTAATTAGCCCCAGTAAGCATTCTTTATGTAGTAGTAACTTTGGTTTTATCTCTTTTTTATTCATAAACGATTAATAATTGTTAAAATAAATGTTTGTTTTAAAAAATCCAAATAACGAATTGTTATTTAATTAATTAAACTTTTTCACATAACTTAATTTTTCTTTTTTAGCATGATGCCTGGCATGTCGGGCATGCCTTCCGGTATGCAGCCACCAGTTTCAGGCGCATCGATACCGCCACGTCCACTGTTCCCGAGCGCCGCTGTAGCCGTTTCAACAGCAGCATCGACGGCAGCATCGGTTACCGGATCCGCACCTCTTGGCACAGATTTCAAACCAATCACATCGATGGCTAGCGGTGGCGGTTCCATAGGTCCAGTAAAGCCGACATTCCCCGCTTACAGCAGTGTTGGCGAATCCGCTAGCGCAACCAACAATAGTCTCGTCAGCGGCGATCAGAAAGTGAATCTTATCGCGACCACTGGCGCTGCAAGTAAAATCATTCACCCTCCGGAAGATCTCAGTCTAGTAAGTTTTAATTTTTACTCATAAAAAATTTTTTTAAATAAATAGAAATTTTTGGTATTTTGAAAATCCTTTTGAACAATGGAAACCGTAAAGCAAAATAGATTTTAAATAAAAGGTTTGTTTTTTCAGGAGGAAATTAGGGCGAGACTGCCAAAGTATCAGCGTCGACAAACCGATGAATCTGGACGATCAACACAATCGGAGGCAACAGTATCAGCGGTGAGCCAGCAGCAGGCTGCCGCCCTGCAACAAGCGGCAGCACAGCAACAGCAAGCAGTACAGCAACAGCAGGCGCAACAGCAGCAGCAAGCGGCTGCTGCAAACGCGGCAGCCGCGTTTCAGGCAGATCAGCAACAGCGACAGCAGCAGGCAGCGGCATTGAACGCACTGCAGCAACAGCAACAGAGGTTTCCGCGGCCACCGCAAGCAGTTATGGTACCGGCATCAGCCGCAGCAATGCCAGTTAGCTCGGTTGCATTGATGGCGCCTCTAATGCGACCCACCATGACCTTAGCACCTGCTCTCATTCATGGAGGTAACATGATGCGACCGCCCCCCATGGGCCTGCCACCAGGTAAGTGTCTGCAGGTTTGAGCTTCACGAAAGACTCTACCCGCCATCATTTTCACCCCCACCCTTCATCTTCCGTGTATTCGAAAAACAGCTGTCCTGCTGTTTTCTTGTTTTCTCTTGTCGTTGGAAATTTTTTTTCTTGGTACTTTTTGTCGGTTTTTTTTTTTCAATTACTCCCGCTCCGCCCCTCCCCCCTTACCGGCTGTTGAAGATAGTAATTTTAATCAGAACACAAATCACATTGCGAGTTTTTTCTTTTTTATTTCATGTGAAGCTTAGCATAAAGTATAAGAACTGGAAGTCTTACCCCGTTTCGAAATCTCCCAGAAATGTTTTTTCAAATTTTTTGTTTTAAGGATACCATATAATATAACAATATTGATTTACGTTATTAGAAAGATCATTTTTGATGGAGCATGTATACTTGATGACAATTTAGCAGCATTAATTGTCGAAAATTAAAATTTTTTAATGTTTCGCGCGATGTGTTGAATCAAGTAGATATTTTTCAGGCAGTGATTAGCAGCTTCTCTCTCATTGAATGATTTAGATTCATTAACTTCAGATTCCATCGGAAATGTGATGTGTTATATTTTTATACTTCGTACAACCCTCATGCATCTTAACCTAGTCCTATTCGGTCAATGACCGAGAAAAGATTTTTCTGTGAAGAATGATAAAATATCGAATACTAACTAAACAATACATGCCTTAGTTTAATGGCACATTGCATTGTAATTTGCACTAATTATTCATGACAACAGCCACGTCTATCCTTGAAAACAAACTTACATGTTAAAGAAAGACAACGAGAGCGTTGAGACAGATAAATAAGAAACTGACTTGACATTTAGGGGGGAAGGGGTCAGAAAAATTGACGACATGCGGTAATTGCGTATCTTACTGACTCGAAAAGAGAGAGAAAATGAGGCGGGAGGAATATCATGACTATTCAGATAGAAATCAAGATTCTCGACCGAATGACACGCCACAGAATCTCGACGACACAGCGTCTTGTAGTCCTTGTTCGTTTATACGTTTTAACGGTGCGTTTGCAGGGCGCCCGGTCACTCCTCGATGAGTGTCAAACGAACCCAGTCTGGTTACTAAAACCGTGTTTTACAATACAAGCGCTACAAGGTTGGTCCTTAGCAATTAGCATGCGGTGACATGGCCTATATCTATATACATATATATATCTATATATATATACATCTTATTATATTTATTATTCTTATATACTGTTGATTAATCTTGTCATCATTGTCATTAATACGCATACATGTATACGTATATACGTAACATATATGTAGTGGTCTCCGAAAACTCAGAGTGACGATGCGAGAAACTGTTCGAGCAGCTTTCGTGAGCCACCATGTATATATTTCTGTATATTCGTAATATTTTATCATTGGATAGGTGGGTCGAGCGGCCAACAGTTTCTTCTTTCATTTTAATTCCAATTTCTTCAACAGTTTTGTCACATTTGAACATTTAATTAATAAATAATGATAATTTGATTTTTCTGGCTTTAGAATGAACCGCAGATTAAAGTAACGAGAGTTGAAAAATATATAGAGAATAGAGCTGTATCGCTAAACGATCATTCCTATCAAAACATGAGTCCGATCAAATACTAACTTCTGAAGATACTAAAGATAATCTCAGAAGTTATTATGTATTATTAATACAGATTATATTGATGTGACTAATGGTAGAAATAATTGAGACAACAATAAGCATCAATTTTAATGCAAGGTATTAATCTTAAAAAATTAGTGCATTTTTATTCCCTAAGATTACATTATTATTATTAATCTGTACATAATCGTTACACAAATTATTACATTTTATCATTTCTTTATGACTGTTTGAGTGTCACTCGTCATAGAGTTTCTATAATTATTTAATCAAATTATTATTAACTTTTAAAATTTAAGAAAGTAATTTTATATGATGAATTAGTACCTCTACTTTCCAAGAGATATTAAATGATTCAATGGTTCTCAATCGATCGTTCACTGATGCATCTATCGTATTCACGTTTCTAAATTAATATCTTCATCATGAAATTCGTCTTTCCATTCATGATTTCGTAGTTTTATACATTTTTTAAAAATTTTTCTGCAACAGTTTGATTCCTGTACAATTTCTAGTACAGTTTCTCGTATAATTTATTATGCGAAAGGCAAAAACGGCCGTTCGACCGTTACAATTTTTATACATCTCTTTCATGTATGATTTTTTGTTTTCGTTTCGTTCTCAGCTTCACACTCTCTCGATTTAACCATGTTATTCTTGTTACGACTCACATATTATTTACCTCGCCAGCAGCCGTGTACTATCTTGTCTCTTCAGTATTACTTATATATTATATATAGCTTGGAATCCTGGTGTTGTGATACAGTAGTGAAGAAACTGCTTCCTTGGGCACGGTACTGACAGTCGTTCAAAGTTGTCGTTCTAAAGTGATAAGAAACAAATGATAATTACAAACGATAATTATTTTTCTCTCGCTATCTGTCCCTTCCTTCTTCGCATTTGATTGATGAGTCAGTTCGTTTCAATCATCGACTGAAGTCGCTATAACTTCAACAATTTCAATATTTGGTATTATACAAGATATTGCAAATCTGCCGAATCATTTTTCTATCTACGGATTCTTTGACTAATTTAATGGTCACTTCAACGACAATATAAAGGGCTTAATGAACTTCATTGAACTTTGAATCTTTGTTGAATTATGAATAATTAAGGTTGCGAAGCTCAGCTCTCCTGAGATTTAAATAGTAGAACTCTAGTTTTGAGATTTAATCAAGCATTAAAATCTTTAAGGATGTTCAAGATTACGACAACAAAATGATGAAACCTCTTTGAATCAAAAAAATGGATTTTGTAGATTTCATCATAAAAAAAATTCTGTCAAAATTTAATAAATTATTTAAGAAGCTCGTTATTGAGAATATTAAATAATAAAACACTACATGTAGTCTTATGAAAAATGGAAAAAATCTCATTATATATTATATTATTAGTGAAAAATGATGAAACAAATATGAAATTTTGCAAGCACAGAATGATTAAGACTACATAATTATAGCAATTTTTATTAGGAGACTTTTTTTTATTTAATGTTTCTCACAAATTTCTTGGTATGTCGAAAAGTGACAACGTTGCAGCAATATTAGAATAACAACAAGTTTGAAAATGTGTTATTGAAATAAACCTCACCTGGTATACGAATTGCACCTCACCAGTTTACAATTTGTGTACCAGGAAAATATGAAATCATGGGAAAGAAAAGCAATATGGTTTTTATTACATAAACTGAGAGACTAGTACAATATAAATCAATTTTACATTTACATAAAAATATTGCCATAATTGAATTATTGTTGTGTAATAATTACATAAAAGCATTTTTATCCGTTCATAGTCATGTACTTGACACATTTTTTTTATATAAACACTATATGCTATAGCAGTAAACCCATTTATCATATCTCTATTATGTTTAACAAAGATAGTGTTATAATTTGTATACGTCAATTGTCCAAGAGTATTAATATCAATGAAACATCAACCACTTGGACGACTTAGAGGTCATCATTTGCCTCACAATAGAACTGCTACTTGATAAATGATACGCACACTATCGAATGCCATACAAGAAGTGAAGTTGCTAAATTCAAGAAGCGACTTAATTTTTGAAACTGTTTATACCTTATAAACAACTTTTAGAAAAAATATTTGCATCGCCTGAACCCTTAGTTTCGAATAGACTTTTCTTTTTTTCAACAGATTTGTGATTTGAAGTTATCGAGATAATTGTTGATGTTCAAAGCTAAAAACTAACTACTTGGGAAAAGCGAGGATTTTACTTGGAAAAAAAAAAAACATTTTCAAAATTGTTCAAAGAATCTGTGAGTAGAAAAGTAACTCGCGAAATCTGAGGTATAAAACACGGGTGTAAAATACTAACTCAAGAGATACGGTCGTATATAAATGGAATTGTGCAAAACAAGATATCGCGAAGAGGGAAAGGATCGAATTTTGTTCTCATTGTGCTCGCCGGGTGCATTTTATTTTATTTTATTTTATGTTATGGAAAGTAAGAAACTAGCAACGAGAACGAACGTAATGTATCTCCCTCACACCATAGCCTAGCTTTTGTGTTACACAATGAAAGAGTTTAGATAAATTGAGCTGAGCAACAGTAAGTAAACGACTTCACGTTACCTAATAATATCTCTCTTGTGTTCAATCGAGGGTCCATCCAATTAACATTATTTTTCTCTTTATTATGCCACGCGGTACTCACCAAGTATCGTCAAGCTAAAATCATACGAAAAAGAAAATGAAGATAGTGCAGAAGAAATTTGATGCCGATTCTTCTCGCGCTGGGGTCAAACCTTTGAGAATTTTAACCCAATTATTTTACGGTATTCAATTATTATTACAAAAAAAAGACAATGCCGTAGCTCGAGAATTTTTGTTGATAATGACTAAGCGCGTTTTTGGCGGCGATGTCTTTATTGGAAGAAGTCGATTGACAGCTGAGCGATCTTCGCGGGCTTCCGTAAATATTATATAATACATTTCGCAATATCGAGCCAGTATTCCTTCCCCGAGTGAGACTCGTTCCTTGTATGGTGTGAGATTTTCTCTGTGTGGTACCACCTTCTTGTCAGTTTTGTTTGTGACTTGTATTGCGTATGCGGCGCACTGCATGCTGAGTTCTACGTACGTTATATACCTATCGTATACGCATATCTAGTTTGGCGATTCGCATTGATCAGCGATTACTAAGTAGAATGTAGTGCGTGGGCTACCGAGAACACACACACACAAATCGATCGGATCGTCCTTCGAACTTTACCTGAAGAGACAAGGAGAGACTCGTCGCGAAGAAGCGCGCTTCTTTTGGAGATCGAATACGTGTATTCACACTCGGCCGGCTAAATGCTTATTTCAACAATCACAAGAGAACAAAGCGCACTCTGGTCGATTGCTCAAGGGAAACTGAATTAATAACTCACGGACTTATCCCGATACGTATTTCTTTCGGTGCAATAAATCGTTCGGCTGTCAGGTGGCTTCCTTTTCAGCGAAACATGAGTCTGAGCTGTGGCATACTTTGAATCTGAATACTATTGTGTGATCGGAAGCATGATTCAGATTAAGTCAAATCTTACATGAACAATTTAATTCAGTAATTACTTAGTAAACCTTGAGAGAATTACGTAATGTATGCGAAATTAATTGACCAAACTTTTTTAATTTTTTGTTTAAAATCTCTTCTTTTTTTTAAGTTATATATGCTAAATTATTTCGGAGGATTATTTCATTTCCTAACTCATTGAAATCCTTTTAAAATTTCGCTCAAATTGCCACACAGATTCTGCGACTTATTTTGCGCTGAAGGTCACGTAATCCTCCAAAAACGAGCACGGTGTATGACATAATAACGGAAAAGAAATATATGAAGAAAATTAAAATTGCGCAACACGCAGGACCCATTATTACCTTGTAACGTGAACAGTCGCGACGTAAGTATACCTGGGGGGACCTCGATTCCCAATTAAGAGAGAGTGAGAGAGAAAGAAAAAGATCTTAGTACAGAATCCTGCGAACAAGATGTCGTCTCGTTCGGCGGCGTCGGGCTCGAACAATCAAAAGCACGTGTATGCCGCACGCGGGCAACGTACTGTTTTTCTTTGCTCCCTGCGAGATCGATCGCGGATCGTACTAATCTCCTGCTGCGTTGCTTTGCAGGCATGATAGGGGCCCTACCACCAGGTGCTGCAATGCATCCGGCCTTCGCCGCTGCACCGATGGGCTTTCCTGGACCAATGTTGACGCCGATGATGCATCCGCGCTTCAGATGATCGCCCCCCATGGACGGGCCCAACCCTCCGCCGCTGCACTTCGTGCTTTGGGCTCGCCCCTAATTTTTGCTGGGGTCTGGACCTGACCGAGGAAGAGACACATAGAGTCACATACACAAACGAAAGAAAGAGAAAGAAAGAGAGAGAGAAGAGATAATGAGAGAGAAAGAGGGGAGAAGCGGGAAATAATCTGCATGGTAGAATTTATTCCCCGTCAATTCTCTCTCACAATCTGTTTTTTTTTCCTTTTTTTATCACTATTGAGAGATGGAGAAACAAGACAACACTGAGAGAAAGAGAAAGCGAGAGAGAAAGAGAGAGAGAGAATGTGAGAGAAAAAGAGAGAATGGAAGAAAGAGAGAGAAAGAGAAACATATGCACTCACATACATCATCTGAGAGGGTTCTTTCGAAAAAATCAAGTGCATGCTGGAAACGGTCGGCTTTTTCGTTTTCTTTTATCTTTTATGTAACTTTATGTAACTTTACGGGAAAAAAAACAAAAGGAAGGCAAAGTTGCGAATTAATCCTCGTCGACTGCGAATGTGCGTGTATGCGCACACCCTCACTACATTAATGATATGCCAGATGAGCTAACAAACTCAAGCAAGTTTCATCGTCTTTTCTATGAAAAGAAGTCAAAATAATCGCTCTATAATACCGTCGTTTGCACTGCAGAAACACAAACCATCTGTCTTGCTGTCTGTCAATTTATCTCAGTCTTTTTTATCGTGCATCGAACTGCTAATATGACGTCCGAGATCGCGTTTTTCAATGACAACAATGCGGCGCACAAAAGACATTATCCTCTTGTACGAGAAGAGTCAATCTGAGGATTCGGTGCCAGAATTAGTTCCACAGTTTGTGAGGCCAACCTAAATTAGCATTTAAAATGGGCTTTACAAATTATGGATTTATCGTTTTATTTCTGTAACGAATCCTTTAATCGCGAGTTCAAGATAATTGTGAAACGCTGTTGAAATTATATAATGACAAGAGCTTTGTGCAGTCATTGAGTTTTTGGTAATTCTGATCTGATTTTTCTCAAGTATATGTATCTTCTTAAATATGGTTGTATAAATAATGGTGGTATATTGTTACGAAATTTTAACGACTTGAAACGAGAAATTAATACGTTTAATACAATAATATTTAAAAAGAGTATCAAAAGAAAGATATATTTGTAATACAAAATTTTCATTTATTTTGCGTATTGTTACATAATACACGTGATAATTAATTATTATTGGCTTAAAATCTTGCAAACTCCTCGAATCAAAGTGCGAGTCAAAATTCAATCGTTAAAAATCCGACTGGGACACATTTATCTTGTTATAAAATTGATAACTGACACCGCTTCTCTCTTCGGGAAGTGATTGTACCTTCAACAACAACCAAGTGCCACGCGCTTCCCCTCTTAAAGAAGTTTTCCTATTTCGCGCATTCAGACCGTTTCCATCATGCGCTGTTCCCCTCAGCCTCCGTGCATCTGCAGTATCCTCTTGGAGAGGCACAATCGCGGATAAGGTGGCGCTTCACGCTGCAGCTGGATGATGATTCACTTGACTAAGTAGAACTCAAGATGAGAGAGCATTCTCGAGACAGTTCCGTTCGAAAATTTTTTTCTTGATTTACCGAGTAAATTCGAAGTAAGGATCTTCGGAGGGATCGAAGATGCGAAAGTTCGAATCCTTCCTAAGGTGAAAAGGAGGAATTAGATTTAAACTCACTTAACGAAAACACTCGAAAAAGATTTCTTTTGATTTTTTTTTGAAAATAATATGAACAGTTTATGATAATAGATATTTCGAAAGACTCGCGGATAAGTAACCAATAGGCTTGAGACTATTATACATATTAGAACTAAGATTATAATTTGAGTCAGTTATTAAATATAATTATTTATCACATTGTTTTTTTTTCTTTTAAAAAATTGTATTTTTTTCCGGATCAATTCTATACGTCTTCGATTTCTTCGTGATAGAATAACGTGTTTTTTTGGGAATAGCTTAATCATCCCTGATCATTTTCACAATGACAAAAGGAAGTAATGATAGCGTGGAATTTCGATATATACATTTAACCAACTCTCACTAAATTGTTATATCATAGAATCAAGAGCATAGATCAACACAAAAGAGATCAGATGTACAATTTAAAACATTTGCTAGCCGCAGTGTGAAGATTTGGTCGCCTCAGGTTAGTCTGTCGCAAATTTTATTTCGTTAATATTCCGAGTCGAGCTGAAGCACCCTTGCGATCACGTACAAAAGCCACAAAATTTATCTACGAAAGATTTGAATTTTTTGAAAAGTTTATTTTATTATTAATTCACAAAATTAATATAAATTTCTGCAAAACTTCCAATTACTACTCGATGAAATTTTGAACGAATTAGTACTTACGAAGTTTTATCTCGATGAAATTTTGAACGAATTAGTACTTACGAAGTTTTAATTTGAGAAAATGAAAACATGTGCAAGTACATACTGATTTCACGACTTGCGATACAGATGTAGAAGTGTAGAAGAATAACAAATAATTTGAGAAAGTCAAGGTAGAGTTTTGAGTAAGATTGATTTGGCGAGGGTGATTGACTCGGCTCAAGAAAGTCCCCCTTTTTTCCCCTTTGCCAAAGGAACAATGTTGGCGACGCATGAGTGAGTGGTAAGTACGGAGGGTGCTCACGGAATCGAACACCAGCTCTCTACACTCGACTCACGCCGTTTTCTTCACTCTTCCTTTATCACGTCGATTCTTACGCCGATCGTAGAGCGTATCCGACCTCAAACGAACCTTTAACCCGCAATGATTTTCGTCATTTTAAAATCGCTTCTATTTCATTCCGTCTATAGATATTCGAGCGCGAACTCGTTATTTACTCAATAGCGTGGTCTTTATATTATAGCCTTAATATGTAGCTTTGATCTTACTCTACGATCGGACACGCTCGATTCCTTTTCGTCCTCTAACTTGAACTTTCCTACTCTGTCTACAAACAACTTCTTTTATCTATTCTCTCGTCCACTTTACATCTCTTACCTTCTATCTACGCTCTTAGTTTCTACTCAGGGTGTCTATTGATAACGTTGACCGGAGTGTCTATTTCTCCGTGAAATCCCCCTTGCTTCTGTATCGTTAAGAGTCCCTCTATAAGACGCACTGTTCCTACAAGCTGTAAAAGATTGTTCTAACTTTTTACAGTTAGCTGAGAGTAATTGTATCGTTTTAATGTCTTAGCGAAGTTAAAATATTTATCGGTGTCGATGTCGAGTTAATTTTAATCTTAATCTTCGTTTGTCTCTTTCCGGAACTAGAACTAAACTAGACGAAGAAATAGATCGTACTGAGATCAAGGGTCTCGCTCGACGAGAGCGACTGTATATCGATCGGCTTTACCGATGTCGATTAATTTCCCAGTCGTCGTCGATCCCTCTTAGAGAAAGGGAGAAAGTAAATCAATTATTAATTAGCAAAATTTGATGTACGTGTCACTTGCGCACCGAATTTAATTTTTCGGTCAACTTTCGTTCTAAGTTTAATCGATGGATCCTCCTTACGGATGAAACATCAACCTGGGCCGAGATGTAAGCGAACGATAACAAGATCGCTTATGCGCACGCGATAGATTGTTCACGCCGTGATCGTTCGTACATAGGCGCGGTAACGAAGACCCAATTGCTTCCTGTGTTGTCTTCAGTAGGCACCCTGCTGCTGGTTTTCGTTCTTTCGACCACCACTCTCGCCCACCGTCATCGTCCGGTACTACTACCGATGCCTCCTCAACCAAAAAAAGATAATACAGAAAAAAAAGATAGAAATGAAAATGAAACAGCATTGAAAGCGCGCCGTACAACACGTGTACGTACAAAACATGATCTACGCATCGTTATAATTTCTTTATTTTTCAGGGGTTGTCTTTCCGAATCTCCCCCGCGAACATTACCGCTTTACTTTCTTACTAATAACGGCGTTCACGACCGAGGGCCAGGAATTGTTGACTTGCTCAAGGATACAAGTAAAATTATTAAGATTCATATAATCATTGACAAATAATTTTTTTTTCGTCTGTGTAAGTGCCTGTTTAGATAAATATTTGGACTCGATAGATGAAGCTTTCCAAAAGAATAAAAATGGGCAAAGAAAATGGATAATCGATCTATAGAGACTAGCAGTTACGTAATATCACTCCCGGTGTATTACGTAAAGCTGCCTTTGAATAACATAATCGATTTATCAAAAATCAAATCGGGTTTTGGTCACACGATTTACCTCCGAGAGTAAAAAATAAAGACAAAAAGTTATGCGTATGTATATGTGTGTGTGTATATATATATATATATATATATATAATATATATGAGGCGTTCCATGTGAAAGGGAAACGTCAAATCACCGATTTTGTTTATAATTGGTTATTATGCAGTCTTTGGGCCACTAAATACTGTTGTCAAACAATTTTGCAAAATATTTATTTTTTTCTTAGTTATATGCATTTGAAAATTTTAGTAACTTTTTTTCGAGCATTTATATGTCTGTTATTATTACTCCTACTAAAAAATATCCGAATGCAATGTTACGTAAAAAATACTGAATTTTAAGAAAACAATATCAAAAATTTAAAAATTTTAATTTTTCAATTGTTTATTTAAAAAACAATGTGTAATTTCAATTTTGCGCCCGTCGCAACTTCCATCTTTGAAAATTTATTATTTGCTAACAAAGCAAAACAACACACACTCTGAAATTTTTTTACCAATTAAAATATCTTTCAATTACATTTAAAAAATTGGTTTGTTTAAATCTGTCACCTTCTACGCCTTGAAAAATTGAAATTACACATTGTTTTTTAAATAAACAATTGAAAAATTAAAATTTTTAAATTTTTGACATTGTTTTCTTAAAATTCAGTATTTTTTATGTAACATTGCATTCGGATATTTTTTAGTAGGAGTAATAATAACAGACATATAAATGCTCGAAAAAAAGTTACTAAAATTTTCAAATGCATATAACTAAGAAAAAAATAAATATTTTGCAAAATTGTTTGACAACAGTATTTAGTGGCCCAAAGACTGCATAATAACCAATTATAAACAAAATCGGTGATTTGACGTTTCCCTTTCACATGGAACGCCTCATATATAATATATATATCATATATATATATATATATATATGTGTGTGTACATATAATATATAATTTATATAATTTATATAGCTATATATGTATATTTATTAAAATAATAGAACATATATATATATATATAATTATTGAATATAAAAAAAAGAATTTATACGAATTTGACTCGAGAATTTTTATAATTGTTTATTTTTTTTAAAGGACAATTAGATACGGTTGATACAGTTGGGAGAATCGTGCGAATCAAGCCCGGGATTGCCCTCGTTTGTTTTTTTTTTCTCTTCGTGAACTCGCACTTCGGCGATTCGGCAGGACAATCTGACAGCAGAATTTGAAGATGTAGAAGTTCTGTTATTTATTGAGTGTCATATTATCGACATGTTCCGAATAAAATAAAGAAAACGTTCTGTGGAAAGCTCGAAAATTTTGGGCATAGTCTGCTGTTCTGGGATATATCGCCGTAGCGATTTCGCAATCAATTTCGCCGATCTCGCTCACGTGACAAAGTTGACGGAATCTCACGCGTATCACATTTTTATAATTATGCATAATATAAATACATTGTACGCTTGTTACCTGAGTCGGGAAATGAAATACGATATAATTTTTCCCAATCACGACATTGTCGCTGGATCCATATCCCAGAATTGCGGGCGACAGCCACATATTGTTTCAACCAATCACAGCAATCTCATCGCTGTTGGACCTAATCGGTCCCTTGCCTCAAGGCAGGCGATTGTTTGGACCTACCGTCCTAGAGTCGAGGCAACCGAGTCGCAACCTCCTGATTTTCTCTGGTCGGAATCGTATCCGGAAAGAAAAGCGAACGAGCTCTCCTCCAAGATTTTCAATTTCCAGCTTTGAAATTCAAGCAGGAGACTGGAAGAGAAACTTGTAGAAGTAAAAATCATGTTTAAAAGGCTTCAAGTAATTTTTATTTCTTATCAATTTTTATTTTATTTTCAAAATTGATGTTTTGTTATTTTAATGTGCCACATTTCGATTTGAATGTAATTCAGAATTATTAATTTTTTTACACATGAATATACTTTTATCTTATTTTATTGTATTATTATATTAGTTGTATTATTATATTAGTTGTTAATATAACTTCGTATATTTTTTAATTTTAAAATTAATTGTATTTTTGAGTAAGTTTTTACTTATATATTTTCTTCCAGATAATCCGGCTCGATTCGTCTTTTCAAATTACATCGAAGAAAAAGAAAGAAATCTGGGGGAGTGACGGTTCTCGGCTTGGCGGACGCGTGGCTGGACCGAGAAACAATATTAATAATCGGTTAATGAATCGCGGTAAATCGTATTAACCGATCGATCGTTCGGAACGTCGAAACGAGAGAAATTGTGTGTTTAGATGTGTGGCGCGATTAGCATGTATTTCTTTTGTCGACGAATTTTAATCCTTTCAAGACGCTTTCTGATTGCTTGGCTTCTATAAAAAGATACGTATCCTTAAATAACACTACCGTTGATATTGTGAGTGACAATTGTTTAAATATTCTTATCTAAACATTTTTAACTTCTAATACTTACTCTTTATTTTGTTTACCGTCTTTTTCATTCAAATGTTTATTGTTCACAAATCACTTATTTTATTGTTCACAAATCACTTATTTTATTAATTTTCTAAAAAGATTATTTTTCAAAATACAAATCAAATAAAAATAAAGTTTATATTGAGATGAAGATACTGAACATTTCGCTAATCGATGGTTAGAAATATTCTGAGCCAGTGATCTAGAATTATTAATTATAGCATTTTTGTTGTATTATTATTATTATCTTGTTACGCAAAAAAATTTATTTCTAATTTAATAATTTTTAAATTCTCCACATTTTTTTTATTTACCACACTTTTTCCAGAGTGTCGAAAGGATTAATGCATAATTGCAATCTCGACTGTGTCGTCGAATATCATAAAATTAAACATTAAAAAAAAATTATCTTTTTTCTTTTTCCGAATTTTTGCCGAACAAGAATGTCGCGACTCTCGTCTTCGACAATTCGATCGTATCGTAGAATGCTTAGCTGGTTCTCTCTCTCTCTCTATATATATATATATTATATGTGTATACCGATATCGTCCTGTATCCTTTGCGCTCGCGCGCAAGGTCCTCTCTTCCTCCGTTCCTTTTTTAATATCCCTTCTTGTGCCCCCCTTACGCTAATAATGTCTTTACACTTGGTGACAGCGGATGCACGATATTCGCTCTCGTGGGGATCGCTTTTGCTCGACGAACCGGTAACACGGTCGCTCTTTGTCATCCTAATACTATTACCTATCCTATTATCCTGCGGCTCGGTCCATTCGGGAATAAAACGCGTGTTTTCAGGATTTTTCCGACGTCTTTCTCCCTCGTCCGTCTTATGGTATCGTGATGAGACCAGCTGATTTTATTAAGCAAGATTAAAATAAATGACTCGATCTGTTAATCGTCCGAGAAGCAGATATCGTTTTTTTTACTTGGATGAATTTCTTATTTGTTATGATCTTCATAATCACGTTATTTTGTTGTAGAATGAATAAGAAAAGATCCAGATAAAATCAATTCTACTGTTTTGTTTTTGATTGAGTTTCACCTATCGCGATTTTATTTAAATAATTTTTTATAAGATCCAAGTAACATAATCTTTTAGGAAGTATAATTCCAGCAAATTGTTTAAGCTATTTTACGTGTCAATAAAAGATTCACGCAAATTGCGTGCGATAATTTTCCGTTGCAAGAGTTTAATCAGTATTTTATCGCGTGTTCACTTAAGCATTTAACGGCGCGATGTTCTTAGCCGCTTAGCCAACTCCAATTTAATAACACAAACGTATTAGAGAGCCGATTTACGTGCAATTTCAACGGTCACTTAGACGCGCTGGAAAAAGGCGTCTCACGAGAAAGCGAGGCCGACTTTTCGCGAACGCGGCAATCGTTAGCGAGAGAAGGGCGATTTTGCAGATCAAAAGACGAAAGTCTCGTCCCTGCTCATCGCTTTATTTCCGAAGCGAGGACCGACCGCGGGGGTTCTAGACATAGCTTTCTATCCTTCTACAACCTTGTTGTTTTCAGCCGACTGCGTTACGAGCAGAACGGACAATAATGATCGAGGAAAGAGAGGGATATGAGAAAAAAAGCGAAGTGACACGCGAGTGTGTGTATCCATTCAGACTGATCAATAAAATCATTTGAACAAGAACACTGAGCGATTTTGCATTCGAAGTCGCGGCGTGTCGCAAATGATCGGCAAAAATCTACGATTGAAAGAGACGGAAAGGAGGAAAAAAGATAGAAATTAATTGAAGTGAAAAGATTAGGAGGAATCAAGCTGTGACTTCGAGCGTAAAAACGCTCGTCTATTTTATTTTAGCTATATGATCCTTGAACCATAAATGTTTCATTTCGTGTTATATATAAATATCTTAGTGTAATAAGTGGAATCTAAATGGGATTAGATTTACATTCAAGTGAACGGAATCGAATATAAAAAAATTACAAGGAAACTTCATTCGATAAAAAAATTTACATTTGAAGAAAGTGAAATTGAATAGAAAATGTTGGATTTAGTTTGCGATTGAAGAAACTAAGTTAAATTCATTATTAAATAGAATAAATTAAGTTAACTAAAGTGAAAAAATCGAATCAAGTCGAAATGTGTTGCGTCGTAAGACTTGTAATTATGAGAATTGAATGGGACAATAGTGATTCATCGTTTCGCGCGAATAAAACTGTAATTAAATCGAGCCTGCCTAGTAAATCGCTTCGCGTGGAATCTCTTACGAGGCTTAGGGAAAAAGATCGCTCTGATAACTCGACTTGATATAACTTAAGTAGATAATCTCTTCTGCGAAAGTGGTTCACCGGTAACTTTCTATGAGGCCGTGGTTTCTCATCGCTTTCGCGTTCATTTCCCTTCCTTTCTCGGCGGAAAATAATTTCTGCGATTACGAAAATTTATGGGATGATTTTCATTTCTGTCGCCCGACCAGAAGAAATCTTATTGGCAATGTATCGCACGTTACTCTACGTGAAAAGTTTAGTTTATATTATAACCATAAAGAAATCCGTGCAGAAAAGTTATAATTATTGTAATCAAGAAATAGTCGGCGCCCAAATGATTACAGATACAAATTGATACAACGAATAAATAATTTTGCAATTTCTTCTCGCCTTGGTAGAATTGTTAATTAAAGTCATTTTATTTTCAAATCGTTTTAAGATCATGTTTTACATAATATACATTGATAGTTTAACCCTTTCACACATTTTTTTCAGTGAAATTTCATGACGCTTGGTATTCCTACGTTTTCTTGGGTCGCTGAATCCGGAGTCAGATTTGCAAAATTCAAAATGGCGGGTCCATTAGTGATAAAATATAATAAATTTATATAATTTTCAAATAACAAGCATTAAATTGGTATGTCTATGTTTTTTGAGTCGCTATTTACGAGTCTGAAGTCAACTTTACAAAATTTAAAATGGTAGATCCAATATGGATCCAACATATTATATTATAAAATCATATCAATTTTCTAAATGAATATTATTGAAAATGTAATGGAGCAGCGCTAAAACAAGAAAAGTTAACCTTTAATATGGAAAATATACAGAGTAGAATAGGTATGAGTATAAAAATGTACATTTATAGAGGCTAGGCCATGAAATAATTTGTTTATAAAAAAATACTGAAAAAAATGTTATACTATTTGGGTACATTTTTAGCGTCTAATATTCAAAGAGAAAATGATCTCTGAGAAAGTGATTTTTTTTTCTGAAAAAATTGTTTTTTTACATTAATTTGTTATAAATGATTAAAAATAAATAATTTGTTGCATAAACTTTGGGAATATGTAAAGTAAGTATTTTTATACCAGAAAAAGTGAAAACCGTAATGCGTTTAACGAAATTACAAAGTTTACAACATGATAAAGGAGATAAGGGAGAAAAAACAAGTGAGAAGTACATTTCCCCTGTGACTGAAAGAGTTAAAAGATGTTTAAGGATGTTCTGGCTATATAGTCCTAAACAAAAGTTACTTCAATTTGAAATTAATGGAATTCTATATTTTCTTGGTTTAAGATATGCACCATATGTAGTCTTATCGTGTAAAACACTTAAATAATACTAGTTAATGACATCTGACACTGCAAATAAATATATGTGCATATTTTATGGATTTTGTGATTGTCAGCAAAAAACTTTTAGGCGTGAATTACATTTGACACTAACTGCAAGAAACGAAAAGTCTTTGATCGTATATTAATATTTAATGCATACCCGACACCGAACTTTCACTTAAAATATATAAAATATGTAAAAAAGTATAACATATTTATTTTTTTACCTTTTTAAGTTAAAAACTCGAGAATTAGTGAATCGATATCAGCCTTTTTAAGAAACACTGCTTAATATTTAATTGACTCATAAACAAAGTTTCAGAATATGTATTGTCAATGATGCTTTTTTATAATTTTGTGTATGTATGTATGTATATATATATATATAAAAGTGGGAATATGCGGTTACGTCATAAGAACTTGTCAAAAGTTGAATAACTCATGAATCGATTAGAGAATCTTTCAGATTTTGCATACGAGTTTAGATAATAAATAGAAACGGAATCTATTAAGTTTTTAGGTCATTCCAATATTAGAACGTTAGTGCCAGAATATCTTTAAGAGGGGTTTAGGAATAAACTACCAAATCGCCACAAGCGAGATTATAACTATACAACGACGTTCGGCCACGAGCGAATTACAGACACTCCTGCGAATACCGATGGTATAGTTCGAAAGTCAAATGTCACGCTGCCTTTTCTGCAATAGGTGCTCCGCCTGTGCATCGATCTGCAATATTTAGGTCGACGAATTTTTCTTTGTTCCTCGAAATACAACGGCGCTCGATCGCATATTGTCGGGCGTATAATTTCGTGATCCCCTTCCCCTGCAGTTAAAAGGACATCCGGTTTCAGCCCTATGCATGATCATAATCTCGTCGAGGTCGACAGTAGCATGATCGCATAATACGAATGGAGTGTAGTACATATGAGCGAAACTGTATTTTTCATTCATTGCTCGTTCGTATCGTAAAACGTGATAAACGCGAGAATGTAATAGCCTCGTAACTTTATCATCGCGATATGTTTCATAGGAGTCATGCTTTTTTTAAGGTTCTTAGGACTACTGGTAAAGATATGGTTGAAATCTTTTTTTTTTTAAATCAAACTAGTTTAACAATTCTCGCGCTTTCGACAAAATTTTAAAATAATTGCCATTATACTTTTTCAATTGTAATTAAATAAATTAGTTATTCTGCACGCGCGTTGCAAACAATTTGAGATTTTATAAGACTTTTTGTTTTCACAATTTATTTTCGAAGAAAATGTATTTTCTTACAGAAATTTTCATCGTTTTTTTTCTTTTTTTTAATTTTTTTTTATTTGTATGATTAATTCTTTCTTTGTTGATACTTATAACGTCATATTTATCTCCACGATAATATCTTTTGGCGAAGACACGTAATTACAATTTGAATAATGCGACAATGATTGAGAACATTAATTACATGATTGTCGGAGGAAAGAGCTGCTTTTTCGCTGATTGATCGTTTTGATTAATGTTTATTATCCAAAGACAAGTCTAAAACAAGCTGTGCTTACGGGCATGTCTTTATCGGGATTGTTTAATTGAATAAAAAAAAAATTAGGCACGTAATTGTGATAGAATTATGCGGACATGTCTTCCGGGTGCTGCAACTGATAGACTTATACGGCCGACTTTCGAAAGCTCTTTTCAGGTTGATCAGAAACTGAGGTTGATTAAATTATGTTTTACAACGTGTTTTTTCCCCATTAACTCGATTGCCAAATCCATGTTGACGGTGACGACTCAATTAAAAATAGTAGAAATGAAAATCTTATTGCACATATCAAAATAAACAAAATTTATGAATATATTGAATATACATATGTATGTATGTATCTATGTATGCTTTTTAATACGTCAGAAAGCTAAAATATTCTTATAACATACAGCGTTATTTTTCGTTGTAGCGCAATGTTTTTATATATTTATAATAATTTAGTGTTAAAATATAGAAGACTTATTTTGTTAATTTAATACGTGAAGATTATAAATAAAATATTTTTATTTCAATTTGACAGCTTATTTTTGTCCTTGAGGGTATAATTCAATTCGATATATATGAGTTATTTGTTAAGCCAAACAAAAAGAAAGGTATATTTTAGTCTGTTCTATCGAATATAACGCTATTTTATTGAAAAACACTTTTATTTTAATATACATTGCAAGAATTTTCATGATATTTTTTCGCTTCTGACATCATTAATCCAAGTTAGCTGCAGTGTAAGTGAACAGGATCTTACATGATACAAAAATGAGAAACAATTAGAAAATGTTTTCATTAAAGTTTTAGAAATTAAACTGGGGCAAAGAAATCGAAGGTTTTTAATCTCGTTCCCGTATTGCCCGTAATGCACTAATAAAAGATTAGACGGGAAGAAAACAAAAGAAAAGAAAGAGCAAGGACTTTAAATTTATCGGAGGATGAATCCAGGTGAATAGGTGAATCGATCGATCAACGGTGAACGGCAAGACGAACTAATCGACAGTGCCGAATGTTGTTTTAATCCGTCATCTGCGCTCGATGTAAGAAGAAACCAAGTAAAATTATATAGTTTTTTTTTTTTAAACTAATTAACTGTAGAATATGCCATTTTCAATCCGTGCTAGCATAGTAATAATATTTCTGTGAATATTGTGTACTTTTTCCCACTTTAGTAAACTGCGCGCCGATTTTTTGTCGGTCTCACACAGCAATTCGTTAGAGCAGTAAATCTATATACTTTAAATCGCAATAAATTTTTTACAGTAATTTTTTACGGTAAGTATGATGCTTATTAGCATCAAAAATTAAATAATTAAAGTGTTCGATTAATCGATTTAATTTTCACTCATTATTATTTAAAATTAGATTTTCTAGCATAAAGAGAAGGCCCGATCGATATCGCTAATCATTCATAAATTTTTTGGACCGTAATGCGATGAATATAATACGAGATAGTCAACGAGTGAGCCAACTTTATTTTAAATAAATTTTTCTGGTGATTAAAAAATAGAAAAGGTAATTTGGAGAATCTTATTGAAATCGGAGATTTATTTAGAACCCGCTAACAAACTTGTGTAAGAATCAAACGATCTAAAAACAAATTAATAAGTCATATACAATGCTGATCATCGCGACATGTCATCAAGGACAGAAATTTAACCAGTAAAATCACCATTGAGGTTAACTTGTTCTCTCATGTAGAATGTCCCAGAACCAACCCAAATCTAGGACACCATGAGACAATTCTCTGGACATTCTACATCCAGGATGATTCTAGAACGTCTTGTGCAATCATGGAATAACGTTACTGACTTTTGTCTCAAATTCCAAATTAGTCTTTTTTTATCGTAGCGTAATGCAAGCCTAAACATTCCATACACGAGCGACGGTCGTACGGCACTGACAATCACGAAAGTGAAAGCAAGGTGTAATACACCGTCAATCGACCTCGAAAACGTGTAACACTCTCGCGAGAGTAGCAGCGCTAGAGCCGGAGAGATATTGCGCGATGCTGAAAAGGCTAGAAAAATCCTCAGGCGAACCACAAACGACAGGACAGATCCTCGTTCGCCGCTCGTTCTCTGCGCGCTTCGCATCGAGATGCAAATAACGCGTTAATCTCACGATGGCATTTTCTTCATTGTGAGCTTAGATAATCGTCCGCGGACTCGCTCACCCGGATGGGAAGACGACGAGCATTGTGACTGGCAACAGGAAAATTTCCTGAGAGTCGCGTCCGTGTGTTCTCTAATCTTCATGCGTTATATCATTCGTTTTATTTTTTTATAACTTCGTCGGTTTTTCACTCATTTAACCGGCAATTTTGTTTTGCTATTAAATAAATTGTAGCGATCGAAGAAAGAGAAAGTATAGCGGCTGACTTCGGATAAGATTAATTTAATTGTAATTAGTTTGCAATAATGTAATTGCAGATAACAAAGGTTGCGCAACGGAGAATGCGTTGTTAAGTCTACGTTATTTTTTATATTTTTATTCATCACTGACAAAAAAATAATACGGTAATATATTTTCTTAATATATGTACGTCATTCCCCTAAATCACAAATCAAATTGTATAATTTTAAAATTAACATAATTTTAATAAATGGGATGCTATTAAAATGTCTCGTGTTATTTACAGAATCATTTTATCATTTATCATTTTCCCAAGGTAAGCATTATTCGAAGAATTCCTAATTTTTATGAAAAAAAATATTTATTTAATTATTAAATTATTTTTTTTATCCATTAATATTTATTTAATATTTATTTAATTATATTTAAAATTTTATAATCTAAAAAAAGTCTCGATTTTTGTCACTTTTTAATGGACTTTTGTTTTTAAACCGAGGAAATATTATCTACATCTTGGAAAGCTTGAAGACATTCTGTATTATAATAGTAGATCTCATTATCTTTCGATAGATTTTTTTGCGATTGTTCTCGCTTGCCCTCCGCGCTTTAACTGGATCAATGAAATTTCCACAGGTGTCGAACCTTAGAATACCTCAAGGAGTCCGGTTAACAATCACGTCACCTGCGAATTGCATTATCCATCAGATTTCTTCGCGATCACCACTTGTCCTCGCTCATTAACTCAATTAATAAACTCCACGCTTCCCTCTTCTTCTCCCGCACGATTCCTCGCGGCGAATCGACGTGGCCAAGTTTGTCGACCGGATCTCCAACGGTATCGTACGGCTCATAGGAAAACCGAGCGCGGCACCGGCCAGATTCAAGCTGCCACGCCGTCGAATTCCCAGTTTGTCGCGCTTAACCGGTGCGCGTGGTCCGTCTGTCGCGCCGTTCTCTCGCGGAGAAACGATCGAAGTGTAGTGGTCATCCAGGCTCGACCGGATTAAGTGTAAATAATTAATATTTATTAGTCCTTCTCTTTTGTGCTATTGTGAATTTCTTTTCATCAATGTAAAATTATGGAGAAATCTAAAAAATGTTTGAAATATAAAACGATAAAACACGCGTTTAAATTTTAAATATGTACATGCAAGAAATTTACCATAGGTGATCCGAAAAGTGTGTAAAAATTACTTAGAAAAAGGAACTTAGAAAAAGAATGTCCGAAGAACGTATGAAAATTGTTTGTGCACAGCGTACTCAAAAATTAAAGAATATAATTATTTAAAATTAAGTAATACTGTTACATAAAACCAATAATCAGTTTACATCGAATTAATATATTTACAAATATGATCTTCAATTTTATTTACATAGATTTTGTCGTGTTAATTAGAATAGCTTTACTAATTTTTACTAATTTATCTCACCACCGTTCACCATCTTTTCTATGTTTTAATTATCTATCTAAAAATGATTATAAACCTTTCGAACGAATTATTTTTTAACTGACTTTTGAAACTTTATCATTTTTCTAATCGGTAGAATTGTTGCTTTTCGATCGGCTGTGTTTTCAAGAAATGAAACAAGTTTGATCGACATGGTACATTTAATTAGTGATAAAATGTCTTCACGGGGGTGGAATGCAGTTCTGCAAAGCCGCGCAGTGGTCAAAAATCGCGCGAAAGTGCTCGGCTAGCAAGATCAGCAATTCTTTATGGAAACTCTTGTGACTTGACAGAAAACTTCATTTCGTTTCGTCGTGAACATTTTGCCCTACAAGGCTGTACCATTAGCTCCTAGTCGTACTTTCTACTCGAGGCAGAAATCGCGCGTGCAATTTGAGGCGAAACTCAAGTGATGCGAAACCGTGTTTCGATACGTGCGTCTTTTTCGCCGCCGCAATCTGCGATAATTTGAGGAAACCGCGGTTATGCTAAAAACGCGGTGCGAACGATTGTAATCGTAATTGTCAGTGTCGATTCACAAAGAGAAAGATTAATGTCGATATTAATTTGTCATTGCAGTGCACCAATATAAAATAAATAAGAAGTCCAAAAGATAATCTTTTCTTCGCCAGCGGTTAAAAATCAAATAAAATAACAATTGTTGACAGCAACCTGGCACTATTAATAGCTTTATTTGCTACGTTTCGACTCTTGGTTTGGGTCCTCTTCAGACAAAATTACAGATCAACAGCGCATTTCCAAGTGCGTTGTGTGTCGAAAGGAGTCTAAATATAAAGTCAAAAGTGCGGTGTCAATGTGTGGAACACAGAATGCCCGTCCTACATCGATGACGGCAAATTCAAGACTGTACACAGGAAATGCGCTGTTGATCTGTAATTTTGTCTGAAGAGGACCCAAACCAAGGGTCGAAACGTAGCAAATAAAGTTTAATAGTTGGGGGGTTGCTGTCAACAATTGTTGTTTTATTAAATAAGAAGTAATAATTCATTAATAATTTAATAATTTATATGAACAGATCAATACGCAAAGATATTGTAGTTATTAAAAAACGCGATTTAACGCAAGAGTTTTGCATGTGTTACCGATCGAATACACTTAATGTTTGGATATATTCAGACAAAGAGTTGAGTGAATTTCAGATGGAATGCAGATATAATGTACGTGTAAATATAGCGTGTAAATATAGCGTTGTGTACATACAACGCGGTATGTAGGTAACTTCCCGGTATGAAATAACATACATATGTATGGGGCACAAGAGTACGAATGCTATATCATTTAACCGGTCGAATGTAAAGCGGTCGAAAAATCGATTGCTTTCTATTTTTCCATTAACCGTGTTACGAGTCGCTTAAACGTAGAAAATCTGTCACGATGATTTCCGAGCCGCGTTCCACTACAACGAAATTTCTCTCCTCTGTCCTCTCGGAGAGAAAGGACATCGAATTTTCATGGAACAACGAATAACGATCATCTCGATTAAACTTCGCTATTTCGTCATGCAAGTATTTTTGACCTCGTTTTGCGAATGTTTCTTATAAATTTATTTGTCATTATCAGAGATCAAACAGTTCGAGAACAGATGAATAGAAAAGTTTAAGAAATTGTATTATTCAAAAAACTTGTGCTAAAGTTCAAAAAATTGCATTATTTCTATCAAGAAATTAAATTATTTTAATTAATAATTATTAATTTATGATGTTTATAATTACGTAATATTGTTACAACGTGACGTAAGATTGTGTGTGTGTGTGTGTTTCGATTTTGCAATTAAATTTTTTGTTCTTAAATTTTTAATTTTAATTTTAGTTATCATGTGTTATCTTAATTACTGGCGAAGAAAAGACTATTTTCAAAGTTGTATCCCACCACTGACTTAAAATGATGGTGTTCCCCACTAGAGGCGCTGCTTAAATAATAAGCTCGCACTAAGTGTATCGATTATTGCGATAAATATTATCACATGCCTTGGTGGTCGAATTGGTATGACGCCCGCACGGAATGGGGGAGTTCCAGGTTCGAATCCTGGCTGAGGTAATATTTTTCGCAATAAATTCTTTATTCAATTTACCAAACATTCAAAACGATTAAAATCGAAAGATGATTTTAATTCGTTGTTTGACTGCGTTAGGCTGACAATCCATGTTCGGCGCGCAGATTATTTATTGATTGGCTGAAAAGCCTTCACGTGGCCAGTTTGCCTGTCAAATAATACCTTATCATGTGTTATAATAATACCTTATTATGTGTTAATTAACAAACGCTGCTAGTAACATTGAATCATAATACGTTTAAACGAGTCTCAGTATGTAATGTTATTTAAAACTACAAATGACGCATTCTGAAAAAACCCAACAATGGATTAACAATGACCTTCGACGTGTTCTCCAACAATCACTCAAATGCAATATATCAATGCAATGGTAGCGAATTATCAGTTCTTCGAGTACATGTTAGCACTTTTAGATTATTCTTGCACGTTTTTCATTTTTTGTATAATGACATCCAAGAGATATAACTAACGATGCGAGTTTTAAAAAAGCATTTATATAAGATATCATGCATGGAAATTATAATTCCTAAGATTACATAGAAATAATTGCTGCGAATGAGAATTTTTAAGAAATTATTACATGTTTAAATCAGCTTAAAGTGCTCTTTTAATTAAACTGTTGATGTGTTAACAGTTTTTAAGTGAAAATTTTGAAATTTCCATACATTAAGTTTCTAAAATAATCAGGTAATACTAACTTTCCTGATTAGTGCCAGTGATTATTTAATAATATGTAAATGTAATTAATTAAAAAATAATTATTAATATCTTATGGAAAAAACTTGATTTTGAATTTATTTTAATTTATTTTATCTTTCGATTTCTAATATTGGAGTTATAACTTTATTAGCACTTTGTTGTTTGAGAAAGAAACTGAAATTTCATGATGAACGATTGATAAAGATTGGATGATTTGTTTCAGAGTTTGTTCAACGATTACTCTTCGGTTTAATGCTTCTTTATATTCATTCATCATACTTTAACTTGGAGACCGCCCAATTTCTGTAAACACACATTCTAGTACCGTTGCTTCCTCGACCCGTTACGTCATTGAAATGGTATATAAAAGACCGACATTTGTGAAGTGCATTCGAGATTACTTTGTTGATTATCCTTTGACTATGGATTCTTCGTGCTACAATAAGATACACTTGCGTAAAAAAAAGAATAAATCAAATATGTAAAAATTTATATTTTAAATGATGAATTGCAAAATATAAATTTTAAAGTATGAATAAAAAAATCTCTTTTATAAAAGTTAAATTTTAAGTAATAAATTGAACAAGTAATGTTGAGTCGTGATTAACAAATTGACTAAATAATTAATTATGATATAAAAGATTCAAATATGATAAAAACAAAATATAATGCGACAATATTTTATTGTCAGCATATTTTATTGTCAGATAGGCAAGCCAGAATTTTGTTAGCACATCTATAATAAATATATTATTAAAATATATGAAAATTATTAAAATTTTAACAAGTTTATTTATATTTTAAGCATTTATTTTGGATAAACGAGCCAAAAAATACATTAAATTTGTGTTCATCATTATCGATCATTTATCATTCATTTTTGCCTCGTGAATGTCTTTCACATGTGGGCGTTGATAGATAGACCTCATTTCCGCGACTTCACAGTTAGTCACGCGTGCGTATTAATTAGCGAGTCACAGTAACTATGTAACCGCGAAGGCCGTCGGCTTTCAAGGAAAAACTGGAAATGCAATCGCGATCTATCTCCTTCAGGATCCATTTTTTATAAACCAATCTTACTTATGATAAAAGTAATAACTAAATGTAGACATTAATAATAAAAATACAACGATATAACACTCTTAAAATTCATGAGCTTAAATTAATGTTAAATCTATTAAATGTTATTTTACATCTTATATTAAATTTACATCTTATAATGGGATAAATTATATAATATGATATTCTTATCAGAATAATGACAATGCGGTGCCGGGCGTCGTCGATTGTCGTGGCAGTCGCGTTTCTAATCGTCTTACTGGACGGTGCGATCGGCAAGCTACGGGTCGCCTACCGATGGAAGCAAATCGATTACGAATGGCCGAGCAATGACATTAAGAGACTCTTCCCGGATTACAAACAGGAGGACAATCTGCCCTTAGGTTTGGAGGTAGCCGGTGATCGGCTCTTTATCACGGTGCCGAGATGGAAACAGGGGGTTGCCGCCAGTCTCAATTACATTAGGCTTAATGGTGATTAATCTTATCCTTAAAATTACAATTACTGCAATACGCTCAAAAGACAACGTCATTTGTCTGACAAGATATAATTTATATATTTATAATTTTACGACATAAACAAATTCGAGGAATTTATCAGAAATATTTCTCAAATATATTTATATATCCACTAATATATAATGATTTAGGAGGTTTCAAATTTTATTGATTGGTTTTGAAAAGGATTAAAAAGAGAAGTATATTAAAGATTGAATTTGCCTCCTTAATCCAACATTTTAGATTAAAGTGAATTCACCGCGGTGGGCCGTACCTAGCGGTGGCTAGGGTTGCCAGTTTTTGATTATAGAAAGAGAATCTTCGTCAGAAAACTATTGCATGTTATTTAAATAATAAAAGACCCAATATTTGATTATAGCAAAAAACGCTACAAAAAAATTTTTCTGGAGAAATATCTGCTCAGCTCTTATCTTGTATTATGTAATACGGTCACATACTATTTGCAACTGAATATCTTTTTTGTAAAGTCGATAACATGCGATTTTCTCGATGAAATAATGTTCAGCAAATCGAATTCTATATCATAACTCTTTTCCGATGATATCTGTCGCTTATAACCAATAATATTCACTAATGACCACCGTTCTAAACATGACCCTTATGTAATCCCGTGTTAAATGTTGATTTTCATCGATTGATTACTTTTTACTTAGGTCAATGACCTATCCTGAAGTTTTGAGCATTTATTTTTATCGCTTATCCCTGCATTCTATCAAAGTTTCAAGTGAATTCTTCATGAAGGCTAAGTAGGTGAATTCACCTTAAGGAGGAGTTTCAATTAGTTGGACTCCTGCTCAAGTAGAAAGAAAAATACATTAATTCAAATTCAGTATATTAATTGCAGTTAATGGATATATAATATAATAGATATATGATATATTTATAGTAATAGTATTCTTTTCGTGAATATGAACAAATTTAAATATTCTTTGTTACTTTTTTCCCGATTTTCTGCTGCCTGTTAAATTATTTTCGCATCACTCGTACTATGACTGCTAATTAGAGAAAATAATTTTGCACGCAAGAATTTTCAAAGAAGAACTGTTTCGAGAAAAAAATCAAACGGAATTTTATTGACAAATCTCTCTCTTTTTCTTTGGGGGTTGGCATCGGAACTCGTTGACTTTCAGACACGCGCGAATCGCCACCCCTGATTCCGTATCCTTCCTGGGAGGCCCATCAGTACGGTGCCACTGGCGTACCAGAAATCGTTTCGACGTTTCGTGTGCGCGCCGATCGTTGCAATCGGCTGTGGATCCTGGATACGGGACTGACGGACATCCTGGGCAATCCTGAGCAGCAAGCACCGCCAGCGTTGATCGTGTACGACTTGACGAGTGATCGTATGCTACGCAAATACGTGATACCATCTGACCAGAGGACTGCCGATTCCCTGTTTGCCAACATTGCTGTCGAGGATTATTCGTGCGAGGACTCGTATGGCTATCTAGGTGACTTGGGCGGCCCAGGTATTGTCGTCTACTCCTGGAATCTCCATAAGTCCTGGATCGTTAAACATCACTCTTTCCATCCGGATCCGATGGTTAGTGGAAATGCACAGCATTTGTCTTTTGGTTATATTCATAGTGTTCGGCGTAATGTATCTCACCGAAAATCTACAAGTAGATCTCGTTAATCTGAACAGAAAAGTTCTATACCATTTTGTGAACAACCACGTAAAATTTCGAAATATTAATTAAAGAAAATTGGCCAATGAACGATCCGCGCGGTTAGACGGTGGGCTGGCCGTAATAAGTGCGGCGCTGACAACGGGCGCCGTCGCTGACGGATCGCGCGTTTATTGGCCAATCTTCTTTAATTAATATCTCGAAATTTTATGTGGTTATTTGCAAAATAGTATAGAACTTTTCTGTTCAGATTAACGAGATCTACTTGTATATTTTTAGCCAGATACGTTACGCCAGCCACCCTGTATAAATAGCCACTAATTTTGATAATTTTCAATTATGCTTCAGTCGCAGTAAACTTATTAATTTTACATGTAATTCATTAATTAAGAATACTCTTTGATATACAATGGACGGCTTTGACATACAATTTTTTATAAGTCAAAATAAACACTAAGTCACCTGAACGAAGTTTCACAGCATAAATGGTGTCTTTCTCAGGGCGGAGATTTCAAGGTGTCGGGAATATCGTTCCAATGGAATGACGGCCTGTTCGGGATGGCTCTTGCACCAACTGGTGATGGCTACAGTACCATGTATTACCATCCACTCTCGAGCGGCATGGAATTTTCCATCAGTACGAGATTATTACGCGATCCTCAGCGTGCCAGTGCTGCGGGTATGTTTTAAAAAAAAACATCACACATTCGCGAAAAGGCATAATAAACCTAATCTTTTAACCGTAGAACAAGTTCTTATTTTATGCAACGTGCGATCGTCTCTTGCGTGGTTCCTAAAAAGAATTACTTAATTGGTTATTACCTGTCACTTTTGAAGGTTTTTAATTTTTGCTTTTGATAATTTGATCTAAAAATACTTTTTGTTTTACTTTGGTATAGGTGATTTCTCATATATTTATGTAATAAAGAGAGTACATTGAAATATTTATAAATTAAAATTTATAAATTAAATACTTTAGAAATTAATTTTTGGAAATGATATTACACAACATAACTTTAATATATATGGATAAATTTGTAAAAAAAATAACTTTCAATTTGGTGAAAACAAAAATTTAAAATTTTGAAAAAAAAATTAGAGGGGCGGGAATTTTGAAAAAAATTTTTATTTTATAGCACTCATCAAGCCATTTAATATCCCATTTGGATTTTTTTCTATCTTTCTTAGTTTAGGAGATATTCGCTCCGAAAGAGAAAAATCGATTTTTTTCAAAGGGGTGTTTCATCTCCTAAAAGACCGTATAGGCGCATATAAAAAAAACGTCTTCTTTTTTTGATCTGGAGAATAACATATTAGAAGCTCATCAAAATCGGAGGGGAACACTTCCGACCCTTTCCTTGTAAGAGCAGTAAAATTAATTTTATTAATAAATCTTTTTAAGAGTCACGACCGATTTCTAATAATAATCAATAACAAATAACACTGCCAATATTCAGTGTGAATATTATATATGTGAATTTATGTATACATAAATTTTATTATTTTCGTAAGCAACTAAAAAAAGACATTAATCACTCGGAAATTATCATCTCGACCTTCCAGAGAAGGTCAGTTTAAAGAATTTTGAAGAATTTATTGCTTGCAGGAAAAAAAACATTGTTTGAGATTGATTTTGTATGTTGTTTGAAGGACAAATGATTTATGTGAGGCATTTGTCGAAATCTTATTTCATGTGTTTGTCGTAGAAACGTCTCACGAATTTCAAACGCTGGGCTCGCGCGGACCCAATGGCCAGAGCAGCGTCAGCTTCTTGGATCCGAAAACGGGAATTCTCTTTTATGCACTTACAAATCTAAATGCCATTGCCTGTTGGAGACCACAGAATAAATTCACCGTACAACAGCAAGGCTACATCTACCAGGATAACATCACCATGGTTTTCCCTAATGATCTTAAGGTAATCACGAATCTATCAAAGCCCGATGACCATTATTATACCCAATCATCAATAATCACCAATAATCACCAATAATAAATTATTAATATTGCATAAAGTTACACATACACACACAAATATTATTCCAATACGAAAATGTCTGTGACACTTTTCAAATGGAAAGCATTTACATAAGATAAATCAGGAAATCTAAAGTTTGTGCGTTTAGGAACGGTATATCGTACAATGACAACGTTCTTGCATTCTTGTTGATCCCTTGTGAGATTAAAATAATTACATATATGTACATTAATGTTGAAATCGCAATAATATACAAAATGAATACATTGTACATGTATTGGTAATCATACCACGTATAAATATTATAATACTTTAGAAATATTAAAAATAATAAATATCACAAACTGTTAATGCTCATTAAAGTCCTAAATAACAGAGAGGCACTAACTTGTTTCTGTTTTTTGATTGGTCAGCCATGTCAGGTCCGTACGTCCCGTGTTGTGGATTTTATTTCTTACATAAAAATTAATTTAACGTCGATATAGATATATCGAAGAATAAAAACTTACTTCACTTGACACAGATCATTTTTTGTCACTTACGTTGAACAAGCTCTTTGTTTACTTTTACGCTGGCCAGAACACTAGAGTGGAGCACCACTGATGTGCAGGTCTAACAAACTGACGGTGGGGATAGAGATTGCGCCTCTCTAATATTTAGGACTCTAAATACTTATGAATTTAATACGTATATTAAAAAGGATATGTATGAATGTGTTTTTCTTTGACTTATCAAAACTTTGCGAGCTTATTTAAGAGCATACCTAATTCCAAATCACGAAATTAGGTCTAAATTTGCTTTTCAGGAGACTTTCCTTTACGCTCCCCTAAAAAAATGTTCTAGATCCGCCCTTGATGTATCATCCTTGGGTGCGTTAAATTTCGACAACCTGATTCTACTATAAATGCTTTCCATTTAAAAAGTATTATGACCTCAACATTTTCATATTAGGATTTTTATCTCATTTTTGGCTCAGGATATGTACTAAAACTTCGATCGCGATTGATAGAACCCTGTATATATATATATATATATATATATATATATATTATATATCGCGATTTTAACGGATTCTATGCCATCATGAGTTGCCAAAGTAATCGCAATAAAAGAAAATGTTATATTTTTTGCTATTCTGGTATTAACAATATAAATTAATTAATAATCAATCTTATTAATAATGATATTTATTAATAGTAGAATAATGTAGAGTAATGAGAAACACGCATCGCCGCGGTACACAAGTCATGAGCGGCCGTGTCGCTCCTGATCGCATGAATTTCATGCGCTCCCATACGTCAAATTCAATGCCTCACCGTTCAAATTCTATTCATCGGATCATTTTTTTGTAAAAAGCTTTTCGGCTTAGAATTTCATGAAGAATTAGAAGTCTCTTCTCGTCGCACGCTTCTACTCTCGCGGATTGGCCTATCTTTTTAAATTAATTTCTTGTTAATTATTGCAAAAACAACAAAATGGTAAAGGACTTTTCTACTTGATTTTACCTGTTCTACCTGCACACTTCGGCTTTTCCAAAATTTTTCGGACACCCTGTATATATATATATATATATATATATATATATATATATATATATATCGCGATTTTAACGGATTCTCTGCCAGCATGAGTTGCCAAAGCAATCGTAATAAAAGAAAATGTTACATTTTATTAATGTTTATTAAATGGTTTGCATAGTTTTAAGAGAAAAGTAGAAAGCATAATTTAGTTATAACTGAAAATTATGGAAACTACTGAAAATTATCCATTATATTTTTATTTCCAAAAAGCGTGATCAATTAGTTCGACAGTGGCTTGACGAACGTTATTCTCACGATTCTTGCGTTTTTATTATTCGTAAAATAAATAAAATAAAACAAATATATAAATAAACCATCTTTAATAAAGCACTTTAATTATTAATTATTAAAATTATTAATATCTTTTTTCTTTGTCTTTTTATTCATTTTTTATTATTCGTTTCTAATTTTTATATCGCGATCTCATTTCAACAGGTTGATCGGAACGGCAACTTGTGGATCCTCTCCGACAGATTGCCCGTTTTTATGTACTCGCAATTGGACCTGCAGGATTATAACTTTAGGATACTTACGGGGTCGACCGAGAAACTCATTATGGGCACAGTTTGCGAATCGACTTCAATTTATCCAACGACGACAATGCACGATCACAGAGACCACATGGATCACATTAATCACATTGATCACAAAGATCACATGATCATGAGCATAACACCCAGAATCATCGGAAACTCTGCCGATTCCGTAAAGACAGAAATTACGATTGCAATGTTATTGATATGCTTGAGTAAAGCTTTCGTATAAAAAGCGATGAAAAATTGGGAAATGGAAATTTGGAATTAAAATAATAGAATTAAAGATAAGATAAAAATAAAATTAAAAGCAAATGTAGATAGAAATAGAAAGGGTGAGAGGATATGGGAAAAGAAGAAAGATATGGAATATTCATTATGTTAACGTTATTTCCTATACAAAATAATTTCTGTAATTTAGAATAATCTTCTAGAATAATCTTCTAGAATCTAGAATTATGAAGTGAAGTAAGTAAATTGATCCAAACAAGTTTTATCGATAATATAGAATTATCGCTTGTTGCAAAACAGATATTTATTTAATTGCGGTTACAAAATTAGAGTTATTAAATCTATTGTCAGAAACTTATTTATTATCCAATTGCTTGAGTCTATCTTTGAAAAGTCCGAGAAATACAGCGTGTCAGTAATCATCCTAATTATAATCTTATTTAATTATACTATATTATTTTATTACTATAAATATATATGTCTTTTTAGAAGAGTTCAAATTACAGTAAAAAGAAAATAACAAAGAATTCATACAAATTGTTTGGATTGTAATGTAATGAATAGCGGTCCGGCAATAGTTGGATGCCTTTATGTGCACAGTACTTTTTAATTAGACGTTTGTTTCTTCACTCGTTTATCTCTTGAGGAAACGTTTCTCTCCTCCGTCGAGTACACTATTATTGTGTTATCTCACGCTAAAACTGCCATTATATTTACGTATCAGATGTAATTTAATATATACCATGAGAAAAAAGAAATATCTCCAATTGAGCGATAATTTTTTCATTTTCAACGAAATTATACAACCTAATTTTACATTTATCATGTTACACTGTCGAATTTTAAGAATTATTATATACTAAAAATTATTATATTAGAATTATTATAATTAAATTATTTTTTTATATAGATAGATTTAGTTTATCAAACTCTCTTTTATTACTAGGAATTACAACATCTTCGTATATTTTATTTTGTCGTATAATGTATTTACTTACTTTATCGCGTGTCATGTTTATTTCACCCTGGTTTTGATAAGATGGTTTATCACGCGCTTTTCGGATGAACGATGATAATAAGAACGTTATGTAGAATGGCGCAATGTGGAAACAACTTTCCGATTACTAGAAATGTGTTAAAATCGTAAAATTTTGCCGCAGAAAAACAACAAGAAAATAAAACCCCCCGTTGCGTGATGACATCTGCAGGAATCCTGTGAATTTTTTTTCGGAGGAGATTGGCCGATGACGCGTCGAGCATAATGATCGAGATAAGTTGCGCAGTCATCGCACGCATGTTTACGCACCTGGTGCGTGCATCGCGTGGTCGTCGACCTGTTGCATCTGTACATGCGGTATGCGTACTTGAATATAAATTGTGCAAAAACGAATCGTAATGCGCATCATCTTCTCTACAGCGCCCAGTTGGCAGTCTGATAATTCCAGTGAAGAATAATTTCTTAGGAAGAATCGTATACTTTTTTACAGATAATATGTTTCAATAGAAATAATTTTATTAAAAATCAGATATTATTTAATTATACGACATGAGAACAAAATAATTTCGTATTATATAATATTAAATTAATAATAATTTTTAATATTATATAACAATAACATTATATAACAATATTATATAACAATAATATTATATAACAATAACATTAATTACAATATACTTTTATGCACAGAATAATGAGATGAGTCAATTTATATAAAAAAAAAACATATAGCTGTTTAAAAAAAATACGTTGTTGCAAATTGCAAAATTTTTTTAAATAACTATATTTATTCTTTACACAATTTAGTTCATTATTCTATGCATAAAGTATTAAGGTATACTTGCCGAAAAATGAATAATTTACGAAATATTTTGTATATTATGTCAAAATGTACTAGAATAAATAAGACAATAGTAATTAAAATATTTTTTGCAATAAATATGCGATTTTTTTTTATCAGGAAAAATGACAAAAATATCGACAAGTATTCGACCAACGACCATTCATCGACTCAGACGTCGAATCGACATTGGTGTTCCCACTGGGTATTGATTTTTCAACAACTCTACTTTACTATTTTTACATGGAGATTAACGAGAGGAATCATATTATTTTTTTAAAGTCGTATAATTTTATAAAAAAATAGCGATGATCTTCATATGATATTGAAAAATTGATTTCTCCGAAAATTAATGTTACCATTATTAATTTTACCATTATTTCTTTCTCTCCAAACTCAACAACTTTTGTATAAGATACTTTTCTTGAAAATGCATTCTTTTTAAGATGTTTTTAAAATAGGATACTTGACTACTGAAAGCATCATTTAAAATGAGATAAACTGTATATATGTAAAATTATTTTAATTAATTAATGAAAAATAATTCCACTCATTGTTTGAGAAGTAAAAAGATATTTCTAATAATATTCAATGTAACAATGATTTAATTATATTTAATTAGCAATCGTTTTACGTGATAAAATAATTTAATATACTTTAAACAATTTTATAACGCTCGATTTATTGAATAATTGTTGTTCAATAATTGATACTATGCTAATTGATAATATGTTTTATTATTATATTCAGCAAGCACGGGAGATACAATCTATACTTATACAATAAAAATAAATCCTATATGTCAAGATGATTATGCAATGAAATGATTATGCATGAAACCTTTATAAAGAGATCAAACTTAGAGGAATGATAGTGTGCCGAAAAACAATGCAACTATTGGTAATTATACAGAATCGCTTTGTAAAGCATTGCATAATCGTCTTAAGGATTTGATGTTATTATATAAGTAAATTGTTGCGAGAGAATAAATTACGCATAAAATTATCACCTTTCTACTTAATCACCTCAATTAATTGTAGATTTCATTTATCTAATCTTCTCTATTTTCTGTTACTTCTGCTTCTGTTGTTCCTCGTTTACAAAAATAGGAATAATGCAAATGAAAAATAAATCATACATAATACATTTACATCGTAAGAACATTGTTTCAAAGTATCATTTTCAACACTTTATTTATAAGTTATTCTCTGATTCAGCTTAAGATTGAAGAGAGTGAGAGCAGCCTTTGGACTGGACCAATCTATGTTATGTAGAGCAATCTATGTTATGTTAGAGCTATCAGAATGTATAAGCTTATCAGCATAGGGGAGAACAGGGACAAACATTTTGCTTATTTGTGTTGATATCTTCGATTTGCTTGTTTATTTATAAACTTTTTCTATCTCATAAGATTATATAATGCATTCTTTATCCATACTTAGTATTTGGTATGGATAAAACTTATTTACATTATACAATTACGTGGAAAAATCGAATTTTATAAAAATCGAGAGTTGTTACGATTGTCCCTGCCCCTAGGACTGGTTGTAACAGGGTTAAAGATTGATTTTAACAAGGTAAAATAAAATTAAAACAAACATACGATCAATGTAGTAAAATGTTTTATTTCTTATAAACTTTTTTCAAATAATTCTGGACATTTTTAATTATTTTAAACATAAATAATGAAACGTAAATGTATAAAAATAAAATTATACAAACATAAAATTATTTAATCATAAAATTGTTGTCGTGCCACGGGGGAACGACGGATTCTTTTAAGAATCTGCCAGAGGTTCAGGACGATGGGGAAGATTTAATAAACACTTTTAACTCTTAGTTTTGTGTATTTTCTTGCGAGGTTCCGCTTCTTACAATATGATTGACCGAACAGATGTTGACTCTCGTGTTGACAGTGTGGCGGTGAAAGAGTGAGAACGCTCCCTTATATCTTTTCCCTCTGTCTTATATCCTGTCTAAGTCGGTCAGCCTGCGTCAAGGCTTCCCGATCTTTCGCATTCGTGTTCCCGGTATTGTTTATCGGTCACCGAGTCCTTGCCGCGTGGACATTTCCCGAATCGCGATTGGGTCGGTCAGCAATTGCCTAATTCTATTATCGTTATGCCTTAAGTTATTTTTGTAATATAGTTACGACATGGGGGGGGGGGGGCATAACAAAATAAACCAAATTATACAAACATATAATAAACAAAAATTGTTAATATTACAAGGAACTTCTCTTTTATAACACAACATAAATTATTCTTATAAATTAAGGTTATGCAATTATTTGTACCTGAAAAAAATTAACTAAAAAATTAAAAAATCACAAATTTCTGAAATCTTGAAATTAATATTTATATATTAAGGTAAACATAGCACAAGTTGATTTAGCCGCATCTCGCAAAGAAGCTTTGCAGTGTGTGCGTGTACGTGCGTGCGTGTATGTGCGTGCATAACAAAGAGTTAAAAAGAGAGAAAGAAGAAGAGAGTTTTTCTCTATTACTGATTCTCTATCATTTTTTAATCATCACTATAACCATCTTCATCGCTCAATGAACACAGAACGTCAGAATGATCTGGTGCTAACGGTATATTTTCTAAGTATTGAGCATATCCAAAATACCATAAATCATACAAACATAGGAACAGCAACCAACAATACGCTTATCTACTTTACATCCGCATGCATGACCTATGCGTGCGTTCCGTTATGCACTGCAAGTACTGTCGCTATGACGTCACAGAAGTGTACTGCAGATGTCGTTCCGTTTTAATTTCGTACACTTCCAAACTGCTACAAGGTTATAAAAAGGAACATATCACAGTACACTTTCTGCAAGTATTTGTTGACGTTTCAAAAATAAGTGAGATGGCTAATATAAATAAAAATATAATTGCATTAATTGAAACTACATTAATAGAAAATATTAATAAGACTGAATCAACTGACAGCGATTCAGATGTAGAGATTTTAAAAGAATTAATTGTGCGATCTCGGGTGCTCAGAATAAAATGCAAAAATTATGTAGAAAACATTGTCACATCATATTCAGATGTGGCTTTCTTTCTTTCCTTTTTTTTCTTCTTCTACAATAACTTTTATGTTATAAATCTTATTTTCTTCTGCATCAAACAAGGTAACCTTATTATATAAGGGAGCAACCATCTTTACTGCTGTGAGTGCTTTACCTCGTTAATCGCAGTAGCCGCAACAGGAAATACGTTAAAATCAACGACGTCATATACTTCAAGGCAGCACTGCCACAGTACACTGCTATCTATTTCGGAACGCTATTTGTAGTACTGACAGTACTTGCAGTGCATAACGGAACGCACCCTAAATTGGTGCAATAAGTTAAAATGAGCCAAATATATTAGTCTCACTCTAACTTATTGCACTAGATACGTATAAATCTCACGCCAATAGGCGTTGCAAAAACCATAAGCTTTCTCGCAAGTAAAAACCTACTTGGAAATATATATAAGTATAATTATTCATCATGTGAATCACAATTTTGGAATTTGGAATTTTTGAGGATGTAGCTGTTCTAAACACGACAATGAAATTAGAACTTGAAAATGAAATATACAAAAATATCTTATTTTAAAATATATTTACAGAAAAACTGTAATTTAAAGTATTCTTTTATCATATGAAATATATAAATTAATTTTGTGCTTCAGGTTTATTATTATTAATAAATCTCTTCTTTATATACTTCTTTATATACTTTGGAATGTTTATTTCGGTAATAATTACAAATACTAGAATACTGGAAATGATGTCCATTTTAGTTCCTTCTTTGGATATTCTATGGACGTACAGAGTAGTGAAAAATGGACATCCTATGAACGTCCGTCGGATTTTATTCGGATATCTTATGGCTGTCCCGATATCCAAATTCGAACGTCCAATGAACGTCCATACGACGTCCATATGCTTTCTGGGTTCCAGTGTACTGTGACATATATTATTAGACCAAGTATTCGCATAGTTTGTAGACGAGGAAAGTAAAGTTGGCAGTTTAAAAATGGGAACGTTGAACAGCCTTATTGCTTTCTCATTCTATCTTGTAGACTGTCAAGAGTAATATGGCGACATACGAACAATCACATGTAAGTTAGGTTTTTAGATATATATTAATTATATTGAATAAAAAATACTTATTAAATATTTGCGCTACGTTTAAAAGAATTTTTAAAAATTTATATTATGATTAATTCGGGAAGCAGGAAGATTTTATCGTTACTACACACAGGTTAAATTATCAAATATAAAAACATATTTTGTTCGGGATCAACAAGAATCTTTCCACCGCATCATCCTGTGATGCTGAACTGAGTTTTTCTTCCGGTCGTGAGAGAAGTATATTGCATTGTCCATTCATATTAGGGTAATCAAGAACACATTGTCACCTTGCCAAGTTTATATATACAGGGTGTCTGAGACCACCCGTACACCTCTTTTCTTTCAAAAACCAAGCATTTTAGAGAAAAACATTTTAGACAAAAATTGTATGGTTTTGAGAGGAACATAAGATGGTGTTATTAGTTTGATCTTGGGTGGCATTGTTAAGGTCAGGTCAAGGATACCTTCAATTTCTTAAATGGAACCCCTATATTTTATTGCATATTCTTATAGCTCATTTCTTATAGCTTATCTCAAGAGCTTTCCAAAACTACAGTCACTACAATAAAGTATTTTTTCATTATTTATATATTTTATTTTGATATTTGACATAAAATACGAAATATCTTGAGAAACATTCAGTTTTCGATAATCTTATCTTGACTTTTTGCACAGAATAATGAAATCAATCAATTGGTGTAAAGAAAACAGGTTCAGTTTTCGATAATCTTATCTTGATACTTTTTGCACAGAATAATAAAATCAATCAATTGGTATAAAGAAAACACATGGTTGATTTGAAAAAAAATATGTGCCAAACACTACAAGTATGTACTTTGCAACATTTTTTTTTTCAAATTATCCATGTGTTTTCTTTACACCAATTGATTGATTTCATTATTCTTTACAAAAAGTATCAAGATAAGATTATCAAAATTGAATGTTTCTTAAGATATTTTGTATTTTATATCAAAATACTGTATCTTTCAAGCTTCTTAACTCGGAAAGTACTTAATGAAAAAATACTTTATTGTAGTGTTTTCGAAAGCTCTCGAGATAAGCTAAGAATATGCAATAAAATATAGGGAGTTTTATTTAAAAGTGAAGTGTCCTCTGACCTTAACGATGCCGCCCAAGTGTCATCAAACCAATGACACCATCTTGTGTTCCCCTCAAAACCATACAATTTTCGTCTAAAATGTTTTTCTCTAAAATGCTTAGTTTCTGAAAGAAAAGGGGTGTACAGTGGTAGACACCCTGTACATCAAGAAAGGTACGTTTCAAAATACAATGAGACAGGATAATGCGGAAAAACTTTTATTGTAAGCAAAATACATTTTTATATTTGATAACTTGTAATTACTTAACCTGTAGTAACTTTACGATAAAATCCTCTGCCGAATTAATCATAACACAAATTATTAAAAATTCTTTTAAACAAGGCACAAATATTTAATGAGCATTTTCTATTCAATGCAATCACTGTAATCTAAAAATGTAACTTACCACATGTGATCGAACAATCGTTTGTACGACACCATATTATTCTTGATACAGGATAGAATAAGAAAGGCTGTTCCATTCTCACTCTGTTTTAAACTGCTAACTTCCGGTTTCGGTTTTGGTCGAGCCCAATGACATATCCCATACAGCACCGAAAGATTGCAGGAACAATGCACAGACATTGCTCGGAAATATTGTAATATTGCGTGGAGGTTTCCGCAACATTGCTGCAAGATTACAATGTCTGCTCTCAGAAACATTTCAATGAAACATTCCAGCAATATTACAGTGTATCTTCTCTAAAACGTTACAATAAAATGATATATCAACATTACAGTGAAAGGTAGTATTACAATGAAAGATAGTAATTTCATATGTTGATACATACCATATCTGTTACCTTAAATTTCAATGAATAAATAATATCATAATTAGAGTAGACATCACATATATAAAATGTAACTTTAAAATGTCGTCACTTTTTATGTGTGATGTAAATGTTATTTATTTGTTAAAATTTCAAATATCGGGTGACATGTATGTGCCAATAAATTCCATCCCTCCTCTATCAGATAAAAAATTTATTGCGAAAAATACCTCAGCTAGGATTCGAACCTGGAACTCCCACATTCCATGCGGGTGTCATACCAATTCGATCACCGAGACATATGATAATATTTATAATCACTGATATTTTTGTTGGGAGCCAACTAAGATCCCTTAGAATCAAAATAGCGGATTGTACTGCGCCCTACTTTTATGAGACTGATAATCGTACTAATTAATCGAATTTCCGTTGTCAACTTGGTAATATTTCAGCAATATTGCTGGGTCATTTCGGTGAAATATTACAATTGTATCTCTTTGAAATATCTGCGTAATATTACATTGTAATTTGCAATGTTGCAAAGTCCCTGCAATGTATCTAGAAGCTTTTGTGCTGTATAAGTAATAATGAAACTTCTTTTAGTTATGAAAATATTAAATCACAAATAGTTAAATTTTCAAATTTTCAAAAAAGTTTAGAAATATTTATTCAACCGGCAACTTCGGTCTTTCAAGATTTCACGATCGAAACTGAATCGTTGTTATTCAAACACTAACTCTCAGATCTTGGCGTCCTTTAGTCTGCAAGACCCTACTAGCTTAAACTTTTTTTTTACATCGGGGAGGGCTTACATCAAGCCCTTCCTTTCTATCTTTAAAAAAATTCTAATTCAAAAGAGTTTGGGATTTCAACGATCCAGATTGCCGGCGGAAGGTTAAGATTTCATCCAACCAATGAAATAACCGTATAAAGTCTTGAGATCGTAATTAAGACGATCTTGAATATGAGATCAGTCTATGAATATCGCCTTTAATATATGGTTCATTACGCAACACGTTACACGAAACAAATGTACAAAATATACATATATGTACATGCGCGCAGCCAAAACAATAATAAGCATTCGAATAAACCGCGTCGTGCGATGAGTAAAATGATAGCGTCGAATACATGGACGTAGGAAATATATGGACAGAGTCTAATTCCGCAGGGGTGAAACCCAAAGAGTGAGAGGAAAGAAGTCTATTTTCACCACAGATTTCTATATACTACCCTAGATAACTTACATGCTATAGTTTGGTATACACTGAAGTGAAGCCAAAACGCCATATGTAAGAAGTCCACATGTACTAGGTGTGTGAATTAATTTTGAGGGATTTTTTTGATAACTCATACCAAGCGCCTTTAAACGTTTGGAAACTGTTGTGCGATCAACGTTTAGTGATTTAGCAAGTTCATCTTGCGTTTGGCATGAATCTTGATCGAGTAATGATTTTAATTCCTCGTCTTCAAACATTTTTGGTTGACCAGGACGTTTCTTGTCAGTTGTGTCAAAATCACCGCTTCTAAAACGTCGAAATCAATACTCGCAAGTTTTTATCGATGGAGCATGTTCGCCGTAAGTTTCCTGCAGCATTCGATGACTCACAGCAGCACTTTTCTTTGAATGAAACAGGAAAAGAAGAGTTTCCCGCAAATGGTTTTTTGTTGGCTTGAAATTCGACATCTTCAGAATTAAAAACAAATATGTTGTTGATAGCTTTGCAAAATAACGCGTAATATAACATTGAACCCTGGTAACACAGATGTTTTTGACAATAATTCCAAAAGTTTCCGATGCGAGGCAGCTTGGTTGCACCATCTATTGTAAATCCCTCAAAATTAATTCACACACCTAGTATATACAGTGTCTCGTAGAGACGTGTTAGTGTGATAATCAGTCAGTGCATAATTTGGTCATATCGGTTTTAGACTTCTTACAAATAGCCATTGGCTTCACTTCTCGCCTTCAAAGCTAGCAGTCTAGAGTAATATAGTATATAGAAGTCTGTGATTTTCACAGAGTTGATGAACACAAATGGCCGACTAGTGGCTAGCTCCATGGTCGAAAATAGCGCCATATAGTGGCAAATGTAGCAACCTATAAACTGTAGAACGAGACATGAAATGCCCAACTTCTCAAGCATCCCATACAATTTAATGGATGAAATACAGTTTCAATACTTAGGTCCGAATTTATAGTCGTTTCTCAAATCTCAAATCTCAAGTTGTTTCTTTACATTGTGAGAGCTGATCTTGTCTACTTTATAATTTATAGTTCAAGAGGAAGAGTACATAAAATCTTATGTCTCAAGATTTGAGAAACGACTATAAATTCGGACCTTAGATTTTGAAGTACATAATTGGTCGTGAGTGTAAGGCGAGCCACACAACACACAGAACCTACAAAATGCACAGAACACAGAAACTGGCTAAAATGGCTAAAGTCCCGTAGGCTTTACCATATTAACGACGTGTAAATAGATCAAGATCATATATAGAACATGTGCAATATATATACAGGGTGACTGGAAAGTTTCAGCACAGCCGAAGTGTACAGCTAGATTGGCTCATACTGATGATAAAAGTCAAATACCATTATGCAATATTCGCAATAGTTATTGAATTATTAATTAAAGTGTCTGAGTCAATGCGCGCGTAAGAAAGTGGTAGGTTAGGCTGTTCGGCTTCCTCGCTTATACATGTCAGCAACATTCAAAAGCGTGAGGAGGAGTCACGCGGCCAGTGGGTATCTGCGCGGGGCGCGGGGGAAGGGACGCGCGACAATAGAATCGCTCGCGCTCGCGACTCTATTGTCCCACTCGCTGCGTGACTCCTTTTTTTTTGCGGTGGAGGGGAAAATCTTCCATTCACAGCCCTTGATTCGGCGACGCCAAGGTCGAAACCCTGACGTCCCCGGCACAAGGGCCGAAAGACACCCGGGTGCCCGTACACCCAGGTAGTGTGGAATTCGATGAGGGGTACATCGCAGAGATACTACCCCCATCGCCTGCCCACTAAAAACCCCTCCTCAGCCTTTCCTGTGAGAAAAAAGACAGAGGCCCCGGTAGCTTTTATGCATTCTTCGGTAGCCTCCATCCCCCGACGAAACATAATTCCCCTACCCGACGGGACTCATCCTAATGAATCTAAGTTCTCTACTTAATTATAATGAACGTACACACGCTACGTCCCGCACCCGGATGTATACAATTTAAGTAAATAAATAATTAAATAAATAAATGCACAGAAACAGGGGAAACACATCGTCTATATACATATTTACACCTATTTCTCCATTTATATATATATAAAATATGCATATATATATATATATATATATATATATATATACATACACAATTCCCGACATATTATTATTATTAGTCTTCGTCGTCAGAAAGGAGGGGGAGAAAGCACACCCACGCGTTGGCGCTCCCTCTCCGCCTGCTCCTTTTCCCTCATTACGTCTTCACAAAAGGCGGCGAAAGCGACCCATCTCTCCCGTGAACCAATCGCGTTTCCGAGTAGAGTGCCCAGTTTTAGATTCGGACCCACCACTTCGGTTAGCCGGTTACGTTGTTCGGTCCACGCCGGGCATTCCGACAAAGTATGTTGGGCCGAGTCCTCCGGCCCAGGGCAATGTGAACATCCAGGGGACACGGCTCTCCTTATTCTATACAAGTATTGGTTGAAACAACCATGGCCCGTTATTATTTGCGTCGTTCTGAAGGTGAGTCCGCCACATGTTCTTTCAACCCAGTTCTCAAGGCGCGGAACCAGAGCCTCAGCAACCCTGGCCCCCGGACCCTATTGTTCCATATTCACGAGGCGCGACCTCCACTCCGCCAGCGATCTTTTTCTTGTACGCAGAGAGCTTGTCGCTCTCTCTCCGAAAGAGGGTCCTGCCCTTCCTCCCTTGCCCATCGAGTGCGACGGTATACACGTCTATGTTTTTTAGCGATAACGTCGGCCGGGGGGATTTCGGACAGAATAGCTGCCGCCCTATGCGACACGGTACGGTAAGCAGAGATCACCCTCAAAGAGAGTGATCTCTGCAATCTACAAACGGCCTCGCGGATCATACGGTCCTCGCAAACCGCGCGGGCCCAAATCGGGACCCCATACATGATGACCGAGTGAACGACTTCGGCGTAAAGTCGCTCACCCGGTCCCCGCAGATTGGGCATCATCCTGCTTAGCGAGCCCGCCATTCTTTCGGCCCTTGGAAGCGACGTCCGGAAATGTTCCCTAAAATTCCACCTGCTATCTAGTTTGAGCCAAGATAGCCCAGGGTCCGTCCTATTCTGACCCGAGTGTCCCCCACTCGGAGGCTGCCCTCAGGGATCGGATCCGATTCGCGAACAAATACGATGGCCTCCGTTTTTTGAAACGCCACAGTCGCCGCGTGACTCCTCCTCATGCTTTTCAATGTTGCCGAACAGTCCAACCTACCACTTTCTCACGCGCGCATTGGCTCAAACACTTTAATTAATAACTCAATAACTATATTACGAATATTGCATAATGGTATTTGACTTTTATCACCAGTATGAGCCAATCTAGCTGTACACTTCGGCTGTGCTGAAACTTTTCAGCCACCCTGTGTATGCTCAAACATAATGAACCAATATGGCCGCCAGAGATTACCCCTCACTTCTCAGGCTTCATACCCCTCGCTTAGAAATGCCGCTTACACTCGGTCCATATATTTCCTACGTCCATGGTCGAATCAGTATAAATCGATGTGGATCTCAACAGGCTTAGGCCGATATAATAATGTCTTAAGATGCTAATACGGCTCTATGATTGGTTTTTAAGATCATCTTAAGAGAGAGAGAGAGAGAGAGAGACTATATTTAAGATGATCTTAAATATAAGAACGGATTATGAATATCGGCCTTAGAGTTACTTTAAAGTCCATATCAGACTACAGATTAAGATTGAGATTAAATTAAAATTCAACCAATCAGAGCAAAGTTTACTAAACTCGAAACTAGTTTTCTTTATTATAATTAGTTAAATTTCAATTCAATCTCAATCTTAAACTGTAGTCTGATATGGGCTTAACCAAACTCCAATTAATTCAATCGTTAATTAATTCAGCCAATAAAATTGTCAACATGATACATTTTGTATTAGAAAGAGAAAGAGAGAGAGAGAGAGAGCGAAAGATCTCTTGTTCGGTAGAAATACTGTAGGTAATATTGAAAGTTAATGATTGATTACTTTAAAGTTTGAATAATGTTAAAATAGTGATGGGCAATGTCGATTCAATTTTTAGAAAATCGATTTTCTTCCTCGAAAAATCGATTTTTTTATCGATTCCTTTTTGTTTAATTTTTGTACGAATCGATCATTTCAATAGAGAATTGATTTTTCATCCGTTCATTGTCATTGGTTAATCATTTTGATTACTGGTTACACACGGTCAATAAAGGATCGTATAAAAAAAAAATTACATTTTTAAGGAAAATATTATTAGTATTATTATCATTATATTAGTATTATTAGTAATAATATTATAAGAGAGATGTCTTTTACGAGCAGTAAATAAACCATCAATAATCAAATTACATGAGAAATAAAAAGGCCACTAGAAGCATCGATCGAGCATAAAGGATGTTATAACAAAAAAATAAAAATTAAGTCGCTCAAGTTTTATTCAAACTAAAACATATAAAACATATTGAACGTTTCGACTACACTGAGTCTTCTTCAGCAATAAAAAAGGTCATAAGGACTGGTAAAACGTATAAACGTGTTCGAACCTAAACGGTTAATATAACTATATAACATATGAATACATATAAAATTGAAAAAATAGAATAAAATAAACGATAGAACAAACAAATATAAATATGAAAATGAACCGCGTAAGAGAGAACATAGAAGTAAATTAAAATAAAAATAACAGAACGCGAACATTACGTAGACAACTCATCGGTAACATCTGAGCAAAGCATCTGAGTCACTTTTGCAGCGTTAGTTTCCACTTATTTCATTTTAAATCGTGGCGAAGATTGGAACGCGCGACTTATAAGTTCAAGAAGGAAGCCTTAAACGTCGAGATTTTTTATTTACACAGATATATTTATTTTTTGAGATGTAACCTTCACAGACTGTTTCGCATACTTTCCAATACCCTCCCCCCCCGTCTGTGGCATGACATGCTGGATTCTTGGCATATATCTTTCAAAAATCATTATAAAAGACAAACGACATTACATGAAAACAAATTTCATTGGTTGATGTCACAAAAAGAAAGACAGTATATCAGCAATATTAAACCAATTAACTTCCAGACCGAAACAGACAGCAAAGGACTTTTAACGAATATTTGTCAGCGTATTAACACCAGAATAAATAATGAAGTACATAGAGTTGCCATACGACCACAGAATTTCCCATCCAAAAACTGCAATCCATTATTCCATACTAACAATAGGTGGTTTGTCAATCTTACAAACACGGACATTCCATGTGCAGTTTCGAATCTTTTACAATTGGGGGACAGATTCAGCTTACCTGACACGTTCGATAAGAAGAACGCGATTATTACATTTATTAAGGACATAGAGACTTATTCTAACTCACCTAAGTATGAAATCCAAAAAAAATTTTGTGACTTAATAGTGCCTAAACTCCATCATTATCTAACAATAAAACCTTTAAACAACCCTATGAACAGCATACTTTTTAACATGGTAAGACAGACACGGATGTTTTGCCATGAACACTCTGACATTATATTTACAAGGGCTGATAAAGGTAATATCACAGTGGCTATTGATAAGGATACATACAATGACAAAATGATAGCTCTTCTGAATGACAAAAATACTTATGTGAGAGAAGAAGGATCCCTCCTCCCTGGTAGAAAGACAACTTAACGACATACTAAAAAGATGGTTACAGAAGGAATATATCTCAAAAAAGGATTATTTCACTCTTAAAAGTAGTGATGCCCCACTCCCCAAAGCCTATGGGCTTCCAAAAATACACAAGAACAATTTTCCACTTAGAATCATTGTTTCGTCGACGAATAGTGCTCTCTACAATTTGGCCTCCTTTTTGAACAGGATCTTAACCGACAGTCTTCCACTAGCTAAGAGCTACATAAAAAATAGTTTTGAATTATACGAAAAATTATCGGGACTGAGGTTGGGTGATTCGGACGTTTTGTTTTCTTTGGATGTGTCTGCTCTATTCACTAACGTTCCTCTGAATCTTGCAGTCCAGGGGATTAACAACAGATGGAACTATATCGAGCCGAATACTACATTATCTCCACGTGAGTTTATGAATGCCATTGATTTTGTGTTAACGTCTACGTTTTTTAAATACAATAACAGCATATACAAACAAACCTTTGGAATACCGATGGGCTCTCCGCTATCGCCTATAATAGCAGATATTGTGATGCAAGATTTGGAGGAACATGTTCTCAACTCTGTTAATTGCTCACCCACTTTTTATTTTCGTTATGTAGATGATATTGTTTTAGCTGCCCCCGCCAGTGAAACATTATCATTTCTTAATAGTTTTAATGGATATCATGATAGACTTGGTTTTACTATTGAATACGAAGACAACAATTCCCTTTCTTTTTTGGACCTGAAATTAATTAGGTACAACCATATGATCAAGATCGATTGGTTTCATAAGAACACATTTTCTGGTAGATTTCTCTCTTACTTTTCCAATCACCCGCAGAATCATAAAATCGGTACTATATATAGCTTACTAGATAGAGCATTATTGCTTTCACGCCCGTGTTTTCACCAAAAAAACATTGAACTTATTATTAACATTTTATTAAGTAATGGCTTTCCCCTACATTTCGTTTTTAAACATATTAATTCTAGACTTTCTATTTTGTCTAATAAGTTTAGAACAAAAAATAGTACGATTACTTCCACACCCATTAACACACAAAAAACGTTTATAGTCTTACCGTTTATCCGATACATCTCCAAGTCTATCAAGGAAATAATAAACAAATCTAAGTTGTCAATTGGCTATAGATGTTTAAACCAACTCAAAAGGTATATTTCTCCATGGTGTGGTGAGCAAGTACGTTTAGAAAGAAATAACGTTGTATACAAGATTAATTGCACCAATTGTGATGCATCTTACATAGGACAGACTAAGAGGAAATTAAACACACGCATGAAAGAACACAAATACAATATTAGAGCAGACCCTTCCAAACATACTGTGATATCAGAACATACCGTAGATCTTGATCACCGTTTTGATTGGGATAATATCAAAATTTTAGACGTGGAACATAACTATTATAAGAGGCTCATCAGCGAGATGATACATATAAAACGACATACTCATGCGATTAATTCCCAAAAGGATACAGAATTGTTGAACAAGACATACTTCAGTCTTATTCACGATTTGTCGGTCGCATCCCCACCTTGAATACCTTGCGAGCAGCGCTCTTGTCTTGAAGATGTCATGATTTTTAAAGTTTTCCAAATGCTGACAACAGTAACCGTTTAGACTTCTTCGGATTAACATGTGTCTGACGTCTACTTATTGTTATCTATATTTTGACATTCGCAAGTTTGGTTTTAATTTTTGACAGGTATTAATTCTTTTATACTTTTTTCGGTTCCGTTACTTTGGCTTCTCTTGTCTCATTATAAGTGTAGCTTACCACGACGGTTTTCTTGATCATGACATTTTCACTAAGATTTTATTTTTATCTCTGTATACTCTTAGAATGCGTTGCTCCCACATTCTTAACTAACAACACTGACGGTCGCACGGCGTCAAGGAGGGAAACGTCGGCATGGTCCAACTTACATATTCTCGCCAAAAAACGAGGAATAAATTGTCATCATGTTTCTTTTACGGACTTGATCGCACGTCACCGTTGAGATTGTCGTGCCATACGGTTCATTGACCTCAGGTTTATTGTTGTCGTTACTGTATGTTACCGATGAGTTGTCTACGTAATGTTCGCGTTCTGTTATTTTTATTTTAATTTACTTCTATGTTCTCTCTTACGCGGTTCATTTTCATATTTATATTTGTTTGTTCTATCGTTTATTTTATTCTATTTTTTCAATTTTATATGTATTCATATGTTATATAGTTATATTAACCGTTTAGGTTCGAACACGTTTATACGTTTTACCAGTCCTTATGACCATTTTTATTGCTGAAGAAGACTCAGTGTAGTCGAAACGTTCAATATGTTTTATATGTTTTAGTTTGAATAAAACTTGAGCGACTTAATTTTTATTTTTTTGTTATAACATCCTTTATGCTCGATCGATGCTTCTAGTGGCCTTTTTATTTCTCATGTAATTTGATTTTGTTTATATCGAGCGTGGATTTTGTCTTTAACATTTAATTTAAACAATTCTGTACAGCTTTAAAAGCAATTTAATATACAAATACCAAAAAATATTAAATTTAAATTTTATAAAATGGTGAGAAACTTTAAAATTTAATTATAATTGAAATTTTTATTTTACACATTTTACTAATGAGAGAAGTTTACTTTGTTATATAACAAATCTCCTTCACAATGTCAGCTATGCATCGCATCTTTATACTAGTTTTAAAGGCCTCCAGTAACTACAAAAATTAAGCAAGTAACAATGAGTCATATACTGATCAACAGAGGAGTATTAGAAGAATATAAAAAATAACTCATTGGAAGAGGGCCAACACACGGCACAATGGCAGCTTTGCCTCCCGCTTTGCGCCACCGCGCCCAAGTAAACGCAAAATCTCACGCCGCCGTGCTCTGGCCTCTTCAAATGCACGTCATTTGGGCCTTCACCAGCTGCCACTTTGCAGCCAAAACAAGAAAAAAGATGCGATGGCCAACTCGATTACTGTGAAGAATCGGTTATATAAACAAAAGAGCAAATCAATAGTAACACATGTAAAAAACAAAATCTAACTATAACTAAATCTTTAAAGCCTCCATCTTTATACAAAAAACTCAAATCTAATATCTTTATCGGTACATTAAGCAATTTTAAAGCCGTACAGAAACTGTTTAAATTAAACACAAAAACAAAAAAAAAAAATCCACGCCCGATATAAACAAATCAATGAAGATGAGAATAAAATAAGTCACTAAAGCATCGATCGAGTCTAAAGGGGAGCAGAACATATGAATTGATCACTGTGAATTCAAACAAAACATTACAAAACATACGAACGTTTTCGACTGGTCGAAATCTTCAAAGCAACAACAACAGTTAAGGCGACCGGTAAAACGTATAAACGCAAACCGAACGTGCAAACTGTCAATATGTAACTATGCTGGTTATCATACGAATACGCATACATCAAAAAAAAAAAGAACAGAATAAAATAGACGATAAGAACAAAAAAAATACAGTTGAAGTAGTTCGATGAACCGCGTAAGAGAACATAAAAGTAAAACAAGAATAAAAATAATGGAACGGAACATCGGTTTACATCAACTCATCGGTAACATATACAAAGACGATGTAACAATGTGTCCCGAGTAAGTTCACATACCGAAATCGTAGCATGTCGCGGCGACGATCAAGTCCGCAAAAGAAACATTTGATTTATCGCAATTTGATTCCTCGTTTTCGGCTTACATGTACCGACCATGTCGACCGCGACGTCGGCGCACTGGCAGAAGCCGTTAGAGCTACCATTCTGGCATTAAAAGCATGTACAGAAGAGCGTAAAAAATAAAATCTGGGCGAAAATAACGCGACCATGAAAACCGCGACAAGCCACACCATATTTATCAAAGAAAGAGTCAAAGCACCCAGAAACCCCATAAGCGTTAAAACAATACTTCGGTAAGGTCAGTACCCATTCAGAATGTCAAAACAGCGTACCACGGCAGAGTGAAGTCGCACATGTTATCCGAAGTTCAAATCTTGTCACGTTCGTCAGCATTTTAGAAAACTTAAAAAATCATGACCAAAGACAGTATGCCGCTCGCAAAGGCAGTCAGGTGGAGACCACCCGTGCAGCAAGAGTGTCTCGTTCAACACCGTATTCTTCGGGGAATTAATCGCACGGTTACGTCGCTCATATCATCCTCACCGATGCTCTGGGGTAGTTATGTTCAACGTTCAAAATGATATTATCCTCACCAAAAATGATCAAGATGGTACACCGATATTCACTTGTATAGAGATCTGCCTAACAGCATTTGTGTTCTACGCGTAAGCCAAGTTTCCTCTAGTTCGTCCCATGTAAGATATCACACTATGCAATTAATTAGATACAACGTTATTCTTTTCTAGTCTGCATTTGCTCGACACACCATGGAGAAATATATCTTGAGCTGGCTAAACATCCATAGCCAACCGACAACCTAGACGGTTTACTCCCTCGATAGACCTGAGACGCATCGGATGTAAAACGGCAAAACCATAAACGCTTTTGTGTGTTAATGGGTGTGGATGTAATCAAAAAAAATTCATTTTGTCTCAAAACTTATTGTGACAAAAATAGAGAGTCTAGAATCACGTGTTTAAAGACGAAACGTAGGGAAAGCCGTTACTTAACAAAATGTTACTACTAAGTCTGCCTTTTTTAAAACCTTGAATACTGATGGCCTCCGCTATCGCCTATTAGCAGATATTGTGGGATGCAGGATTTGAGGAACATGTCCTTAACTTGCTATTCTTCCACCCACTTTTATTTTGTTATGTAGATGATATTGTTTTAGCTGCCCTCTGCCAGTGAAACATTAATTTAATTTTAACAGTTTTAATGGATATCAAGGATAGACTTATTATTTTACCCATTGAATATGGATAACAATCTCTTCTTTTGACCTTAAATTAATTAGTAATAAATCCATAAGGACTGGATTGATTGGTTTCATAAGAACACGTTTCTGGCATCCGATTTCTCTTTACTTTTCCAATCACCCGCAGAATCATAAAATTGGTACTATTTATAGCTTACTTGATAAAATTATTGTTTGGGCTACACCCGTGTTTTCTACCTAAAAAACATCGAACTTATTATTAACATTTATTAAGTAAACGGCTTTCCCCCCATTTTTCGTCTTTAAACACATTAATTCTGAACTCTCTATTTTGTCTAATAAGTTTAGAACAAAAAATATTACGATCCATCTTACACCCATTAACACACAAAAAAACGTTTATAGTTTTACCGTTTATCCGATACATCTCCAAGTCTATCAAGGAAATAATAAACAAAATCTAAGCTGTCAATTTCTGGCCATAGATGTTTAAATATCAAAAGGTATATTTCTCCATGGTGTGGTGAGCAAGTACGTTTAGAAAAGAAAATAACGTTGTATTAAGATTACTAATTGCACCAACAATTGTGATGCATCTTACATAGGACAGAGATCAAGAGGAAACTTTAAACACGCATGGAATGAAAGAACACAAAATATAATATTAGAGCAGATCCTCCTACCATACCGTGACATCAACAGAACATACCATAGATCTTGGATCAACTGCCTTGATTGGGATAATATCAATATTTTAGACGTTGACAACTACTATAAGAGGCCGCATTGTGCGAGATGATACATATAAAACGACATACCCATGCGATTAATCTCAAAAAAAGGATACAGAATTGCTGAACAAGACATACTTCAGTCTTATACAATGAACTGCTCCATGTATCCCCACCCTGAATATCCCTTGGTGAGCAGCGCTCTGTCTTGAGAATGTCATGATTTTTAATTTTCTAAAGGACAACAGTAAACTGCTCTAGACCTTTCGGATTAACATATGTGTCTGACTTCTATTGTTTTTTTTATATTTTGACATTCCTGGAAGTTCGGGGTTTAATTTTGACAGGTATTATTTTTTTTATACTTTCTCGGTTTCGTTATTCTATTCTCTTGTCCTTATTATAATTGTAGCTTATCACTTATCGGACAGTTTCATGGTGACATTTCACCTTAAGATTTTATTTTATCTCTGTATACTCTAGAATGCGTTGCTCTTACATTCTTAACCACCACTGACCAGTCACACGGTTTAAGGAGGGAAACGTCGGCATCCAACTTATATATTCTCGCCAAAAACGAGGAATAAATTGTCATCATGTTTCTTTACGACTTGATCGCACGTCACTGCTGAGATTGCCGTGACATACGGTTCAGTGACTCCCAGGGTTTATTGTTATCTTTCACCACTGTATGTTACCGATGAGTTGTCTACGTAATGTTCACACTGCTATTTTATTCTATTTTACTTTATATTCTCTCTTACGCGGTTCATGTTCATATATTTTTTGTTCTATCGTCTATTTTATTCTATTCTTTTTTTAATCTTTATATTGCATTCATATGTCATCATATAGTTATATTAACTGTTTTACGTCTGAAACACGTTTATATTGCTCTTTACCAGTCCTTATGACTATTTGTTATTGCTGAAGAAGACTCAGTGTAGTCGAAACGTTCAATATGTTTTATATGTTTTATTTGAAATAAAATTTTAGTGACCTAATTCATATATTTTGCTATAACATTCTTTAGGCCTCGATCGATGCTTTAGTGGCCTTTTTTATCTCCTTTCATGCATTTTGTCAGAAATTAAAACGATTTTCTTGTTTTTTTTTATCAGTTTGTTTTACTGACATTTATACTGAACACATGGCAAACATAAATATATTGAGTGAATTCAAGAAGTATATAATCAAGACCGATTGATAACAGTTTATTTATTAATAATAATCAATAAGCAATACGTCATATTTCATTTAACAAGCTGATCTTTAGTGCCCAATAATATTATTCATAAGGAATCAAGAGACACGGTAGTATCTTGTGCCAAGCATATGTATGTATCTTTTACGCGAATCGACGAGCTGAGAGATTCTTGTAGATTACTGAATTTCACATTGGCTGGAACCAATTATGTCTAGAGTACTTGGGCTTGAATTATCTAGTGTCCAAAAGTATCGGAACGGGAATAACTCTTCAGGATGGGTTTATGAAAAAATGTTAAAAGTTGAGGGAGTATAGGGGTCTATCATGCGTGATGACCTTGACCTTGGCTTTCTAATTTTAAGGCCAATAGCTGGTCAACTCGAATTTTTCCAAATAATAGAAACCCTAGGTTTTGATCCCCACCAGAAAGAGCAGAAAATTCCACTTCAGAAAGGTATTTAGGTAATAGACAGGTCAAGGTGACCTTAGAGATTATTTAGAAATAAAATATCGTAGATATCACTCCTTGAGAGATAAACTTTATTTCAAATTTTATACTATGTGCATGCGTGCGTGTCACAACTGAGATAAGGCCCATACGGCCTGTCACCCTATATTTATAATGGCCCCAAAACCCTTTGTTATGTGTGCGTGTGTATTTGAACATTTTAGAGTAAATACTGAAAATGGTACTCCTTTCTTCCTGACTACATGCCAATCTTGATAGAACGCAGAATGATTCTACGATTCAATTAAACAGGTATCAGGCCACTTTTTTATCTCTTATTCAAGGCTGCAATGAGTCCTCACTCAATTTGGATTTTATTTTACAGAAAACGAAAATTTTGATTATCAACCTCTTCCGTTAATGTGAAGATTGCCTCATCTTTAAAACAATTTGATAAGGGAAGATGGGCCAGACTGAAGATTCCATCATTCTTGCAATAAGTGTGTACAACGCTCGTCGTCTCAACTTTCAATTTTGAACGTATGTATTTTGAAAGGATGAAATTTTTTTTTTTTAAATGTATATATACAGACATGGGAGCAATGTTATGAGCTTGAGCTGTTTATTAACAGACGTATGGAATTCTCAATAAAATGTCCGTAGAACATCAAGTTGTTCCTCTACATTAGTTGCAGACGGCAGCCTACCTGACCTAGCCATTTGATTTTCTCACGTTATCAGTTTTTTAAGACGTTGTATTGTTTCAGCAGGATTTTACAAATTTGATGATATGTATCATTAAATAATCGAATGACGTCGAAAACGATCGTTCATTATTACCTCATCCGCGCATCGTTAAGGGGTTATACACTCCAGAGTGAAAAAAGAACAAATTTGGGGTTTTTTTTAGCTGAAATGATCAAATGAATCGTAATTTGAAAACAGGCTTCTATTATACCCACTAATGAATTATAAAAATAACTTTTGTAAATACAATAAATAAAATGGTGGCTGTACAAGATTTCATCGTTGACGTCTTTAAAACGGGCGGACCGCATCTCCGGTAATTTTGACCTAGAACAAAACCAAAAAATTTTGATTATATATGAGAATAGCTAGAGAACATTGTAGGATTTTTTTGATATATTGTATAGTTCATTTGTTATAAACAATTTATTATTTTACCGAAATTTTTACTGATTTTTTTTAATACTGATTTTCACCGAACTTTTTTTTCAAAATCGCAGTCATTTTCGCACGCAAAACTGCCCGTTTAAAAAAAAGATGTCAACGACGAAATCTTGTACGCCATTTTGTTGTTAATTATTACAAAAAAAATTATTTTTTATAGTTCATTAGTAGTATATAATAAAAGCCCACGCATAGAATTATTTGATTATTTCACAAAAAAAAAATTCCCAAAATTTGTTCTTTTTTCGCTAGCTCTAAAGTGGCTCCAACTCCCCTTAAGATAGTGTAGGCTCCTTCTGATAACCTGATAACTCGTTATCATCATTTTTATTCAAATAACTTTAATCTAGTAATTTAAAACTGAAAAATACAAAAGTACTCAGCACAAATTCAGAGAAGGTCCCACTAGACATTATTATCCATGTGATAGTGTGCGAAAAAATACAAAAATTCTGGTACCTTTATACTTTCTCTTCGGAGATCCCTCTGTGATAAGAGGAGGGGAGCAAGAGGTTGTCAGGGTATCTGGCACACTAGACCTCCACGCGGTACAAACTTGATAATGCCAATGTCAGTGATAATACTGAGGTCTACAAGTTTTGAAGCCCTATAACTTCGAAAAGTACTTCTAATAAAAAATACACTTTATTATAATGTTTTGAAAAAGCTTCTGAGGTGAACGATAAGAATGTAAGTACAATAAAAAAATAAAAGTTCCATTAAAAAATTCCCAAGGATTCAAAGGAAGTGACTTTTACATGACAACACTCTTCAAAAAAATCATGCTGATATTATTAATATGGTAATTTGAAATCCTTACAACTTTTGTTTAAAACATTTTGTAAAAAATGTCTTAATAATAATTAGCTCTACATTTTGGTGAACCTGTATATCATATGTGTAGTGATAAGTGCATTTTTTTTTAATGTTTGAGATAAAAAAAGAGGAAATATGATAAACATTTTAACAAATTAAACATTTTAAACCCAAGATCATAAAAAAAGTACTTAAAACTGGCGCCGCTAAATCTATGAATATAATAATATAAGAATAATATAATGAAAAACAAATCATTTTATTTAGATGTTATGATTACATGTATTGTGCATGTTCATCATACTTTTATCCACGACGAATTTGTATTTTGGTCCAACAGCCAAGTCTTAGATACTTTTTTTATGATCTTTGATGGGCTCTAAAATGTTTAATCTTTTAAAATGTCGCATCATATTCTTTCAATTAGCACACCTTTTATTCTTCCAAATCAAAATACTTGAGTAAATTAAGGAGAAAAGGGTACAACTCACCAATGACCTTGACCTTGACAGTATGTCAATGTGCCAAGATCTCCAAAAGGATTAGCTGGCGGTCACCGTTAATCAAAAGCCATGAATGAAAGTGCGACACTGAACAGGTGATGCAGAATCAATGGAAACAAGACAAGGCAAAAAATATGAAAAATCTTTCTCTCGCCAGTGATTAGAAAATAACGTGCAAAACACAATAACTCGACAACAAACTGGCGATGATATCTTGATAATCGTTTATTTATACAACGTTCTCGACCCATGGATTAGGGTCCTTTCAAGCATATCCACAAACATATAAAATGGTGGACAACATTATAATTTACAAACGCAACATTACATAATAACGTTAACTCTGTGACTTCATATATCCGCTTCAGAGCAACACATACTCTAAAAAAATTATGAGCACAAACAAACTAATAAGCTGCTATGAAAACCAACAACACGCAAACAGTGTCCATGCCTATGACTTGCAAAAGATTCACTGACTGAAGGTGCGCTCACTCTAATGATAAATAGGTTAATAAATATATGTAAGAAAAAGAGACAGAGATAAAGGAGCTGACAGTTTATATGTCAGATGATGTCAAATAGTTAAACATCAGCTAGAAACCAGGAAGATAACCAAACAAAAGTCAAGAGTCTTATAAACCATTTAATAATCCGTCATATATGGCAGTCAAGTTTTCAATGTCTCTTCAGAATTAACTAGAATACATTTTAATAAACATCATTCGTAACTTTTCTCTATGATTTCTTGTGTAAAACTTCGCCATCCCAGTCAAAATGTGACAAGTAAGCTAGGTTTTACATGGGTTTATAACTCTTCCACGTAAAGTGAGGTTCAACCCAAACTCTATGTGTCTAGTTTTGATAGTAAAATCTTACATGTAGGGGAGGATATGAAACACGCCGCCTCCACGCGCCCACTTTTAATGCGAAATGAGGTTCCATATGGGTTTGCAAATTTTGGATGTAAAATTAGAGTTTTCTTTCAAACATGGGGCGGTATTAATAACATTGATAATAGCAGATGAATCTTCAACTCATTTTTTCGATCTTGTGCTCTATAAATTCGGAAACTGTCCATTTTTTTTGGGACCTTGTACCCATTCACACTTTCATCGGGATGTAATGAACTATATTATACTACAATTTCAGCCAATTCGACCGGAAATCTATCTATGAGATTTCGGACTTTAATTTTGAACCTTTCTTTCAGTCGGATATCTCAAATTAAAATCTTTAATTTTAATTTTCTTCATTTTTTTCTCTTACCAGATTACTATTTAAAATTGGAAATATCGGAGTATCTATCTTAAAAAGAACACCCTCCTGATCAACTTTCCGAATAACAAAATTGTCTTGTTCAATTGTCTAAATATTTTACAAAATTATTTTATAATTAGCGTCTTTTCTACAAGTAAGTCGAACTTCGCCCTGTTAAGTTCTAACTACTTTGTGTTTCCTTCTTTTTAAGACATTTGAACGAAAATATCCTACTTTCCTAAACGCCCAACATTCTTTTTATTCTGAGACAGAAAGAAAATGATGTGGGAGACAAATTTTCATTATTTTCGCAAATCTTTTCTTTCTCTTAATTCTCCGTCTGGTGTCAGTTCTCTCCTCTCAAAATTATTTTTTTTTTCCTGTAAAATTCTTATTATTTTGAAAATTTTTCCCTTAATTTTTACTAAGTTTCGTTCTTGACTGCTGACTTTAGTGAAGTAATTCCTTCTAATTGAAGTCTTGTAAAATTATTGAACAAAGCTGAAATAAACTGAGCGGCACGCAATTTTATCCTGAACTGCAAAGGATTACCTGGATAAGCAAGGATATAGATGAACTCAAGAGTAAATTGATATTCGAGGAACTTTATGGTACAGCTTTGTGGCCCGCTCGGGAGGTCTCAACCCTTTAATATTTGATACATGTCAGATAACAATAAAAAAATTATTGATTTTGGTCGGACTCGAAATCTACTATACAACGGATGCTTTGGCTCACATGTCAGCTGCATTATATTAAAGCTAAAATAAACATTGATATTAATATGTCTTTTACCGTACATGAAAATAAACAATAACACAAATAAATCAAATAAAACTGGATTATAATTACTGTGAAGATAAACCTTGTATAACATTATTTCATCGAGAAAAAGATCAC
>CABEGB010000754.1:0-240128 GCA_901521435.1 Crematogaster levior
ACCCGCGTTTGAAGCCTTTTCTGTCGGGCTTGTTCCGATAACAATCACCTGCAGGGAAACAATCGCCTTTTACTAAATGCTCGTCAATGATTATCAAAATAAATAAATAAATAAATACCTCTTCGCCTCGATCCGCGGTCATGGCGATTCCTGTCATTTTTGGCAGCGCCTTCGTCTGTAAGAGCAGTGTTGCCGGTAGACATCGCGAACACTGGATCATTCAACGATAATCGCAGTCAGCTTTTACAATATCAAGTCCGAATTACGTTCGCCGAATGTATCGAAAACGTGTCAACGTAAACACACACACCGTAACCACGTGTCACGCTGCCCTGCCATCTTCCGGAGCAGTGTGAATTATTTTTGAGTCACTAGCAAGCTGCCCCTAGATATACATAAAAAGATAGCATAAAATTTGGTTTGAAAAGAAAAGAGGAAAATAAAAATAATTTTGGGTCAAATAGGCCCGAACAGGGTTAAATGATTATCTTACACAAAATAAAATTAAGTATTTAATTAAACTATTTTATGTCTATTAATAACTAATTGAACTATCGGTAATTAAGATCATCTGTAATTTAAGATCGTCTTAAGTTCATCTTCAGATACTCCATAGCCAATGAACTGATTCGTACAGCATCTAAAAATAAACTTATCTTTTAGATCGCCGCATTTTTTGGCTGGTCTCTAGTAAAGAGTCTCTAGCTGCCCCCTGATGCCCCTGACACTCGGACCAATGAAAAGCGAGGAGCAAAGATATTTTTTGCCGGAAAAAAGCACTATCTATTGGCAGCCCTGTGCTCGGAGTTTCGGACTTTCGCCATGAGAGGTCTCGAAGATCAATCTGCTTGTTAATCTGTAAACACGTAACTTGAGGGAGTGATATTTTTATTATCGCGTAGAAATTGTCATTTTACTTCCTACTTTTTAACGATATTGAAGGTGAGTGTTTTTAGAAAAAAGCTTAGTTGCGTTTTTTATCTATGAATAGTCGCATTGTATCTTACGGATATATTTCTTTCTCCATTATTTTCCTCTGCTTGCAACAATTTTTTTTCACTAGCTAATAATATATTGAAAAAGAAAAAGTAGTAAAGAACAAATTGACGAGTATTAGGATGAATAAAAAAATTTGAAGAAATTGAAGCTTGGCAATGGCTTGAAATAAATGTAGCCTGAAAAAATGTATCCATTGGATATTGACTAACAAAGAGTTAATAGCTTCAAATCATATATATTTCTCTAAGATTTTGCTGATTATAATCTGGTATAGGGAAAAACAGCCAGCCAAGATGCCAGAAACGGAGGAAGAGGTGAGCATGTCCGTTCGCTTGACGAACGATGATTTCCGGAAGCTCCTGATGACCCCGAGGGCGTCAGTGCCCTCAGCCACTCCAGCCTCTGTACCAGGTACAGCGAGGGATGCCAGCGCAAAGACGGCTCAAACCCCCCAGATCAGCGGAGGCAGCCGGGCGGAGCTGCGAAGAAAGAAGAAGAGTTTTTACGCAAAGCTGAAGAAGCAGGAGGAAGATAAGATGGCCGAGCTCGCCGAGAAATACAGGGATCGTGCAAGAGAGCGCAGGGACGGTACCAATCAGGATTACCAAGCGGAGGATCCGATGAACAATGCTAGCGCTTACCGAGCTGTTGCGCCAGACCTGAAATCTGGCATGGATGCTGCGGAGCGCAGGAGACAGATGATTCAGCAGTCCAAATTCTTGGGTGGTGACATGGAGCACACTCACTTGGTCAAGGGCTTAGATTACGCTCTTCTGCAAAAGGTATAACGCCTTTAGGATTTATTATACCTCTGTTATCTGTGTTCTTTCAACAAAGCTTTGACAAAAAGATATGATGATTAATTATTATATTTGTGAGACACATAATCTTTAGCTTATCCTGAGACTAGATTGCAGAAATTTCAGTGCAATTGATATATCGAAATTTATTTAAATTATTTTAAATGAAATCATTTGAGATTTGAGTATATACAAGATGATGTATTGCATGTCAAAATTTTATTTGAATTCACGTTTAATATTTTTAAATGAATAACACAATGCCGCTTTAGGTACGCAGTGAGATCGAAGCGAAGGAATACGAGCAAGAGCAGGAGTTGGAGAAACTGGTGAAACCGAAGGAAAAGTCGAAGAAGGAGCAACCGGAAAAAAAGGATGACGAGATGCAATTCAAGACGAAGATTGGCCGGAATGTGTACAAGACTATCATGACTATGAAATCCAAGCAGATTGAAAGAAATGAGCTGTTCACGCCGGGTCGCATGGCATATGTGATCGAGTTAGATGACGAAAACGCCGACGTCGACATACCGACAACGCTGATCAGAAGCAAGGCGGATGTACCAACGATTGACAACACACCGACTCTCACGACTAACGATATTGTGATCAACAAACTAGCGCAAATATTGTCGTACTTGCGTCAAGGTAGTCGCCACAGTAAAAAGGGCAAGAAGCTGAAGGATGGACGCGGTCGTGGTGAAGAGAATGATATAGACATGCAATCACGGCCACCCGCCGCCGACGACAGTATTTACGGCGACATTGGCGACTACGTGCCGACAGTGATGAGTAAGAAGGATGTGCAATCGCGCGAGAAGAAGAAAGGATCATATTTCGACAAGCCCGAGTCGAATTTGGACACTGACGACAAGGCAAATGCGCCCCAACTGCCGAGCGTTTTGCAGCCGAACGTGGTAGCCGCCGCTACGACTGTCGCCGTGGATAGTAACGCGCCGAAAAAGGGTGCGTTGTTGAACAAACTCGCGGCCGAGCCGGAAGGATATGCCGAGTGTTACCCAGGCTTAGACGAGATGCAAGACGCTATTGATGACTCAGACGACGAGGTGGATTACACGAAGATGGACCTAGGTAATAAAAAGGGTCCGATAGGTCGTTGGGACTTTGACACGCCCGAGGAATACAGCGAATATATGAACAATAAGGAAGCGCTACCCAAGGCAGCCTTCCAGTACGGTGTAAAAATGGCTGATGGCAGGCGCACCAGGAAGTACAATAAGGAGAAGAACGAAAAGGCGGAGCTCGATCGCGAGTGGCAAAAGATTCAGAACATCATGAACAAGAGGAAACCGACGACAGCGATCGACGGCGCATCCGAATTTAAAGTACCGCGATATTGAACGTTCGAATTGCAAATCTGTTTCAATTTGGTATGAAGAAGAAGATCCAAAGAATATAAACTATCACTTGAATTGTTATGTGTTAGACATGAAGAAAAATCGCTTTATCGACAAAAGCGAATTTTCTTTGTATAAATTAATAAATAAAAATTCTTTCGCGAATTTTAGAATTGTATTCTTATCGTGACAAATATTTTTAGTAGCATGAATAAAATTATGTTAAATAAGTTATATTAGCTGTATATAAAGTGGTGTAAAGGACGCTTAATTAAGAAAATTGTATATGTTATTATAAATCTAATACAATCTTACATTAGTTTAATACAATAATTTGTTTTACAAAATATTTTTCTCAGTAGTGTTAAATATATACATAATATTTAGCCGATATTCCGAATGTAATCAAGAGACACGGCAATGTTTGCCAAGTGTATGTATATAACACCTTTTGTCTGTAATCTGTAATTTTCACATTACTTTAACTTTTTAATTACAAAGTATTATATCTTCGTTATATTTTAATTCTTTTTCTCCTTCGTCCTAAGACTTCAGCTTGTTTTTTAACACAAACTTTATTTCTCAGATTTTATCTGTGCTTGGATCCTTCTTTTTTACAGAAGGCAGATTTATTATGTATATATTTTAATTAAGAAATTAATTTAGGAGCAGCAGAATAATAAAATTATAATTTAATAATAAAATTAGTCAGATTTTTATTGGTTACAGAAATGTGTCTATCTATACCCTGGCCCTGAGAAGTATTCATCTGAGAAAATTCATTTGACATAATCTGAAAGAAGATTTATTTTTTAAGATGTATTAATATATTTAAGATGTATAATTCCGACGATTCTTCATGGAACGAGGATGTCGTTAAACGACCGACATGCCAGAGTTGACCGATCGTCTCTGCAACATTACCAATGCGTAAATCAGATAATGGAAATGCGCTTGAGTGATTCTGTGATCATCGAAAGATCATCACCCCGCCACGGAGGGTAACCCAAAACTAGTTCGCGGTGGTTTCGGAATCACCAGTTGTAAACACAAACGTATTTATCAACGATTTTTTATCTACTTGTATGACCTAACGATCTCGGAACCGACGAATCTTTCCTTTTAACTGGAGCAAACCGGTTTGCGCTTGTGTTCGATTAGAAAGTCATTGGCGTCATGGAAAAAAAAATCTCCCCTGCCAATTTCCTGATGTTGCACTTGGCGTGAGTAAATTTAAACCAATATCAGTGTTTGCCTTATGTTGCAAATATTTTTTTTTTTTGCAAATCCAGTTCAGATTAGAATCAGACTAGTAGAGAGGAGATCTAGTCGAGAAAAAAATTGTGTACATATTTCTCTTGTCGGTCAAATTCTTTAGAGAATCTAAGATATCATCCCGTATTTTGAACAGAATAAAAAACTCACATTAGTCTTTTGTCTTTTTTTTATTTTTTTTTAAATTCTAATTTGTATTGTTTAATAACGAATATCCAAGAATGCACAGTGTCATTGCAAACAGGATGTGACTCATTGTTATCCGATTTACAGCAATAAGCATGTTTCCGTTATGCTACAATAGTCTTATTGCGCGATAATTAATAAATTTATTATTCTAAATTTATTATTTGAACATTTAATTTAGTAGAAAAAAGAATGTACTAATCATAGAAAGAAAATTAGTCTACGACACGTGACTCTAATCTTTGTCTATTAATCGCTCGGGATGTTTAGAGATAATGATAAGAGGAGGATTCCGATCTTGACCTCGTCAAATCGATATGGAGATATCGTCCACGTTATATAAACCACTTTTACTCGGGTGCTCGCAGTCGAAGGAAAGAAACGATTTCGATCGTCGGGCTCGTTTCACTCGAAGTGCAATCAGTAAGGAAAGTGAACGTGACACGTGAACATACCTCGCGATCCTGCAACCGATGCTGAGTCTCAGAAATCTCATCTGGCGGCGCAATCTCGTCTTAAACATTGTAAGCCGACGTGTTTTACCGGAATTTGGAGGATAGGGAAGAACAAAGGGGAAAAGACACAATAATTAGCGAGAAACCCTTCCGAAAGACACGGATTAATTACTCCTTGCGGTTATTAGAAAAAACTTCTGACACGTGTTACGGCAGTCGCATTGATGTAAAATAAATCGTCATCCATACAACATAGAATATTTCAGCAACAATGTTACTGGAATATAATGGTACTGCAATGTTGCTGGAATATTCTCTGCTGTATGGTAATGTAAAAAATATGATTATAAAATTTTATAGAGAAAAAGTTATACGAGTTCCATAATTAAATAACGTAATTGTGCACATTTATCCGTATAATTAATATATTTGTATATAATCTTATTATCTGGTATACAATATTTGTGTAAAGCTAAAGTATAAGGCAGTTCTGTTCTTTTACCATAACAAAGTATAGGTATTTTCGATCGTTTTTAATTGAATTTAATCTTAATTGACTTTCCCGCTATGATATTCAATTAATTAATATATTGCATTAATAATAATAATAAATTAAATAATAATTGTTAATTTACAATTAACTAATACATCACATATATTATTTACATATAGTATTATATTTTTTATATACATATATTTTATATGTAGTAATATGGTGACGGTATATGCATGATAACTTATACAGCTTATATATTTACAGCCTGCTTAAAAACTGTTATTGGTGACGGACTAAACCTTGGGTAAGTATGTGGATTAAGTATTACTTAATGTATTTATTTAATGTATTTACAAATGAAATAGAATACTCGAGAGTAACACATTTACCATCCTCACCGGTGAATACACTTAAGCTCTCGACACACGATGCTTGTTTGCCTGCTGGATTGCTAGCTAATCACTCTGGTGGCTGATCTGCTGCATCTTTCACAATGAGCAAATCCAGAGAAAAATAGTACCTGACCTATCACAGAAATCCAGCAGACCAGCCAGCAAGCAATCCAGCAGGCAAAAAAGCATCGTGTGCCGCAGGTTAAAAACGGCATAGTTTTCAACACAAATTTTTGAGAGTGAAAAAGCACGCAGAAATTAATAAAAATTTATCAAAAACGATTAATTTCAGAAATGATCCATATTAAGTCACAAAAAATGAGCATTAATCTTCAAAAAGATTCTGAACACCTAAATGAAGCTTATTTAGATATTATATCCGAGCTTGCCTAATAATAGAATATATGTAATAATAACAACAAAATCACGTGATGATACCATGACATGTACATGTTAATAATTAGATATTGCCTTCCCACCTAAAAACACGTTAAGAATTGTTATCCTACGAAGTGATGACCTTATTTTGAAAATTGTTCTCATTCCGTTTTAATCTTGACATCGACACAGACATTATTTTATATCGTTTTTACCAAGAACTATGTGGAACTTTACAGGTATTCTTTCTTAATATAAATATAACATCACACATATATTTATATATTTTATTACAAAAAAATTTTTTTCACAATCTTACTTAATATTAACTTCGTGAGAATCTCATTAAAAATATATTGTTCCATTTGGTCTTTTTTCATTAGTACTTCCGACTTTTTTAACGGTCATCACTTCACGGACATATTCAACCCGTTGGAGTATTCGACATCCTTTTAAGAAATTTGACTGCGGCATTCCCTTAGCTATGTGAATGCGGTTTCATCCTTACTTGAAATAGTTTTTGACTACAACTTTTGACATACCTGCGACAATTATATTACTGAAGAGGGCTCTGTGTAGCTGAAACGCGTTTATGAGGTTTTATGGTTTATATTTCATATTTATATTTATTTTGTATATCATCTTTCGTCCATCTTAGCATCTATCTTTATAATTTTCACTATGTTCCTCATATTTTTGTATACTTTGTTCATATATATATATAAATTTTTTGGCTCAAAATAAGGCTGTCTTTGTGAATTTATTTATATGATTTTGATCTAATGAGCCTTTTGGATTTGATTCCATATTTTTACCTTAATTAATAAAAATTATTCGCAAATAAAAATCGCAGTCGACGATGGCGCAGCTTAAGGTGGCTATCATCGGACAGAGTCCGTTCGCGGCCGAGGTCTACAAACTCTTGCGACAGAATGGACACCAGGTGACCGGAGTGTTTACGATCCCGGATAAGGGACACCGCGAGGATCCTCTAGGTACGAGAGACTCGTTTTGATTAAAAATACCGATCATCTTCGCAATCCTCACGATCAACAATACATCGTATTCATCCATTAGGGTTTTTTCGCTTCTTCGAGATTCCTTTGATTCTAAGAATAGAAGAAAGTAGACGGAGAGAGCACTCTGGACGCTCAATGAGTAGTCCTGCGATCTACATTTCGCTTTTCTTTTCGCAGCAACCACCGCCAAGGCCGACAACACGCCGGTTTTCAAGATCAAAGCTTGGAGGAGCAAGGGAGTGACCTTGCCGGAAATCCTGAAGCTATACAAAAGCATCGAGGTGGATCTAAACGTCCTCCCCTTCTGCAGCCAGTACATCCCCATGGAGGTCATTAATCATCCTCGTCATCACAGCATATGTTATCATCCGTCCTTATTGCCCAGACATAGAGGAGCGAGTGCCATAAACTGGTAAGTCCTCCTTCGATCGCCTTCGATTCTGTTGCGAACTTTTTGGAAATCGAGGACGCGAAAGTATTTTTATAGACAACGCACACAACACGCGTGTCTTTTTTTAAATGTCTTTTTTCTCTTTTTCGCACTTTCACATTCTTAAGAACGTCTTTAAAACCTTTATAGGATATTTTAGTCGCAAATCATACGCGAGATTCTCGAAAAAAAGATCATACGAATATGTATCCAGCAAACATCAACTAACATCAACATAACATCAATGTTATAATTTCCCACTCAACAATGTAACTGTAATATAACGCACGTGTTATATTGCATTTATATTGTTGTAGGCCCGTTAAATTAGAGGGTGTAAATAAAATCCTAGATGGGGCAGTCTCAAAAACTCTTCCAACGTGCAAAATATGTTAGTTATTGTTAAATTATTTTTTAATTGTTTAACATTAACGACAAAAACTTATGAAAATATTTTTTCATTTTCTGTGATTATGTAATTTTTACCGATAGACATAACATTTCTGAACAAGTTATATCAGAATTTAATGAAAGTAAGAAAGTAATCGTATCATTTTAAAGAAGTATCCAAAAACGGATGATAGAAGTTTTTGTAGTCAGCTCTCATAATAAGGCCCTGTGCACAATTTCAAGAAAATTAAGAAAATTAGTTAAACGAGGCGAAAAGAAAATCCCTCCTGCCAAATTCGCAACATTACGAATTTTAACATAAATCAAACGCATTTTACTTAGGAAACATAATAGTTTCTAAAAATAAAAGAAAAAAATCGATTTTTTTACTCCCCTTAAATATGCAGAGCATTAGGAAACAAATAAGATAAAAATTATCAGGAAGCAAATAAAGTCGCTAAGGGGATTTGCCCTCATTTGTCCTCCCCTTGGTTACAGGCCTGTATTGTTGAGTGGGAAATCATAACGTTGATTTTAGATGGTATTTGCTGGGTACCTCTGCAATTATAATTCTAATTCACTTGCTATTTTGATCTAGTTCGCTGATATAATTATAACAAATCAGTCAGCCTGCGGTATCTATCTCTCGATACGCGCCGCAACAACCGGTTCGCCGCGGTTTTCGCGTTCCAGATTGCAAAGGCGAAACCACTTTCTCGTTGAAACGCGTCGATAATGACAATAATAATAAGCCGGTCACGAGGCCGCCATATGATGCCTTCGAGTGATAACGCACGCTCGCAGGCCGCGTAGTCATCAAAATGTATCATGCGCGTTTCATTACACTTTTGACCCATCGTTATCGCCATATTGAACATTTTCGGCGAGTTATGACGCCGCGTAATCTTTCCTATTTTTATCCGCCGATTGAGAGTAGCGTATGATAATTTTTTTCGTTGGATATCAATTCTGCAATTCGGAAATATATGACGATTCGAATATAATAATTTTGTTGACGAACCAATTTCATTCTCCAGGACCTTAATCCAAGGAGACAGTACCGCAGGGTTCTCGATTTTCTGGGCAGACGACGGTCTGGATACTGGGCCGGTTCTCCTTCAGAAATCCTGCAAAGTGGAGCCGAATGATACGGTGGACAGCCTGTACAACAAATTTCTCTATCCGGAGGGTATCAAGGCCATGGGTGAGGCGGTGGACCTCGTCGCCAAGGGAACCGCACCTATGGTGCCGCAACCGGTGGAGGGTGCGACCTACGATCCCCTGCTGAACAAGAAGGAGCTCCAGAAGATCGACTGGACCAAGCCGGCCAAGGAGATTCATGATTTTGTTCGTGGTCTGGACAGTACACCGGGAGCCTGGACGATACTGGACGATGAGGAAGTGCGTCTTTTCGGATCGTCCTTGTGGAACGATAAGCAACCAGAAATCGAGAAGATAGTCAAACTCGAGGAGCAACAGGGAATCATTCATCACGGTGGTTTGTTGATCGAGGCCGTCGACGGGCAATTCGTTAACGTGGAGAGAATTAAAATCGGAACCAAGACCATTCACGCCAGCAAATACGGACAGGTTGACGATAGCAAGACCGTAGAGTTCACAGAAGAGGAGCTGAAGACTGCCGACGATCTGCGCCAGATCTGGGCGGACATACTCAAAATCGACATCGACGACGACACGGATTTCTTTGCTTCTGGTAATACTTAAATATTTCTTGAAAATCTCACGCCGAATTTATGTGCTTGGAGAGAAAATTCTAGCTCTATTAAATAGCTTCAGCTAAATACAATTAAATTTGTTACGTAAAAAAGACTGAAAATGTATATATGTTATAATAAATTAATTTTGATTTCTTGTTCTCATTATTTTTTAAATAGACTAATTATACACGTGACACAAAAGAAGTGATGTCGAATTAGTCTTGCGAAATTTTTATTTCAGGTGGAGGCAGCATGGACGTGGTGCGATTAGTCGAGGAAGTCAAGGACAGCTTTGGCGTTAGTCTGCAGAACGTCGACGTCTTCATGGCACCAGTCTTCAAGGAGTTCGTCACGACAGTCGTACTTGCCGCTCGGGGAAACCTAGCCGCCAAGGAGATCAAGTACGATGCGGTGGAGGTGCAGGCGAACAACATGACCCTGAGATTCCCCAAGCAGCTCTTCATCGACGGCCAGTTCGTTAACGGTCACGGTAAACCTGTCGACACGATAAATCCTCACGATGAAAGCGTGATCTGTTCGGTGGAGAGCGCAAACGCCGAGGATGTCGATCTAGCCGTTAGGGCTGCTAAAAAAGCCTTCGAGGAGGGTGAATGGGGCAAAATTAGCGCTAGGGAGCGTGGAGCATTGTTGTTCAGGTAGGAGAGTAATCTTCCTCTGACACACCGCTTTGCACAAAAAATGATACGAATAAAAAATATGAGAACGAAATTTGTTGTTAGGAAAATGATAATAAAGCACAAATTATCAAAGCTTATGATTGAGGAGTAATTACAATTGTTGCATTTATTATTTAAATTTATTAAAGTCGTTAATATTATATGCACATAATGCATTTAAAAAAGTTAAAAGTTTAAAATGGTTTTCTTATAAAAATTGCTGTTTTTTTGTGTCATTTTTTCGCGGAGAGATGATCTGATTACTATCCCAGCAAATACCAACTGACAGTAACATTATATCAACATTATAATTTCCTACTCAACAATATAAATGTAATATAATACATGTATATAACATGTATATATAACAGTTAATAAGAAAATTATAATAATGATGTAATGTTACTGTTGGTGTTTCCTTACATGTCAGATTTTTTTTTCTCGTAAAAACACGCGAAGAAAGGCGAAGTCTCAAATTAATTTTATTAAAAGAATAAAAAACGAAACTAAGTCCTTATATAAGTTTCTTGATTCCTGGAATCAATAAACTAATAAAGATTCTTTTCCAATTCTTTTTTGTCTTCCAGATTAGCGGATTTAATGGAGGAGCACAAGGAAGAACTGGCCACTCTGGAAACTCTCGACTCCGGCGCGGTCTATACCCTCGCTCTGAAAACTCACGTAGGCATGTCCATCGAAACCTGGCGCTACTTCGCCGGCTGGTGTGACAAGATCCAAGGTTCAACCATACCCATCTCGCACGCGCGTCCAAATCGGAATCTCACGTTCACGCGACGCGAACCGATTGGCGTTTGTGGCCTAGTCACCCCTTGGAATTATCCCCTGATGATGCTATCGTGGAAGATGGCGGCCTGTCTGGCGGCCGGCAACACCGTGGTGATGAAACCGGCTCAGGCATCACCCTTAACAGCCCTGAAATTCGCCGAGTTGTCTGCACGCGCTGGAATTCCACCCGGTGTCATCAACATCGTCTGCGGATACGGCAGTAATGTCGGAAATACCATAGTGAATCATCCACTGATCAGAAAGCTGGGTTTCACCGGTTCTACACAGATCGGCCAAACTATTATGAGATGTTGCGCCGACAGTAATCTGAAGAAAGTGTCGTTGGAGCTTGGCGGTAAGAGTCCCCTCGTCATCTTCGAAGACGCCGACATACAACAAGCGGTCAGGATCGGTATGGGCAGTGTGTTCTTCAACAAGGGCGAAAACTGCATCGCCGCCGGTAAGAGCATGTCTTACTTCTTTTTCTTCGGAAAAAAACGGCGATTTTTTAAAAATAATCATAAATGACATATATAAAGTTAAATATCTCCGTTCGTAAAATCTTCCATTAATAATAGAACAGGATTTAACCTCCCATATATAATTAAATTTTCTATTATTGAATAATTTTTTTCCTTAAGGACGACTATTCGTCGAGGAGACCATCCATGACGAGTTCGTGAGACGTGTGGTCGACGAGGTGAAGAAGATCACCATCGGTAATCCACTGGACAGAAGCACGGCTCACGGGCCGCAGAATCACAAGGCTCATCTGGACAAACTCCTCGAGTTTGTACAGAGGGGAATCGAGGAGGGTGCCAAGTTGGTCTACGGCGGCAAGAGGTTGGATCGACCCGGTTGGTACTTTGAACCGACTGTATTCACGGACGTCGAGGACAACATGTACATTGCCAGGGAAGAGTCTTTTGGTCCGATCATGGTGATCTCCAAGTTCAGCTCGAAGAATGTCGATCAGATGATCGCGCGGGCGAACAACACCGAATTCGGTCTGGCTTCGGGAGTCCTCACCAAGGACATCAGCAGGGCACTCAGATTTGCGGAGAAAATCGAGGCTGGCACCGTGTTCATCAACACGTACAACAAGACTGACGTAGCCGCACCGTTTGGCGGCTTCAAGATGTCTGGATTCGGCAAGGATTTGGGGCAGGAAGCCCTTAACGAGTATCTCAAGACAAAAACAGTCACCATTGAGTACTAACGATCATTATCCGAGATCGTTATAATATATAATATCACGGATGTGCGTAATGATGCGTGTCGTTGCATTTTATGTCACGAAGTGATTTGTACCGAGCCTGTCGATATCGTCTTACATGAGATATTGCATCTACATCTTGCAATATCTCTTTAGCGAAACTGAACCAGTTTCACGTTAAAGATAAGAGCATATACATTCGCGCGTCATCAATTCAATTATTTTTTTATCATATTGTCATATTGCATATATCGATTATTTGTACAAATAATTTGTAGATTATTATTATTATTAATTGTTTCTATTATTACTTATTTTACTTTTTCCACCTCTCTATTAATTAAAAACGAACGACTTTCTTTTTCTGATAAGAGATGAAAGAAAATGAGTTATTGACTCAATATATAAATGCTTCCTCGCTTCATCAATCTTTATACGATACAATCTTAAAATCTAATGATACATTGATGATGTACGGGGGAACTTGAGAATGATTATTCACGCATATTGCAATCGAAGAGAAAATCGCTCGACGTGGGAAAATATGTCTCGAGGCAATGAAACGAGAGGACGACATGAGACTTTTACGAGTTTCAAGAAGGGAGTTCTCGCTCCCACGCGTACAGGGTGTACAAATAGTTTTTACAGTCTCCTTCTATTCCGAAGTTCCAGATGTTGCATGATTTTTTGTCAAGGCACACAAGTGTGCTCCGCGCGTTGCGTGGCTCATTCGCGGCTGTTCTTCGTGTTTCATCTCGCTCGACCTCGACTTTCCGGCCGACCAATACGCATACGATCACCCACAGTATTTTGAAAACGAAACGGGAGTCCACATCGGGAAAAAAGTGATTTTTCGAAAATGAACAAAGATATTTTGTTAGCTGGATTTTGTGATAATTAGGTTGCTAATTAGATGATCAGATAGATACCAAATTGTTACTTATTATATTATTAATTCTTTTTCTTTATTAAATGACTAATAAGTCAATTGATAAAGTGTATTTATGGAAAGACGAATAATTTAGTTATCCATCTAATAAAATAAGGGAATCGAGAAAAAATTTTGCGAAATTTAAATTTACATAAATGGAAATTCTTTCATAAGAAGCCTCTATACATGTGTTAAATCCGCATCCAAACTCGAAAAGAAAAACAAATTTATGTCAATTTCATGCAAAAAATTCCTAAGACCACTGGAAAATAAATGTGTTACGGTATATAATGGTATTGGCAATAATATATTCCCAAAGATCAGCAAAGGCCCGCTGTTTCTTCTTTGTGTGCGAACAGACATTGTACCCCGTGTGAGTCATCAGGGAACGGTTTGAACGAGCGGGTGCGATACGTTGCATATACCTGAGAGAGGGCCTGTGAAAGGGCCCGCTGTGAATTCCCCCTGTGTAGGTGCGCACGGTCAACAACCCAGTCGAGGAACAGCTGTTCCTATAAATACCCCTGTATCCCTCCATCCCTTCGGTCGCCGTTTTTTACATCTTTACCCTGAAGACTTAGCCACCCTTCGTGTCGGGCCCTCCGTCTGGTAAACGAAGGCCCTCTCTTTGTAGGAAGTTTACGTTGCTGTAGTTCTTTTGAAAAACAGTCGAGCTTCCCTTGATATTTCTCAAATACATAGAAGTGTTGATTTCTCTCACATTGAAATCTATTCGATAAAAAAAAAAAGATAAATTATACCGATCCCAATTTTGATTTTGACTTTGGAATTTTTTGCTTAGATTTAAATTTTGATATAAATGAAAAGAAGGAAATTTTTATTTTGAGAAAAAAAGACATAATTGTAGTTGAGATTAATTACTTGATATTAAGAATTGGATTCGAAATAAGTGTCACTTTAAAAACTTTTAAAAAACGTGTATACAAGGTCTAAATCTTAGACGAGCTCGAGTAGATATGATGGACTCGATACTTCAAGTCTAATTTCGAGTATACGCGGGGGCCTAATTCGAAAGCGTGCGCAACCGGCACGGTCCGGAATTATTCATCGTAGACAGGAAATGCAAATTCCATCGTGTCCCCTCGTGCCGTAGGACACTGCTCTTTGACCTTACTTCGATCCCTTCGAGCGAGAATTCTCGTCTTTATGAAAATTTTGTCTTCAGCCAATCTCTCTCTCTCTTTTTTCGTATAATACACGTAAATAACACAAATAATTATAATAATATATATAAATGTATATTTATATTATATATATATAATTATGTAATATTTATATAATATATATTTGTAATTTATTTTTAAATTTGAACGGATTTTTTCTTTATTTATTATCTCATGTATAAATATACATTATAACCCTTTATATATTATATTATTTAGTCTTACTCCAGAAATAGAAAACGTGACTTCGAAAATTTAATGTTTTAAATTTAATATATATTTTATATAATGTTAAAACAAAATTTGAATAAGAGATTCTAGGAATACAATCGTTTTATGTATATATTTATGCATGCACAATACATAAATGTGCATAAATATATTTTCATTAAGACAGTGTCCAGTTACTGGGATTTAAACCTTATATATTTATCGTATTAAAAAAATATAAACGGTACAACAGTAAATAATAAATAAATATGTGTGAGGACCAGAGGTCGAAATGTAGTGTTAACTGTTAATAATAAAATTAGCCAGGCGGGTCGAAAGAAAAATTCAAGTCCGTTTATTAATATTCGTTGACGAAGGAGAGTTTTGAATTTGTTAAAAAATATATTTTAAAAATATCACATTTCACTATGTTTTAAAAAAATTCTCTAATTTCACACGATAAATCACCAAAAGATGATGAATAAAGCGCGATGTAAATAAGATCGTTTAACTTCGCTCTTTCCCAATTTCGACGCATTTTACCTCGAAATTCTATTTCGAGGTCATGATATTTTACGTGTGACCTCTCATGTTGCAATTCACAGAGTTGAAAGAAGATCTCGCCCAGACCCCTTGCATGAAGGGGGGCCCATGAAAATTCTCGGGGCTGTACCCACCCATGAGCACCACGTGTGAGCTCTCTCTCTCTCTTTTCTTTCTCTTTCTCCTTCGCATCCTCCTGGCGACAGTTCCCTTTCCTCTTGCGCGCTTTTCGGCCGTGCGGATTCCGTCCACAATCAGTAAACCTCGGGATGCCGTGTGTAACAGTCGTGTGTGTGCAACTCGCTCGTGCGTGTTGCGAAACGAAAAGCATTGTGACACGCAACGCTATTATCATTGTTGGGAAGGGGGGAAAAAAAGCGCGATTTCCCGCAAGTATCCCACCGAGTATCGCGCCGGGCGGAAACGAGTATCTTCCTCCCGCGGGACGCACGTGCTTCACGTACTGGGTGTTGAGTATTGCGAGCAATGTTGACATATATGGTTGGCGAACCCTCGGCGATAGGAAGTGCTTGCAAACAGACGGTTTACAAAACATCCGACAATTTTCTCCCTAATTTCGTAACCCGTATAACACAAACATTGCAGTTTTATATTGCGGCAACGTTGCCGCAATGTTACTTCGTTGCGACAATATTGCCGCAATGTTATTTCGTTGCGACAATATTGCCGCAATATTGCAATGATCTGGTGCGGTATGGGAGCACTGGCGGCTTTCTTGGAAGTTGATCGCGCTCCATTTTTGTATTTGGCCAACATGGAATATTCTAGCAACATTGCAGCAATGTTGCGATGTTGCCGCGATGTTGCTGGGACGTTATTTTGTGCTGTGTCTCTTCCCACGGTTTTAGTTAACGTACATATTTACATATTGTGTATCTAACACAATATGAACTCTGAATAGTCTATCTTGGAAAAAAGGAAAAAAAGAGGAAAAAAAACATGTTTGGGCCGAAAGTATCGCGCGCATGATCGCCACGCGTGTATGAATTATGAATCGGGAGAATATGTTTTATCGGGCGGTTGTAGAAACGAGCATTTAAAAAAACGTGACCTCAAAGCCGCGGCGTGTCATCGGAACTCGCGTTGATTCGGAGCCGCGAGGAAAATAAACTGAAACGCGCGGATGATGAGTCATTCCAACAATACGCGACCGCGGTTTCCTCTCTCTTTCTCTCTTCCCGCGCCCGGAATGTCTGACCTTATCGCTCTAATCAGAAATTATAATAGAATTCGTGACGAAGAGAGCTTGATATTATACAAAGCGTTCTAGAAACCCGATCTTAATTTTAATAAAGACCACAATTAATTTCAACTCGTTCGATCTTTTTCCCTAGAGTTTCATTTATCGCGTTCATTACCTCGTAGCATCCGCCATTATCATTGTGTCTCAACGTTAAGTCGCAATTCTGACAAACAAAATATACGAAAGGATTTTTTTTGTGTATATTCGCCACGTCACGCCTTTCCTCAGAATAAAACTGATCGCGTAACAATTGAAATTGTAAGAAACGCACAGCTGCGTGCGATAAGATTCCTTTGGGAGAAGGTTTGCGGTCGTGGCTTATCGTTAAATCCTTGTATTTCTTGCAACAGAGTTAGAAAAATAATTCCATAAATTCCAGGAAGAATATTTTTCCATAAATTCCAGAAAGAATATTTTTACAAATTTACAAATTTTTACAAAAGAAACGAGGTGTGAAACATTTTTTCTTACAAGCTTCTATGATCATTGAGCTCGAACCATGCTTCGACACACGAGGGACAGATGCATACAAGTCGTAGAAGTCTCGCTGTGTTTCCTGGGGAGAACTCCGACTGGTTCAATGGGGACCGACCGTTGGGAAGAGTATACAAAAAAAGACGGTAGTGTAGGTCAAAGGATAATGAATCGAATGGATCCATGTTGCGACCGTTGAAAATCGATCGGTGAGATATTCCGTCTTTATCTCCGTGGAATAATTTTAGTTTAAAGTTTGTCGAGTTCGCTAATACACTCATTTCTCAGAATGTAATCCTTACAAAAAGCAATTTTTATACTTAAAATGTCCATATGTATAGATTTCCGAAATTATTTTTAGAATTATTTATATTAATTTATTTGAAAAAAATAATAAATTTATATATAGTAAAGAGATCCTCAGGATTTTTATTAAAGATGAGATCAAGTTTTCAATACGTATTTAAAAATCTGAGTTAAATCCAATAATCAAGTTTTGCTTTCTTGGATTCGAGTAATGTTCATAAGAAACAATACTTCATACATTGTAAATAATAGAGATATTTGTGTGTGTGTGTATAAATAAACATACATTATGTCTCACACACTTAAATTTTTAAATACTCATAAAAAATTCGAACACATCCGAGTCTACTTTGAGCTCTCTTGTTTCTCGAAAGAGTTTAAACCCATTTCATTCAGGTTTGAGTATACTTGAAATATTGTTTTTCTCAAAGTAAATCATAAAATTCGTAACTATGCCAAAAGATTTGAATCTCATAAGACAGTTAATCCCGCTAATCAAAGCACTTTTCTTCACTCTCTTTTTATCAATATTACATTAAAAATATTTAAATTATTTTTAAATTATAAATTATAAGTAGTTATATAAAGTAGTTATCAAATCGATATCGCAAAATTATTAATTCTTTCTTTAGGATTTTTAAGACACTTTTTTTAACACAATTGAACGTTTAAAAAGACTGACTATCGGCGTTAAAATTATTTTAAAGAATATAATATTTTAATTTATTTTAACGAGTATCATGCGAAAGAAAGAATGCACTCGCTTTTCAGGATAAACTCACATATCTTGATCTAACCGCCCTTTCCTGTTTCCTTTTCACGAGTTTGCCAGCTAATCTCTAGGCCGCAGCATCCTGTGGGTGGAATCGTTTGCGTTATAAAGTTCCCCGGTCGATCTTGGAAGTCATCAGTCTGAAAGCGCGCCTTCCATCGTTCGCAACCTCGTTCTTCCGAATTACATTGTGACGGTATTCAACGTTACTCGAAGTGCGCTCCACACGATGTAACAGTGAAAAACGTAAAACACTACTTGAAGTGCAAAGTATTCTCGATAACAAATAGACAAATTCTAGAATGTATCAGTCAAGTGATAATTTTGTGACAATTTTAAGTTAAATCTGCAGTGAATGTTTAAATTAAGATAATTATCTTATGATCAAGATGTAACATTCAATGAAGTATAAAAACATGACAATCAGAGTGTCATTTGCGAAATACTTGTTGTTCTTAAACGTGAAATGCAGTTAAATATTAAAAATCATTTATGTGATTTGTAACTTCAATTTCGATAAATATGTCAGTAAAACGTATAAATATCTGTATAACAAGTATAGTATGTGATCAGTTACGTTTACAGCGCAAAACAGTGTTGGCAGTGAAGAAGATTACTGAACGATTACATTGCGGCTCGTCATCGGGCACTTTGCTTCCTTTTTTTTACGCAAGCTGCCTTTTGAAGGGCAACACTGTGATCGGTCATATTCGTCGACGAAATTAAATAATGTCATAGAACTTTTTCACACATGTCACACGTCAAAAGCAATCGATCTTTGATTATCCCTTGCAAAGCACGACACGCACCTTCCTTTTCATTGAATTATTAATATCGCATAAAATAAAGATTTCTATTGTGTACAACATCCGATCGTATATTATCAATAAGATATTTTCCAGTAATCTCCCCCTTCCCTCCCAGAAATATAAACTTAATCACGATACCTGTGAACAGGTCGTATTTCTACGGTAAGTTTCGTAAAATGTCGTTTATAAGAAATCCCCTTCAAAGCGGACAGTAGATTATTAAGTTTTTTTTTGGTACATCCATATTGGTGCGACATCACAATTTATTGTAAATGTGTTAATAATTATATATCTCGTCAATATTATTTCGATATTTATTATTCGATCTTTTCTCATGCACGAATACATTTGTGGAAATGTGTAAGCTGCTTCAAATTCGCAACGATAATTGATCGTGCCATTCACACGATTCAGCTTTGTTGAGAATCTTTTTCAATTATACCAGTATCGCCTTATTTCGCCATTTAGTTATCTTGTTAAACGTAATGATTACTCTCGGCAATTACACAAATCTAGACGACTTACACATATAATTGGAGAATGGTAATTATTTAAAGTTATAAATAAATTATATTACTTAGCCTGCAGATCGATTTGTATGTAGTCACAGACTTGCCTAATTTTAATGACGATGATAAAATAATATAATAGAGATGTAATAATTATGTTCACAGGTAACTTGAAAAACATTACTAAATCATCTATCTGTATATAAAAGCAGTGGTGTGATCTAATTAAACGATTTGCTCATGAGAATGGATGGTTGTCAAGTTAAGATTCTGCGCATTATTCTATAAAACGTAACGCTAACTTATATGCTTTATGATGAATAGAGGGAGATCGGTTCTACCTTTATATTTCTTTATTGCTTCAGATATTATCTCCGTTGTACTTGGACGTAAAAGAACGATCCTTTTCCCTTTCACCTCCCTAGATGACCAATTGATTCTATGTCTTGATTCTATGTCGTTCACTCCTCTTTGTACAAATCACAGATTTCTTTATAGACAATTGGTACGCTGCCCTTGGAACCTGCCGCAGGTTCGAGCTCAGCTCCGTTACTTCTCCTTTCCTTCTCATTTTTACCTAAAAATATTGACGCGCGACTTCGACGTACTCGTACTTAAAATCTGTCCCCTATAAAAAGTCAGTCTCATCGTCTATAAGGTCGCGATAATGCCTTAGTTTCTCTATGAGGTCTATGTACACCACTGGCGGCGAGGATAACGATGGTGATCGAACGTTTCTCGAGATTCACCGACGCTAAGCTTCTACGCTAATCGACCTTAAGTACACGCGACGTATAAAATTTTGATCATCTCCCCGCGTATAAAAAATATTAATAAAAATGATATTAATTAATAAAAACTTGAGATAATTGCTTAACGATCAATTAACAAAAGCTAAATATATGGTTGCTAATGGTATTTATTCCAAGTAGTTTACGGCTTTACATAAATATCTTCTTTTATGTATTACGATGTTTTTCTCATTCACACTCATACACACTCACACACAAACTTACTATCTCTTTCTCTCTCTCTCTCTCTCCCTCTCTTCGGCATTTACGAACTTCGTAAAACGCTACCGAAGCGTCGGATGAAATTAAATACACCGTGCGACGTGTGCCGAAAGTGTGTTCACAGGACTGCAAAAGAATACGCGATCTCGTCCTAATACTGCTCTCAAATATTAAAATAAATTACATTCACCCTGTTCTCCCGCGCGGCAGGCGTGCTTAAAATTCTCTTAATCTAAATTAACTACGGCATACGTTCGGATCACGTATTCTCGGCCTCGACGAACTAGAACGATTTGGAATTCGACGGTAGATCGTAACTATAAACGTACCTTTTCGAAAGATCCAATACCTAGATAAAAGTGTCACGAATGAAAGACGAATCCGAGAATAAAAAAAAAATATATTTTAAAACATAAAATAAAAATGACATTAAACAAATATATTAGATATTCTTTTTAAAATTATATGTATATAATTTAATACAAGCATCTATTAATTAGTAAAATAATACTTTCAAGTTTTAATTTTGTATCCCTTTTACAAAAAGTTTTTCATATATGATTTAATATATGAATAATATATTATCATGTGTATAATTTGCAGATATTGGATTTTCCCGAAAGAACCCTTTTGTCATGTCTTATTTGATTAAAAAAAAAGGAAAGAAAAAAGAATATCTCACAAATATACAAAATTTTCGTTCGTCGCAGGATACCACCGATATCCAGCGCCGCGTTAAACGGGAAACGTTTCCCTGTGTCCTAAGACTCTCCCCTCCCAAAATTCGACCTACGATAAAACCTTTGTCTTATGATTAAATATCTTGTAAAGTCAAGAGTTAGTTTAACTATGTTAAAAAAAAAATGAAATTTACAACACATAGAATTCTTATCCTTTTGCACAACGCGGCCCTTTGTGGATCCCTCAACTCCTCGTGAGTTCACCGGTAAGGGAAATTGTTAAACTCTATATCATATTGCGTAATAATGTAAGCCGAACACTGATGAACCGGAAAGAATGTTCGAGCGATCATGAAGCTGGAGTAACGTTTGATGAATCAGAATGTATACGAGCTTATACAAAACAAGTTGAATTTAATATTGACTTGGTGCGAGTAATGTTTTATTTAATTTTATAGTATTAGTATGTAAATGTATAATTTACAATAACATCATAAATTATCAGTATGATTGGAAAAACAAGACTGCTACAATTATAATCGTCTTTAGCGTTAGACAACAATATAAGTTTCTCATGAGCTTCATGATCGCACACGAGGTAAAAGAAATTGAAATAAAACTGGGTAGACAATTAAAATTGTGGACAAGGATTTATTCGAAAACGATTCCGAAGTTTAATTTTTCCTCAGGATAAATAACAAATTTATCTTTGTTACGAACGTTCGGATGGTATCTGAAACGAAAGAAAGATTTCCGAACGATATCCTGTGAATAAATGGAAAGTCGATTCCAATCGGAATTATTTCCGAATAGATCCAACGCGTGCAAGTAATAAAATTGAATAGATCAAAGCACAGCAGCATCCTGACACATTCATTAAAATTAACAATCCAGTTTTTGCCGTAACTATCACGAAAATGCAAGGGTCCACGAGAAGGTCCACAAGCTCGATTTTAACATCAATATCCACAAATCTATTATTAATAGTAAATTCTATTATTATAATAGTAAAATATGCTCATAATCTTTAAACGGTAAACAACACTTTCCAATAACATGCGTTAACAAACGATAAAACAGCCTTTCAAAGCGTAACATTCATTACGTTTCTCAATATTAATAAAATTCTCATTGACACTGATATTAACATCGAGCTGTCTCCTCGTGTAATCATCCTGTAAATAGGAAGCCGGTCTAACCCAGTTCTATCCGACCTATCTCCCAGCTCTCTCGGCTATACTACGAGCGATCAAACTCGCGAGCTTTATTTCGAACGAGACGAGAAGAGGGTTTCAACCAGCGACCAGCGTCGTGGCGAATGTAAGCGTATCACCGTCGTCGTCATCGTCATTGTCATCGTCATCGTCATCGTCATTGTAGCTAGCATCGTCGTTGTCGCATCGCGACGGTCACCAGAAGTGCGATTGGACGTAACTGCCACCGCCGCCTCCCATGCCGATAGGATTAAACCGATGAGGGTGTATCTTCTCCATCCGCATAGCACCTGGACCGCCGCCACCGCCGCCGCTCCCGCCCAGGAAGCTGCCGCTGTGGGGTCCACCACTGCGCGGTCCAAAACCACCCGTCCGGCCCAACATCCCCGGACCACCACCACCACCACCAATACCCATGCCCATCCCAGGTGGACCCCCGATGCTCCGAGCCCGTCCGCCGCCGCTGACCCCGATTCCGCCCGATCCTGGAAAATTGAGGACAACTGAGATGAAAGCGAGCAGTTAAAGCTATTCCCGAAAGACGAATCTCGATATTGACGCTCCTCCTTCATCGTTTTTACGAAGACGACTCGACACTTTAAAGAATAAAAGAAGTTCTGCTCTTTAATATTTTTTAAATGAAAGAAATTTATATATCTCAATATATTTGTTATATGATAAATAAATTTATTCATTGTGCATATTGTCTAATTCAATGATACCTTTAGATCTTTGTACAGTGATAGATTCGTGGGTGACAAAAGTTTTTTTTCAATATTTGTTTCCCTTAAAGACAGATATTTTCTTGATTTAAAAAGACGGAATAGCATTTTTTTTCGAAAAATTAAATTCCGTATCTCTGACACACGTTTCACTTGTTCGACTTTCAGTTTCTCGAGAGGAGCGAAGGAGGAGCGTAGTTTTAGAGAAAGAGGGTGACGCGAATGACTTAGACTTGGTATATCTCGGTTTCTAGTGTTTTAATCAAATTTAATGAGCGACCGCGGTAAGGAAACTCGCGATTGCGGCAAACGAGAATAGGAAAGATATAAGATATCGATTAGAAGATCTCCGGAGGATCATTAACGCGTTTCCATTTTTCAAACGCCAGTCCTCCGGAGTGTTACTTTTTGTCCTGATGATTTTCTTTTCCGCGAAGAAAAACTTCGTCGTAACTTCAACTCCGATTGTCAACAAGAGTATAAAATACTCCACCCCGGGGAGATCGGGAGGAGAAGACGAAAAAAAGGCATTCGCGAAGATGCGCAATGCTCTTGCAATCTGATTTCCAACACTTAATTTTAATTAGCGTAATCCCCGCGGGAAACGAATTTGTACAAAAGTATCACAGAGAGCCATTCTTATTTCTGTGTGTGTGCGTGTGTGAGATATAGATATTTGTCATTTCTCATTTCTTGAATTCGTCGAGTGTCTGGATCGTGCTCAAGGTCGATTTAACGTCGCGCGAGGGATCCCATCAATTATACATCATCAGCACAAAAAGCAGGTTGATACAATAATTTACATTTAATGCTCAATACGTTTAAATACAAATATCCGTACAACGAGATACGAACATTGATCTGTAACTGTAACTATATTGTGTCTTAGTTTTCTGTGTCTTTATCTATTATGTATGTGTATATTTAATCGCTGTGTGTGTGTACGTGTGTTGCATTTTTGTAAACATTGATGTTAACGAGACGCTAGACTCGCACCTAACAACGATAACTTTCACTAATTCCGAGATTTGTGTAGACTATATGTGTACATATATATACACACACACACATATATATATGTATGTATGTATTTTTATGTCGTAACAAGAGAAAAATACGATGAATATATCATCGAGAATGTCGCGGTGTTCTCAAACGAGGCCGAAGAAGCCGAATTTCTCCTCTTCTAAATCTTAGAATGTCCCCAAAACTGTCGCACTTTTCTTGGCCAGATATAATTTGCAAGAAACGTCTAATTAAATTAGAAATTACGATATTATTCGACGCTAAATAAAAATAAAAATTTATGCTAAATTAAAATTATTCGTGTAACTTTGTAGTTGAGAAGATATATTGTATATTGTATTATAAATTTATTCAAGATTTTTCAATTGAAAATGTAACAGTAAATAACGAAAGTATTAAAAAATTTTTGAAAAGTTCTCAAATCTTGTAGCCAAGAGAAATGCGACAATTTTATGAACACTCCATGTATTGTTTATTAACTTAGCCACAATCGATATCGTGCATCAACTAATTTATCCAAATGTATTAATTCGCTGTTAGTTTTCGAAAACGTAATTATATCGGTGTATTGTATACGACTGAATATCGAAATTAATTTATGTGTTCGACATTAACAAACAAAAGAGAGGAAGAGAAGCTTCGCCAATCCGCTTGTTTCGTCAGTATATATATTTTCTTTTTGCATCTCTCATTAGTATTTCCTTATCCTTATCACAGCCATCGTTAGCACTACTGGACTTCGGGATTAACCATTTCGCACATTCTTCGATCCGTTAAACCTTACAATTTACTACTTAACAGTTTAAAGTTAAACCTAATTATGCATCTTTCGGTTATGACGCCGAAGTTCGAGTTCGCATTTCAGGTATCTAGTCGCAAATTTAGATAAAAAAGAGAAAACTGATTTTAATATTATAATGTAATATAATTTTCGATGTGACACTGCAAAATTAAGGATTTAATTGATAAACTTTAATTGATGTCAAATAATTATCTGAAGATACATCGGCGTTCAATATTTAATTTTTATATTCTGTCGACTTTTTTTAAATTAAATAATTTTAAATTAAATATTTTCGGCGATTGAATTATCTCCACAACATTTTTAATAATCTCGACGTTTAATCTTCAATATAGATTGTTTGCGATTAGAAAAACGATGGAAATTTCTCACATGGCGCATGGAAAGATGCCTTATATTAATCTGTCTACCTTACTGATAAAGTTTTCAACATTTAATTCGATCTTTTTATCATCTAGCAGCGATCGTGCTGTGCAACATATTGCGTATCAATTTGATCAATCATCGACCAATCGATCGTCGAAGATCGTTTAAATTATATATGTAAGTCCCATCATTCTTCGTGACAAATGACTTTCCATTAATTAAATGTCTGAAGTTTAATTTAAACAGAAAAAAAAGAGAGAAAGAATACACGTTTCACCCAAGCTTCGACAAAGATGAAACAAATGTAAAGAAGTGAAATAAATTATATACGAAAAAGAAAGATATTATAAAAATATTAATTATAAGAAAGATTTAAAAAACTATGAAAAAAAGATGACGGTGAACACATTGTCTTTCTTTAAAACTAGACTTCTATGCGACACTCGACATATAAACCCACGAATGCGTATTGGCGTCTAGAAATGTAACATCGGCTCGCCGACGATCGATCGGTCAGTAACCGAAGCGGGTCAAACGCCGGCGCATTCGCAATATTAAATTTCTAAAAGTTCCGACATCGCGAGGTTCGCCCTTACGCGAAGCAGCGTCTAAGTATCTTACGTTGAGCAAGGTGGATCGTGTCCTCGATCGCGATTTGGGTTTCAGCCCCTAACTGGTAACGTCATCGGCGACCTTCGAGCACTCATATATTCCTTTTTATTGACTTGTTAATTAATATACTCGTCGGACATACTTCAATCGAGATGTGAGAGACATTTTTGTATGCGGTCTTAACGATCTTTTCGAAGAAATTATGCCACGATTATTATGTAATTAATTCTACAATTATTGTATACTATTAAGTATCCGCGTGAACGCCCCAGTTAGGGATGAGAGCGATGAATCTCCCTCTCGCAAACGCGATCTACGACAAGACAGAAGAAACTGGAGCGCGATCAGACACGAGGAACAAACGATTTACTACTGCTCGTATGAAATCATAATGTAAAGCATCGAGGATGATTCGGATTTAAGTTGCATCTGTGTGAATTCGGACCAACACCACAGTTCTAGGCAGTGTTTTCCAACTATTTTTGCAGTCATCAGTCAGTTTACTGCTTAATATCTCGATAATAACATAAATTATTTTATACGTGTATAACAATCAATATTCTATGTATCAATATTCTTATTATTGTAAAGACATCTTATTTTATAAATACGCGGTAAGAAGTCGCACTAGCGAGGGGATCTCGCACAATCTCAGAATTTCACTTACGACGGTGAAAAATTACCCGTATTATCGTCGCGCCCCGAATGTAATCGCATTCTATTTCCTTCTGTCGCACGCAACTGGGAAGATGCGATAAATCCACGGAAGATGGACGATTGTCAGGGTCGAAGGACATACACGTTACTTCTAGTTTTCAGGATCCACCTCTCTCCGCGGCACTCTCGCCGCCGGATCGGTCGTTTAAAGCGTCGTTCAAGATTTCAAAGGGAGACGGAAGAGAGACTAACAGCGAGAATCATTAAAGAGTCTCCGCGAGATGATGTAAGATTCTATTCTACAAAAATCGAGCGATATCTCGTCTATCTCTCAATATTGTGTATCATTAATTAGCTAATTATTAGTACCGCCAAATGTATTCGGTGGCTCTTCGCGGCGCATTGCAGATACGGACAAACGGAAGACTGTATGCTTCACCCGTTGATATCCAATTGTATCCGGTGGCTGATATAATGAAGCGCCGATAGCACGTGCCGCTCCGAGTGCTATAAAAGTCGATTTAGCTACTTGTAATTCTTCAATGTTGATTTAAATATCTTTTTACGACATTCCTCATCTCGTCAGAGTTTTTCTTAAAAACTTCATCGCTCTTATATAGATCGAGGCCTCGATTTCCAAGTTAATTTCAAGTTAATTTTTTCATCAAGATAAATCATAATTCATCAAGATAAAATATGTCTCAAAAAAGCTAAAGAATCTTTCGAATACATTATACAGCCAAATTAATTTTTTTCTTAATAAATATTCGTTTCCCACGTTTTTTCTTTTTTGTTTAAAAAACATCTCTATTTTAAGATATAATTTCCTACATAGCTAAATCGACTTGCTCGTTTCACTTTTTCTATTTCGAGACCACCACCGAGAACATACGTCGGACGCATTTTTGAGGAAGCATGCGTATGTGATATTTTTCCTTGGCTATCGAATAAATTTTAGAAAGATATCGACCCCCTACTAAGAGAAACAATGTTTATTAATTATTCATTTGATCTGCGAATTTTACTAAAGACCGTAGCGGCTATATGTAACTACAAGATTTGCCGCGCGTGTCATTTTTTCGTACGTTGAGAATTAACACTATCTATGTAGCAGACAATTGAGAAGTCTATTCTCGGATTTCGTTATTCTAGATCGTTGAGATCAATCTCGCCAGATTGATTATTCTCGTTTACGTGCAACATCTTACAAAGGTGTCTTACTGTATCTCTGTAACCCAAAAAGGATATTTCAAAAGAAACACACACCATTGAAATCTAATCAAATTGTGCATTAATTATATCGATCGCTTCGCAGTATACGGTAACGATTCTACTATGGTGTTCGGGACAACAAAAGTCGCAAAGATTCACGAAACAGATTTATATACACTGTAACTCTTAGACTCGTCGAATAATTGCGATTAGTTTACGATCGTTGAGCAAAAATCATATTGCGATATTTGGTGTACAATGATCCTCGGGTATAATCGCTGTCCGAGTTATATCAAAGACTTTTATAATTTTCTATTCAATAGAGTCACATCTCTCTTCAAAATTTCTTGTCATACAAGAGCGCCAAGATTTAATTTGAAAATTATTTTGTAAAACTTTACAAACCAACGCTTTTCTAAAGTAAATATATTTTTCATCCGCAATGTACAAAATAAATCGAGCCTTTCCAAAACTAGACCGAAGAAATAGTTATATATCGCGTTATATAATTCTTCGCTTCCGCTTTGTATAAATTTACATATCACACTTGTATATTTAAATACACGCGATGTTCTTCGATACTTTCGCCAACACCAACTTAAATGCTAAAATTGAGAGTCAATTTGGAAATTACCATACGTCCTAATTATATATAAACGCCACATAACGTAGAATCAGTGCAATTTATATGATTAACAAACAATTCGGCGAGCACAATTTATATGATTAACAAACAATTCGCTATCTAGGACTGTATTCGGAAACCGCCGAGCGGAGAACGTTCCTCGCGCGATTACAAGTCACGTCGGTGGAACACATTTCGAGTATACGCGACTGTAATCCCGATTCCGTGAATTAAATTCGTGAAACCTTTGTTTGATTACTGACACTGCAAGGACGGTCGCAAGCGCGTGCGTAAATATATAACATTCGGAACGTTCAACGGCACGACGGCGGCGACAACAATAACAACAACGCCTCTTGCCCTTTCAATATAGGTAATGAGCATAGCGCTGATATTTATTCCTCGTCGGGTACAGACGTTCTCCTTCACGAGTCACGAGGCATGCATAGAAATGAAAACGTCATTGATTAGGTCTTTCATAATAAGTTTCATTTTTACGCGTTACAACGGCTCGATGTGGACACAGCATCATGCACTTGGATTCCTTACTAAAGCATAATATCGCAATCAATCACAGCCAAATCGCTAGAGATAAATCGCGCGTATTTTCGCGAGCGAGCTTTCGTATCCTCTTGATTTACGAATTAACGTCTAAACAACTAATTGAGAAATTAATCTATAACTTAAAAACATCTCTCTTGAGAAGAAGCACTAATTAATTTTATCTTCCTTCAAATGGTCACAACATAATAATCGAACGCTTGAATACATGAATACATAAATTTACAAATCGGCCTCGCTTTGGATTTACTTAAAATTAAACAGGACTGGAATAGAATTACCAGTGGAAGACAGAACATACACATATTTGTGAAAACAAAATATATATTTCAGACACCATATATATATATATATATATATATATATATATATATATATATATATATATAGGAAATAATATATATATATATGTATAACAAAATTATCGTACAGAAACTTAAACAACGCCTTAGTCGCGCTAAAGCACAAACAGCATCAGCCATATAGAATACGATATTTAATATCGGCGGACGCGAAGCTACTGTGTGCTCGATACACATTGTACATGGGCAAAGGTTTAACAACAAAATATCAAGCAAAAAACGAACAATAGCAGCAGAGCTAGGAAAAAAAAACAGAAGATAGCGAATCGTAAGTAATCGGTCCAGCTAGCCAGCATCCAAACTCAAAGTTTCTATCATTTTTCCCTCTCTTTTTCTGTGCGGCAACGAGGTGTGTCTCCCGGTGTGTCAGGTGTCAAACACCGCGTGTATCACTGACTGACTAGCCGTGTACATAATAGTACCACGCGTACCTCTCGTCACCAGATCACACACAAGACTCTTCTATCACAAACACTGCGTTCCTGCCCGCTCAATCGTATATACAGCGAAGAGTCTTTAAACGGTTGTCTTTGTTCTTTTCTCTCTTTTCTTTCACATCGACTCGTGCGTACAACTTCGAAAAAGTAGAAATAAAAAAGAAAACGAACAGTATAAAGAAGTATCAAGAAACGCGGGAAACCGTGTCTCCAGTCGTTCGGCGCGGAGAAATCTCTCTCCACGTTTTAACGTGTGTCGTCGTGTGTGTAACGTGTCAGAATGTAAACACCCTTTCGGTTTTCTGTGTAAAAGGTGCTTAGTGCGTTAAGTCGTGGTGGTCTGATTTAGCAGCCATCTTATCTGACAAAATATTTCAACGTTAGACAATCAGTATGACAAAAGAAAAAAAATATATATAATGTACATAAATAACATCCTACAATACAGAGTCAATCTGTCTATGCTGATACGCACGCGGTAAAATTAAAGATCTTTATTCGAGAGGAAAAATGCTGAATGTATGACATCTTGAGATGCGGCGGTACGATAGTAATGTGTGTCGCGGTAAGAAGCATTGCGCCATATAAAAATGATCTACACTAGCAAATTTGAGAAATATATCGAGATATGAGAAAAATCGAGTACGCTCGATCAAACGAATTATCGAATTCGACATATCAGGCAAATAGAATGAAATATAATAATAATCTTTCGATCAAACAATTGTAATAAACATCGAGTTTCAACTAGTGCTCTCCTATAGACTAGCCATGTTACAACAATTGTAATGAAAATGCAAATTATATATAAACTATATAACATATATACATATATTAACCATATATACTTCAGCTAATATACATATATATATTGTTTTAGCGTAAAAGCCAAAATGCAAGCTCCACCAAGCAGTGGTAATTTTATCCTTTTTACTTGATTGACAGAGAATTCTTTGAATGCCAACAAGAACAATACACACATAAGAAACTCGCTTGATATATCGATTTACCACTGCCAAGCTGCGAGATAAAGTCTATTAATGCAGCAGTCTCACAAGGTATAAAGTTACTTACCACGGCTTTGATTGTATCCCGCTTGCCAGCCTGCGTAATATGCCGCCTTTTGTTTTCCGTGTTCCTCCGCGATTTTTACGCTAAGCGGCTCTGAGCCACCCTCCGGTATTGTACCGTGAAGTTGTGCAATAGCCTCTTGGGCTTCCTCCCTCTTGTCGAATCTGTATCGGGACAAATTAAGGAAGAAATTTTGAGGATAACCAAATTTTAAAATATTTTGGATGTATTAAGTATCTATTTATCAAAGATAATATAACTTAAAATATACGTGTATAAAATGTGTATAAAAAACTCTTACAATTTTAAAAATATTCTGTAGAAATATTTTTTTTAATTTTAATTTCTGTTATCTATTTTTGTTGCTTGTTTTTTTTTTAAGCTTTATAAAATCAAAACGGAATAGCCAAGAAGGTTCTCAGCTGTTGGCATAGATTGCAATAGCTATTTTCAACACAACCTATTTCCCACACAACCACCTATTTCCCACACAATTCTGTTATCCCTAGTTTATGCATGTTTTGCAGTTATCTGGGCCAGACTAAAGGGAGCGTATCAGAATTGTGCAATTGAAACCAGGAGATGTACAAAAATACTTTGGCAGGAAACTTTTGCAAAATGAATAACGCACGCATAGATGTATGCATGATTGTCGTTGTGTAACGATATAGTATGATTGCCGCGAGCAGCTGTTTTGAATTTGTTCCAATCTTTAAGCTCGTTATTTATACTCGATGAAAATGTGCAAATGTCATAAATTGATATTTATTTGTTGTTAAACCACCACTGAAGCCGTATATAAATATGATACCCACAAACACAAACTGCTTGATATTTAAAAGAAAATCAGAATTAACTATAGAAATTGTCTACTCACCTAACAAATGCTACCCCTCTCGGTAAACCGGTCAGTTTATCCCTCAGTATATTCTTCTGCACAATATTGCCAAATTTACTGAAAAGTTCATCGATTTGGCTTTCGGTTATATTTCTGTAAATACAAATGGTATTTTTCAGTACAATACTTTTCGTGTTATCAGGATCAGTTGAGATAGATAACGCTAGCTTTAACGCTAGAAAAATCCAAGCAAAAGACCTGGCTTCAATTCCTGGTCTTACCATCTCAAATATAAGGGATCATAAGTGGGAAGATATTATTCTACTGTGATAGAAACAAGAAATATAAGAAATAAAACAAAAATATAAATTTCAAGAAACTAAATAAATTGCGCAGTTCTTGTATCCATCAAAAGACGGAAATCTGAAAGAAAGGTAATTACCTTGGTAAATTCGTAACGTAAAGATTCGTTTCCTTAATTTCCTCTCCAGAAGGCCGAGCAAACGAAACCTTCAGACGTTTATTTTGCACCTGAAGACCATTTAGCGTGCTTATCGCTGTCGCCGCATCCTCGGCTTTCGCATAGTTGACAAAACCAAAGCCGTAGCTGTAACCAGTCTGGAGTATGAAGTGTAAAATTAATTTTTTTTTTATTATAAAAGAGTCATCCATATAAGATCAATCCATGCAGGAATTGTGACTTGCCTTGTAGTCCTTCATAACCCGACAGGACTCAACCGGGCCGATCGTGACAAATAAGCTGTACAGCTCTTTCTCGTTCATGTTCTGCGGAAGGTAATTGATAATCAGATTCGTTCTCGGTTCCTCATTGCCTTTGATCTGCTGTTGCTGCTGCTGTTGAAATTGCAACTGCGACTGCGGCTGTTGCTGCTGCTGCTGTTCTCGCTGGTCAGTCATTTTGCGGCACTGTTGCAGATCACCTCCCGACGACGACGACGACGCCTGATTCGACGCGACGATCTGATTCTGCTGTTGCTGTTGACGTTGCTGCTGCTGCTGCTGTGCGACCGAGTCCACCACCAGCAGATGGTGTTGTGGTTGCTGTTGTGCACTCCAACTGGTACCGTCCAACGAAACGGCCAACAGGAGGAGGATCATCGGCAAATACAAAAAATATAAACAAATTCATTACTATGTCTTCCCCGTACGACAACGCCGCCAAGCTCGTAGGCCAGTCCGCGCCCTCGAATGCTCTCATCTTTCTCTCTCGCTCTCGCGCTTTCTCTCGCTTTCTCTCTCTAAGCAGTCTCAAAATAAATAGAAAATAAATGTGCAATATATGTATTGATGCCAGACCTGTGTGTGAGAAACAAACAAACAAAGGCAAGTAAGGACAAAAAACAGAAATCAGATGGCGGGCGAAAATCAAAGATGCAAAGTGGACGCAGCGTAAGTAAAACGAATATTGTCAAATTCTTCGCACGGACGACGAAATTAAAACGCCACAGAAATATCGATCTCGAGTGTCGCGTGATAAATTTTGGGACATTTCTCTTATACCTGTAATCGGGTACTCCAGAATCTCTCTCATTTGCGACCGTACTTGACGCTACAAATGCTTCGAAGTGTTTTCCTTCTTCATTGAAGAACCATTTCCAAGCATTTTGTAGAGTCAAGTGGAGGTCGCGTCGATGCAACTTCAACGCATTTATTTCAACGACCTGATCCGCGGGGAGAAATTAGATTTTTATGCGAAACGAAGGGTCAAGCGATCGGCGAGGGACGCTTCGGGAATTACGCGATTATTACGCCGGCGAGACGCGGCGCGATGCAACGGCGGTGCAACGACACTGCGAATCGAGCGATATCAAATTTCATTGAGTGCCCACCTCCCCCCGCCCCGGGCGGGAATTCGTACGTCGACGAGAGGTCGAGAGACAGGAGTCACGCGCGTTCGTTCATTCAAGCCTCGAGCGCCGAGAAACACGCGCGAACGGCTTGAACGGAGAAAAGAAATTTCCGCGTACTCGCCTAATGTTTACGAAGCGCCGAAGTGTTCCCCGATTGTTGATCGTCATCGTTGTTGAAACGACGACGACGACGCCGCCGTTGCGACGTCCTCCTTTTGTCGCGTCAACAAAAGCGAGTCAACAGAGAAAACAATAAAAACAGTAGTATGAGGACGGGGGGAGGGGGGAGAAGGGCGTGGAGGCGAAGGGAAGGAGGAGGGGAGGGGAGGGAGAAATTTTCAAAGTTCGCGAGAATCCGTAACCTTTTGGCCTTATTTTGAAGAGGCCCGGGAAAGAGCGCGAGCTGTCTGGCCCTGGCGGATTCGTGAATCGACCAAGCTGTCAGAGTGTGGGAGAGACAGAGAGAGGGAGAGGGGAGGCGAGAGAGAAGGAGATATGTGCATAGGCGTAGCGAGGTGGGAGAAGGAAGCGAGAGAGCGTAAGAGCTGAATAGAGGAAGCGGGAGGCGGAGAGCGTGAGGGAGGGGAAGGCTGGTTTGTATGTTTCGTGTACGATTCTTACGTGTTTCGTATACGTACCCGAGAGAGATCGCGGAACGGAGCAAGATCGACGAGTAGCGCGGGCGTACGAATAACCACTGCCGTTGCCGTGGGGACGCACTCGATCGCTCGTTTTCTTTCTCTCTCTCTCTCCCCCCCTCCCCTTCTCTCTTTCTTCCTTTCGCGTCGCGTTACGCGTCGCTAATGCGCACCGACGACGGGCAATTATATAAGCGAGCGTACTGTCAGCATCGCGTCCGTCGTGTTACTAGCCGTGCACCAGCCCACGACGTGATCCCGCCGCGAACGCGCTCGCTGCGCTCCGCTCCGCTCCGCCGGACTCCAGCGGCGCCCGGGAACTCGGCCGCGCTCGGCAGAACGCGCGACTTCCTCCGGCGTAGAGGAAGGAGAGAGAGAAAAAGAGAGGGAGAGAGGAAAGGAGGGAAAAGGAGAGAGAGAAAGAAAAGAGAAGGAGAGTGCAGCGCGCGCGCGCGGGAGCGGCAGCGAGAGAGGATTGGAAGATGCAACACAACTGACACACCGCACGCGAGCGCACTGACTGAGCCCCAGCCCTGACCTGTCTCTCGCACGACACCCTCTCGCGGCACGCCGCCCCACTACCCGACTGCGCCGCTGCTGCGCCGCGTGACGGAACGCGGCGTGCGCGACGCGGCATAGCACGGGGTCCCGCCTAAATAGCGAATTCGGTCACTCGCCTACCTCCCGCACGGCGCGGCGTGCACGCCAACGCGTTACACCCCGTACGCGGAGTTATTTAAAAGCCGTAAGCATCTCTTGACCGATAAAACTTGTCGATAGACACTGATACCGGTACATTTTTAGCGGAACATTTTTATCGGTCAAAATGCTGGCGTAACTTGTTTTCACGCTTAGAAACTGGGCTTATCATTCAGATTACGTTTACAACGTCATGTTAATTGGGTTTAATAACAACAGTGGTTGTAACTACTGACGTAAAATGGTGTATAAACGCTCGTTTAATCCGGTTTTATAACATAATCAGTTGCTATCTGACGTTACGCCCGTTGACGAAGATGGCTTATAAATCCGGTTTTAAAAGAAATGTAAATGTTAAAAGAATATGTAAAAGGAGTTGTTATGATTGCATCGCCAACTTAAGATATATAAGTATTTTTTTGATAAAATCAAGATCTCAAGGATCTCTTTGAATGAAAAAATAAAATAACACTTCTTCTCGCATCAACGAGCATGCGTTTTAGGAAGTTGTAACTGCAGATGTTACTAAACCCGATTAAACCTCTCCCTGGCTGGCCATGTTGAAATGGTGACGTCAGAGGTGAGAAATGACACGCTGAGAGTTTTTACGTGCCATTTTCAAGTAAAAAGAATTTGGATGAAAAAATACTTCAGATCGCTTTAGCGCAATTATAAAATTTTTCGTTAATTTTCAGAAGTCAGCGATTAATAAATGCTTTGCACATCAGGTTACACTTTGAGATCTTTAGAGAAGAATAGTTCAAGCTCAATGCAGATACTGAAAGTATAATCAACGCAAATCAACGCAAAAACGCTTATTAAGTGCTGACTTCTGGACGCGGCCATTAAACAGCTGTAAAATGAGTATAACGAAGCGTATGTGTGTCTAAACTTCGTATCACATATCACATTCATTTTCACGGCTGTTTTATTAACCGTTAAAGGAAAAGTTTAATTTTAAAAATGTCTTTTCATTTGAAAATGGCATGCAAGAATTCTCAGCGTGTTATTTCTCTGACGTCACGATTCAACATGGCCGCGGAGACGCTCAGGAGCCTTAAGGCCTGTTCTACAATGAGTCATTAGTCGTAAGTCGCAAGCGAATAGACCAATCATATTCGATTATTTTTTTCTAAATTCAACTATGATTTATTTGCTTACGACTTGCGACTAACGACTCATTGTAGAACAGGCAAAATGGTGAAAAGTGGTTAACCTAATACTTCATGTATAGCAACTTTCAGAGTAAAGTACAGCCGTTTGCTGAAAATCCCCTCGTGTTTATGATACGCAATCTCGGGTTCAAACTCCTCTCCCGCCAACTTTTCTCCTCGCTTTCTTTTTAATGACGCTCGAGAGACGAATGCCCGTATCATGAAAATAGGTCGAAAACGTCGGAAAGAGGGCCAACGTTAGATTAGATTGCATAAAAATATTGATTATAGCTTCAAGCCTCACGAACTTTAATGATAGACGCTTTATTTAGCCCCGTTTTTTTTCAGTTTTTAAATTATTCCCTGATCATTTCTGCATGTAAAGTATATCCGCTTACATTTCCAGCTTTCTTCGCACGTGAAAGACACGTAAATCTTTTAGCGACTTGCCGAATTATTTTTCAAGAAGATAAGAAAAAACGATTTTTCTCGGGAGACAGGGAGGAATGTTGCGGTGAAACCCCGGTGCGCCCCGGTCATAATGCATCTCTACGATGAAATATAATATCGGGCGTCGAAAACCCTGGCGCGTTTCCCTCGATTCTCGAATCGCCTGCCAATTTATTGCCACGTCCCGGATAATTTCGCGAAATTGGGTCGACCATTAAAACGTTCACACGTCGCTCGTGGAAACGAGTGCATTTACGCGACAGTGCTGTAGGTATTGGAGAGCCCGCAAAATATAATACATTTTTCTTTTACGGAACCGCGGGAGGGAAGGGGAGAAGGAGACACGCGATACCGCAATGCTTTTCGTAAGACACTATCGCATGTGTCTATGTAAGTTCTCGGGTGAAGATCGATCGTCGCGTTACAAGACGTCGACATTAAAAGTCGTGAAACGCAGAAAGTACACGATCGCGAATTGACGTGGATCACGATAAAACGCTAATCGCTGGCATCGCTAACCGCTCGCGGAGCGTTTTCACAAATCCGCGCCAAGAATAAAACTCGGTTCCCGGATTCTTCGTCACTCGTTGAGGGACATAAATGACCGTCACAGAAATAAATATGTTACCTCACTGCAAAATTGCTCCGGCGACCACGATCGATTCTTACGATAATTTTCACGAGGTGTCGACGAACTCGGTCTTTAATTACTAATTAGATGCGCACGGAAATAGATATCACTCTGGAGAGGCACTGGAGCTAAACCGCGATTGGGTGATCATCTCTCTGCTGTGATAACCGGAGCAGAATTTCGCGACTGACTTTTCCGACATTCGCGTAACCGAAAGATTTTAATTTGTCAATTCATTTTTTCGTTTCTACCCCAATCAGATATCGTCGAGTTCACTCTGCCATCCAAACCTCACGCTAAAGGTCCAAAAAGGTTCGAGGTCATCGAACTTTTTCTCGCTTCCGGAAAAAGAATGCCTATGGAAGGTACCTCAGAGCAGCCTCCCAGGAGGGGACGGTGAACATCGCAGGTTCGCACGCTGCGTCGTCCGGCTTTCTTGACGATGAGGAAAACACGAAGAATGCCGCGATTCTCTCTCTGTCACAAACGGATCGCAGAACTGCACCGCCGCCTCGTGTACGGCGACAGTCGTTTCTCGTCAACCTCACGTATTTTGTTTCAGACCACAAGGTCGTTTTACACGCTCGCATTTTAACGACCTGCTCCGATCGTCGTACATACGCACAGCACACGTACGTATAAACTAGAGATCCCTTTTTTTCAAGAGGGCTACACTAAAATCTTTCTAACCGAGAAATTTTTACTACTTTTGAAAATCGTAAAAAAATATCTCCATTTTAAAATTCTTTTACATTATAAAAGTTCGACGCAACACATACAAGGTGGACCAAAAGTCACCACCCATTTCTCAATGCTTAATAAAATTGCATTATCTTATTTTTAACCGCCTCGTAGATTTTACACGTTCCGCCTTCCATTTTCTGATAGTTATGTAATTACATTTTCGTAAGTAATGTAGACCTTAATAATGTCAAGTAAAGTTTAGTTTATCATTTAATGGATAGTGACTTTTGGCCTACCCTGTGTGTCGCGAGCGTGTGTTGCGCCTTTGATTCTGCATTTCGGACTTTTATAATATAACAGACTTTTTAAATAAAGAATATTATTTTTATACGATTTTCCAACATTTATTTTTAAAAATATCAATTTTTATTATAAAAATGAATGTTGGAAAATCATGTAAAAATAATATCTTTATTTGATCATAATAGAATTTTCAAATATTTTTATATGATTTCCCAACATTTATTTTTATATTAAAAATGATATTTTTAATATAAATATCATTTTTAATATAAAAATGAATGTTGGAGAATCATATAAAAATAATGTCTTTATTTGAATATAAAATTCTGTTATATTACAAAAGTCCGACGGCCAAAATACAGAATCAAAAGCGCAACACACACATACACATAGGGTAGGTCAAAAGTACCCATTGAATGGTGAACTACACTTTATTGTCATTATTAAGGACTGCATAATTACTTATGAAAATGTAACTACGTAACTATCAGATGAAAATGGAAGGCGGGAAAATCTACAACGTGTAAAATCTACAAGGCGATTAAAAATAAGATATTTTTATATGTATAACATTGAAATTTCTTGGTGAACCGAATCCGGCCCGCAGTCCGTAGATTGGGGAACACTAGTATATATATGTATAAAAGAAATTCTTAAGACGTTCTTCGAGAAACGACTGACCGTGTTTTCGTTAATAAATTTAACATATAATTTTCATATTTTTTATTTCAGCTTCACTTGCAAGTACTGAATTGTTAGACGCAATTCTGTGAGTCATAATGCACGTGAGTCATGATGCACGAGTCCAAACATGATGTGTACGGCACACGAGCATAATTTCACGTGTTCAGGCATGCCCGGCGGACGCATTTCTTTATATCGAATTACCTTCATGGAACAGATCCGACGTGTCTCTTCCGCTTATTGCGCGCTCGCCTTTATCCGACGACAACTGTATTCAACGGACGACGTAGATCGGGCAAAATAATACCGCGTAATCGGAAAATGCAAATGACGAGCGCCACGAGAGTCACGTTCGTTGCCACGGGCGACGGCATTGCCGCGTCGACGGCGGCAAAACTGGGCTTGCGGAACGGAAATTGGATTCTACTCTCGATTATTCGAGCTTTCGAGCGCAGTTCGAATTTCCCAGCTCGCGAATGTTTGGGATCAATCACGCGCGCGAGATAAATAAAACCCCGGAACTCCGTTTTAGCGGTATAATCGCCGGGCACGAATATGGACCAAAGTAAACAGGGGCGGCTCTATGAAATGGACGGCCTCGGTCCGCGTACACGTGAGGCAACGATTTTTACGCGGGCGCGCGTACAACGTGCAACGGCATGTCAGGAGCGTTTGTTCGTAAATCTCACGTTCGACGTGCGATTTATATAATGCGACTTAAAAATAGATCTACGACAACAGGGATTCGATCCTCTTTTACAGAATTGCGCTGCAGAAACCGTGAGAGGAGTGCTCGTAATAATAATAATTTTTTTTTTTTTTTTTCAAAAACAACCATTAAAATTTATAATCAAAGGGCAAAAACGAACAAAGCCGGGTGACAGTGACAACAATATGCAATTATACAAAAAACTCTACAGTAACAAACGTTTCAACTTGGAGTAAAATCATCTTCGATTATTAATTAAAATTTCACCAATAACGTTCTTATCCATTACACAGAATATTTATATTAATAATAATCTTTATTACAATATTTCTCAAGTTAATAATTTCACAAGAACACAAAAAATAAAATGTAAAAAAGTGTAAGACAGAACGGTTACTATATTCCTCACGTGATTACGTCATGATACGCTCGTAATTATCGGCTGACGTTCCACGTCAAGCGAAAGACTCCAAGTCGCCGACGTACGCAAAATCAGATTGTTGAGCTTTTTATAGCAGTATAAAAAAAACACGCCCGTTGTAAAGTGCAATTGCATCCTCCGCCGGCGTTTATCTCGATCGATAAGATTTACTTTCGATGAAGCTAACTGCGGTACGAAGTCGTTGAAATATCGGTCGTTTTGCGACCCAATTTCGCGCCTAACGTTACGTCGAACAGATCGCGCGCGGGAACAGATCCCCGCCAGAGAAGGGACGCGACCGCAGGAGGGGGGAAGGAAGACAGAAGTACTTGGTATACTCTCGACTTACCCGTCCTTGGAACTTCACGTGCTGCTACGCGCGCCAATTCCGAGCGCATTTATGTGTCTCGATACGTCGTGGCGCATAGTATCGACTACCTCGCACTTGTCGCAGCAAGAACAGTTCCGAGCCGGTCTTCACGACGTCGCCTGCCGACCGTCACTGTGGGCGCATTCCACGGGATACACGCACGATGTGCGCAACACACATGCACATGCAGGACACACGGCGCGCGCGCGCGCGTTCACCAACCGCGAATCCGATCGACGCGCGATATATGACGGTTGAGACGAGAACCGATGCGGAGGATCGCTCGGTTGAAAACTCACTGAGATTATCACAGGCGTTGATACATCCGAATGGTTAAAACGACCGTGTTATTGGAAAAAAAAATCTGCGATTAGATACGTGAAGTTGCAGTGGATCGATTATGGATAATCAGGTTATCCTTTTTCGCGGGTCTCGCGTTCGTAAAACGCTCGCGAGCGGATCTCTTACGCGAAGGAGCGGACGACCGGTTTCGAGTCGAAAACGCGCACTTTCGCACTTTCCCTTCGTGTAAAGATCGAGAATGCACGAGCGAGCGACAATCCAGCGAGACGCCGTTCGCGAGGTAGATTACGCACTGCAATCAGACGCCATGATGTCGCGAAGGTTAGGATAATGCAAGGACGTATCTCTAGGGGGTTCCGGATTGATTCAACAATGCGCATCTTGTCCATAAAAATCGTTATTATTGTGCCAATATACACATATATAAATTAGTGTTAGATATGTTGGTAGCTTGAGAGCAGGGCTACATCGAGGCCGTACATTGGAGCTGCCTTATCTTTATTATTATATTGGAGTAATGATTCTTGAGAACCACTGTTGTCGGAATATATATATAAATATATATTATAAATACGTATATCAAATAAAACGTAACCAAGGATATTTTACAATTCCATTGGAAAAGAGAAATAAATAGATGAAATATAATATAGCCGAGATTTAACATTGATAAAAAAATCCATGCATTTCTTCTCGTTGTCAGTGAAAGGACTCCCAAACGAGTCGCAACCCATGATCGTGAAATATCCTCAGTTCATAACGTAACAAAGCTAAAATATATTTTCGAACATCATAAGAATTTGCCCAGGAAATTACTTCTTGACGTGTCACTCGCATAAAAAAAAATCTTAATTCGATAAATATTTTTGATAATTTGCGGACAAGTTCAAGATTTTTAGTTGCCACTTCAACTCTCAGTGTTTCGACGTTCGGTCGAGTACAAAGCATTGGCCCTGCCATATATTGCATACGTTATTGCATGAATATATATATATATGTTTATATAAATACGTGTAAAAAAGTAGAAAGAGTTCGTGACATACGCACGCGAAGAAAGCGAAGGAATGATATAAATCATGGAAGGTACGCTAGCATACCTACAAGTACCACTTGCATTAAAAAAAAAAAAAAAAAAAAAGAAATATCACTGCTCGCTCAATGACGAATTCGCGTCGCTTGCGACGAGTCCCTCGAGACTGAACGTCAATAAATTATATTCGATATAAATTGTTGCACACAAGGCACGCAAACCTGACTGCGTTCGCTAGGAAGAAAGAGAGATCGACATGCAGTAACTTTAAGAGGAGGCCCCTCCTCTTATCTCAACATGGAAAATCCCTTCACTTTTGTAAAGCGAAACGGTCTACAGTGTATATAACGCATGTTACACTCCGGCGATGAGGCACGTACTGGCGTGCTAACTTCGTTCTCCTTGTTCCAGGCGTGTCTCGGCGACTCGATGCCGAAAGGACTGTAGAGTTTAGTCGGCGTGCGACCTAAAAGCTGACGGGAACGAGTCTGAGGTGTCTGCATATTGGACGGTGATTGCTGTTCTTCCAGTCGCTGACGTCTACGTGTGGAACTCTTAAATTTCTGTACATAGAAAAGGATTTTGCTTAGGCTAAGTGTCATTCACTTGGTTTTCATATATATATGTATATAAACATTTATATAACTGTCTCGTTATCATCAGACTTATATATTTCAGGCATTTGGAGCAAATGTAGGTAAAATTTTTAATATACAACCAAAATTTTTCTTTCTGCTACTTTCCAATAAGTTATTCTATGTCAATTAAAATGAAAATAAAATCATTAGTTTGTAATTTAATTGGGATTAATCCTGACTAAATCAAATATGATCGGAATTATTATGAAACATTAAATAAAATAAGGATGAATAAAAGATAATATTAATTCAAATTCATTAAAGTTTATAAGTGGAACAAGAATGATAAAAAAATTCACTTCTCGCCAATTTGTTCAGCTTACCTGGGATATCGTGCCGAAAGTGGTGCGTACTGAGGATATCGTCCTGGACAGTTTCTCGGCACCGTTCCTCAGCGCTCGTCTCGAATCTGCGGATACGTTGCCGAGGCTGATATTGTTCCAGGAACGGTCAGTCGATTCCTTCGTCTTCGGGGGTTTCTCCTTCGAACCTCCGTTGCTGGCCGATCCCCGATCCTTCTCGAATCGATCCTGCAAGCGTTGACGCAGGTTCCGCGAGCTCCGCACCATCTCCGGCGAGTTTCGCACACTTAACACCTCCCGGTGGAACGTGAACGAGACGCTGCGCGAGTCCGGTCGCATCTTCGTGAGTCGTGTCGTCCGATCCTATCGTCGTAATCCCGGATCCTCGTGGTCCTCGTTTGAGACAGTTCTAAATTGACGGGTCGAATGACGCAGTCACGACCGTTGGTAACCGTTTCTGAACGATTTTTTAACCACCTGACATCCCGTGGTAACAGCTAGAAGGGAAACTCCCATAATATTTTTATGGGGTCCCGCGTCGAAGGGAAGGACGATCTGATTGGTGGACTCGGCCGCTCGAAACTGTTCGCCGGAATTGCAATTTTTGAAAATTTAGGCAATACTGTTTACGTTTTCCCGCTACTTTGTGGCATTTTCAGTGCCGTATATTTTATATTTTATACTTTATATTTTTATATTTTACTTTACTATTATATATTATATTTTACTTTATACTTTTATATTTTATATTTTTAACAGAAGAATACAATCAGCAAGTTACACAATCGAAAGTATTTTAAAGAATTTTGTTCACATTTCAAAGACTCGCGTTTCCGACAATTCCGGATTTTGAATCGCGAAAGTTGCAAATGCGAAAGAATCTCGCATAATCAATGAAATATCATGACAACGTAGTCCGTAAAAAAGTTGCATTGTTTAAAGACATCTCTAATTTTTAAGATGTCTCGGTAACATCTCAATAATTCGATAAAGCGATAATTTTATCTCAAGAAAAAATCTTAAAAAAATCTTTTAAGCACACGTGAATTGACTTTGAAATGAGATTTCGCTTGCCACGAAACAGAGCATAATTTTACATTTCTACGTCTGTGTGTGTGTATATACAATTATTTTGACAATACATCCTGATGACAGTAAATCATAGAATTACTAGCTTACGAGCTGTGACAGTTCAAATTACGGCGGTCACGCACTTCCGCCAAACACGCGGTCTTTAATAATACCTCGCCATGTGCCTCTAGCTATTTTCTTACTCCGTGCATTCGACGCGCGTACCACGTGACGCATTGTCACGGCCGGCCTTAGCGGGGAAGGGCGGCGGCGTTGCCGTCAGTCAGTCAGCCGTGGCTCGCGGCCCGTACCGGCAACGTTGCTCGTCACGGCTATCCGTCGTCGTCGCGGCACAGTGTGCGCGACACTCGTTGCGGCCCAAACACACCCAATGTTTGTGTTTTCTTCGTGCCTCTCGTGATAATAAAAATCGTTGCGCTCGTTGTCGCGCGAAGAGGTTGAGCTCAACGCGCGCGCGGCAGCGGACGCGCCGCCCCTGGGTATGTAGCTGTCGCCACCCGGTCCACGTCGTCGGCGTCGCACCGCCCGGCCTTCGAGATGTGGACGACGACGAAAACCACCAAGTACGGCGTCGGTAAGTCGTTTTATCTGTACATACGCGAGACTGTGCCCCGTGTTCTCTTCCTCCGCTACGCGCGCGCGCGCGCGCGCGCGATTTTAACTCCGGACGCTTGGCTCACTTCAGAGCTGTCAAATTTACGGCGTGGTTCATAAGCCGGGCCGGCCCGGCTCCGTAACGATCGCGATATCGCGCGGCGTGACAGCTCGCGCGAGTAGTTCTGCTCACGACGATGTCCGCGAGGATCCTCGTGACGGACGGGCTTTCTCGCTTTCTTCACCGGCAGTGTGCGTGCGTGCGTGTATTGCGTGCGCTCTCACCACGCTGCGCGCGTATGGGTGCCCCTGCGTGTGCTCCATTCATGCATTGATCGTGCGCGCGAGTAGTAAGGTCCGCGCTTGACAAGCCGGGCCCGGTCCCGGATTTCGCGCCCCCGTGCTCTTTTCATACTTAGGGTCGCTATATTATTGTCGTATGAGAGATTTTTCAAGCGTGATTGATTTGCTGTAGAAGAGAAAAGTTCTCCAATTTTTAGAAATTCTTTACCTTGTAGATATGCTTGAAAAATTTGTGTGCGACAAGTGAGATAGTTTATCTACTCCCGAACGTTGAAATTCGTGATAGCGGGATTTTTAATAAAAGGATGAGTGAGAATCCTTAATGACGACGTCTCGCATGACGTCGCATGACGTTAATTTTCGTGCGCATAATTTACTTGCGATTTGCTGTATTAGAGACCGAAGTAGTAGCGTGTTGATATTATCTCGGTGAATTATATTTCGCATGGAGATAATCTGACGCACACTAAGCATCATGTTTTGTCATTAGTAAAGATATAACGTGGAGCATTGAAACTCGCAAAAAATACTGCGGATTCCAATGTCAGGATATCTAGAGCCGTAAACAAGAAGTCGCAAATCATCCTTGCAATCGCACCTTGCTTTTAAATGATGAAGCAGAAAAATCTATAAAGTTTAATATTGTCTTTAATTAATCTCTTGACCATTAATTTTAATTAATATATTACTAAATTTTATTTTTTCAACTCCTTTTCTTCTAAATTATAACTCTTTTTCTTAAAAATCTTACTTCTATATCTATACTTCTTCAGAATCCTCAAATTTATTGACTCTAAATGTTAATCCATTCAATAATATTATTAAAATTTTTTTTAATCCTAGAAATAATTTAATTAACTTTAATTTCTATATTCTATATAAAATGCTGCAGCTTGTTCTATACCACATTACTTTAATCTAACAATAATAATAATATTTATTGCAAAGTACGATAATTTTGGAATTACAAGAAAAGACGAACTAAAATAAAAGACAAATTGGTATGCAAAGGATGAGGCACCAGCAATGCAGCTTCTGTGAAGCCTGTAAAAATGTAATCAAAATACACAAACGCAGCAATTTACGAGAAAACGTATAAGGAACGCGAGAAAGTATTTTTTGTAGGAAGAAGAAAGAAAGATATTACAAAGATACGTTTTTTTTTTTTAAGACGAGATATTTATTGCGATACTTTCTGATATTTCAAACTGTAATATGTTGAAAAGATAAATGCAACACGGAAATGGAATTTTATCACTGATACGTCTATCGTGCGACGATTAGTAGCTCGTGTAGAGTGACAACGTCTGCTCGAGGAGTCTCTGACGCGGCGAAAAGTTCGCCGAGGACGAGGAACGAATCGGAATCAATTTACGCGGCGTCGTTCGCGATTTTTTCACGATTAATTAATTTAGCGCGAGCGTTAAATTAATCCCCGGGCGCTCAGTTTAAGGTCGTTACTATCATCGTCGGCAAAATTTTCTTTCAAGCAGTGCAAGCGGCTCTAATTCGATAAATAGCGTCTTTAATCAGGATGAAAAGACGGATCATCGGTTCCTTGGTCTTCCTTCTTTTAATCATATCAGCGCGTTTCTCAATAGGGTCACTTAGCTGGGATAAATGTTTACGAAAATTCATTGGATAAAGTTTCGAGCAAGGTGAATAATTACAGGGAAACGTGTATTTGAGAAAATAATTCTAAACAAGACAAGCTGAAAGTGGGTAGCAGTGTTGTAACATTTTCCGAAAATAAATGGTATCTTAGAAATGTCGTTTTTTTTTATTTACAGTTCCTCGTAAATGGAGCATCCGACAAGTTCTTCATTTGTTAGAATAACGTCGGATTCAAGTTTGTCTTAGAATCTCGATCTCGAAATACGCTTTTTTAATATTACAATACAAGTTTTTCGATTTCCCTCAAATATGAAACGTTTCGCCGAGAACTCCTTGTTCGCTAGCTTCCGGAATTTTTCTCGACCACGATCAGACTCGCACGGTCTGAATGTGTATGTTAGCAACGCGATTAAAGCACAATTTTCCAATCTACCAATGTATGGCACTATTCACGCGGTCATGCCCCTATGCATTATTTCTTTTTAGCGGGACCGTTGTTACATGTAGAATCGTAACTGCGCCATCTCTCTCTCTTTCTCTCCTCTTTTTCTCTTTCACCTTCTCTCTCGTGGCAAGTCTGCAGATGCGTTATTCCTGCCATTACCGAGACTCGTCGTGCCAAACACCAAAGGCAGATCCATTTTAACTCGAAAATATCGGAAAAGCCTTTCGGAGTGCCGTCTTCTTTTTACGATGCCCCCCCCCCCCTCTGTACCGTTTCCGGTGCCTCGTGATATCGTGATATTATAAATATCCCTAACTAATAAGAAAGCAATAAGTTTTCATTTAACAAATAATTAATTATTAATTAATTACGTTTAAACCCTTTGTTCATCAGCGAGCGGAAAATAATAGAAAACAAAATATTAATTAATTAAAAAAATTTTAATGAAATGTTAAATTAATTAATATTAACGCCGGTTATACCTATTGAACTGAAAAATGAATCGTGTCCTAATTACCGAATAATACAGACACAATGATTGTATGCTCATTAAATAATATTTTAAATTCGTATTTCTATTTAACACAATTTCCAAAGCTTTTTTTGTTTAAAAATACAAATGTATTATTTAATGTTTTAATCATTTAATCAAGACTTGTTCGGTCACTGGAACATTTACCTTAGTGCTCTTTTTAAAACTGTAATTCCACAGAGAGTACCATCATTTTTCACTTTTTTTGTTTTCACAAATTAAATGCAAATTAAAATGTTATATCCATGGTCAATGACACCGTGCTGCGAGCATAAGTCTTGTCGAAAAAGTACAACATTATTGCATAACATTATGCAGAAAATGCTAAGGAGATGACGAATACGAACTTCGTAAGAAATAAAACTTTTATATCGATATCCATTCCTCAAGATGTATTACGAGTCCCACGTCTATCGACGAGACGCTATTACGCGATGCAACTTTTGAACCCACTCAGTCGCACATAAATGTTAATATTAGTCTCAGCTATCTCGCAATGTGAGTGACGTTATCGGTACGTTTCCTGCCGTCTCTCCTTCACCGTTTGTTAACCACATTTTACGCGCGCAAAAAGCTCCCGGTAATTCAGCCGGCGTGTCGCATGTACGTACGTACGCGTGGATATGACCCACCGGCGCTTTTGACATTTTATGATCGCTCATAAAGCGACGTTTCCGTTGTGTGAAAAATGTGTGGCGTTCGCTTTCGCAACGAAAATAGCCGAGTCGACGAAAATAGTCGATACTTTTACGCAATCGCGAAAAATTTATTGTATTCTTTCTCAAGTTCAAATTCCTGGAGATTCACGTTAAATAAAAAAAAAAACAAAGAAATAAAACAATAAATTATTATTATATAAATTTCGAAGAGACAGCATTTTACGATGATATTTACATTTAGTAAAGAAAATTTTCAAATTTTCAATTTTTGTAAATTATGATGCAAAATATTTGCATGGATATAACGCGCGCTTTTAATTCTCGGATTGTTGTTTATAAAAGTCTATATAAAGTTTAAACGAATTAGTAATTTTTCTCGGGAGAGATGTGTGTGTGAGAGGTCTCGAGGCGCTGCCACGAGGGTCCAAGAGACATTATGATTTCAGATGTCATTGTTTATGTCTTCATTTCGCGACCCTTCTGCTGCGTTGTAACCCTTCCACCGGCATTATTGACATCCGACGCTGGCTCCGCACGTGTGATTCTGCCCACGTGTGTGCGTGTACGAGGGAACTCGTAATGATTCCCTCGTGCGAACTTGCCATCCGTTATTATTATTTATACTGTCACGTTGATTGCACGAGTAAAATCTTTCTCCCGATTAAATACCTGCAACAGTTTTCTTCTCGTAAGAAAGGAATGTATCAAATAAAGATGGATATTTTCACAATTTTTCACAGTCTAAAAATTTATAACAGCGTTTATAAAAAGTACATTTACGTTTTCGTTATTTTTGTTGTTTGCTTCGCTATTTCCGTCGCTCGAAGTGAATTCACATAAATTTTTAAGTTTCCAGGGTGGCGTACACGAAGCATCATTGATGGCTCCGAGAGAAAGCGGACCGTAGGGGATCGTGAAAAGTTTTCGGGAAAAGAACGAAGCAGACATGGCTGCCAGATCTGTGCCTGCGGTCCCCCTACGGTCGCGAATGTTTCGTACGGCCGAGAAAGGGAGTTATCGATTTAATTCCCCGGGAAAAGCTATGGGGGAAAGCCGCGCGACGTGAACACACTTCGTGGTCTGTCCTTTGTTCGTGCCGCGCTAGGAATGGCATTCCTTTGTGAATTTTGAATATAGAGAATTTTTGATTTTTGAATATATAGAGAATTTTTTATTTTATTTATAAGGAGAAAGAAAGAAAGAGGTGTGCACAAATGAAAAGATGAACTGGCAATGAACGTAGTAAAGTTCCATATAATACAAGGAATTCACTTCTCTGGATTTTATTGTATATGTATATATATATATATATTTTTTTTTTACTACATATATTTCGCTATATTTTTTATTTTACATAAAATTTTTTACCTTATGTCTATTAAACTTACCTTGAACAATTTCTCTCGTTCATGTAATTCCATCGTACATTTCCACAGCTCTGGGATCCTCCTTTTATTCAAACTAACTCTTAACGAGATACCGCACGTTCATTGTCCTGAAAAGTTAATTTACGTTGCCCGTGACTTTTCAATGTTTCGAAATACGAAATCAAAAATACCCATGGGGAAATAGCCATGAGGAAAGCTCCGATCTATCTCTATTACGCGGGGAAATTTTCTATTAAGGCCAGAAGAGAGACTATGCGGAATAGTGTCTGTCTGCCATCCGGTGACGCAAAGCATTCCGCGTATAAGTGACATTCTATTGATCGCACTGTCTCTCTCGCGGCAAACACGTGGCAGCGCATTGTCACGGACCTCTGCCCACGGATCACGGTGAAGTACTTCATTGTGTTATCCGTAAAAAGGAAAAAAAAGACCACCGTCGTTATTCACACGGGTGTTGTGTTGTCGAATTTATCTGTCGTCACAGATCGCAAATTTAAAAGAACGATTTGTAGCGTCGATTGAATTTACTTCATCGACGAGACTTCAGAGAGCGGGAAGCATCTTTTGTATTCTACATTTACATTTATAACGTAGTCTGACATGAGTTTACTTCTTTAATCTTGCAAAAAATTTAAGGGACCATCACCGAAATTCTGATCGACGATCCTAAACTCGTCGTATCTCGTGTCTGTTTTTTCAATATAAAATGCTAAATTTATTCATTGATTAGTTTCAACTTTAAATGAACTTCACGTTTAAAACTTGATTTTGAGACTAGGTTGATGCAGTCTGCAAATTGTATCACGCTCCATCGTTGATATTCGCCGATATCACATCGGCTCGTCAAATTTCATGACGCGTACGATAATCGATACGCGTGAATAAAATGCGTCGCTCACGAATGTGGAAAAAAAAAAGCAATCCTCGCGGTACGGCATGATGTGTGGCTGTCAAAAAAATTGTGCCACGCTGTTCTACACACGTTGCTCGTAGACAGTGGGCAACCGAAACGTGGGCGAGCAACGCGTAATGCCAGTTAACGTATACAGGATGTTCCAAAAAAAGACGAATAGCTACATCCTGTTATCATCGTAATTTGCGAGTCAAATTGCTTCGTTATTTCTTCATTATTTAATATCGATTATTAAATAATAATAATTAATAATGTTTCTTAACTACTATACGTATATATGAGAAACATTAATTTCTTTAAAAGTAATGTTTCAGTAATATTTTAATGGAAATTTCTACGATGGCAGAGCTCCAGCTGAAAAACAGCTTTTGGAAAAATATCTTTCGATATTTCGAACCATGTATTAATAAAAATATAGAGAATAGATTAAATAAAATATTAATAAAAATATTAGAGAATAGATTAAATTTCTATTATATTAACTTTCCATTATAGAAATATCGATTCTAAATTTTTCGTTATTTTCTCGCGATATCTCCGTGTATCTACGCATACCTATAAGAAAAACACAGGAACGAGCTGCGGAAAAAGAAAGCGAGGAAAGAAAAGAGAGACAGAGAAGTGGAAGAAAAGAAATAGAGACGCGCTCATTGAGATGCGTCTCGTGTGCGTTTCTCCGGCGATCGAGGACCGGAAGCTGGCTCGTCATACGTGCATCGTCACGCATATCCGGTACCCCGGAGCCAGCTTATCATGGCTGACAATTCTAGGAAAAAAAGCACTACCGATCTTCACGGAGAAATATTAACTCGAATAAAGCTTATAATAATAAATTATAATTATAGTTAGCTTATAATTATAAATTTTGTTATAAATTTAAATATAGCAGTTATTGACGCTTTAAGTAAAATTCTTAGAAGAATACAACTGTGTGAAGATATGATAATACAAAAGCTATCTCTATAAAACCGATAGAATCTTATCATTGGACGATATTATTCGTCGACACTACATTATATCGCAAATTAAAACAGATAACAGATTACACAATTGTATGTATATTTAATTTACACATATTAATATTAATTAATACTAATAAATAAATAAGATAATATTAGTTTACGTATATGTATGATTGTAATATATTATATAGATGCAAAATGCCATAATTTTCACTAGATATCGTATAAACCGATGGAATCTTATCGTTTGACGTTATTATTCGTCAACACATTACATTATATCGCAAAAAATTTTATAATGTAATGTAGAGTGAATTATAACTCGCATTTAATTACGCGTCATAATTTTGCTGTCTTGATTAATTCCGATACCAAGTATGATTATGCTGCATTGCACTCATAAGCCGTAGCAAATGCAAATAGGCATGATTGTGCCGCTTCGTCGCGCACGCTATTAACGGTTATCAGCTGTGTGGTGGCACGTTAGTTTACGCGAATGGTGTAACGAGATCTAGTTAACTGGTGAATGACGGCGGCGGTGGTCGTTAAAAAATATCATATCGCGCAGTTTTTGCGTATAACATTCGTTATGATCTATTTTACAGCTGTGTACAACTGGCGGGGGGACACGCGTTATGGATTACCACTGGAAATCGGAGAAACTGTGCAGATCCTGGAGGAGTGTGCGGGTATGTAATAGAGTAATCTGATACTTGATCCTATCTTTACTTCTCGCACGAGCCAGATCGATGTACCTTGCATCGATGACGAGTTCTGATATCGTTTAAGGTCAAGGGAAATGGTGAAGTCACCAGGAAGCGTGGTAGTGCAATGCAATCACGCATCCTGGAGCGACGAATAACTGGAAATGATACGTCGGGAGGAAAAATAATAAAAAAAGCAATATATACCAACTTTTTTTTTTCAAAATTCGAAGACTTGCATTAAGACATAATGTGTCTCAGTTCTTTTTATCATTAATTTTTACATTGTTATACATCAAGCGATGTATAACTGTATTATCTCGCTGAAATTAATTTTAGGCAGTTTACTCAACTTAACGAAACGGAACGAAATTTGATAGAAATATTGCATTAATTATATGCCAAGTAAAATGATAACAGAGCTAGAAGATCATTGTATTATATTTCATGGATTCGTGCGAAATTATTGTCTCGACTGATATCAATTTACAACAATTAAATAATGCCATTTCGTATTAATTAATTTTATTGATATTCATGTTCGTACTCGGTATTGTTGTCTAAATTAACGATAGTCATGTTTGCGCATTGCCAGTCTATAACGTTCCTAGTATCAGAGATATTGAACCGTCAGACGTAAAGTCGAATGCATTCAGTGAAATCCAACTGAAATAGGATTCCCGATAATTGCAGGTTGGTACAGAGGTTTCTCGACGAAGAATCGCGCGGTGAAGGGGATCTTTCCGAGTTCCTACGTGCATCTGAAGCCCTGCAAAATCGACAATGAAGGTCTCTTCGAGTCCGTTATACCGTTGGAGGATCCGGTGGTCCGGGAAGTCACTCTGGTCCTGCGGGAATGGGGTGGCATTTGGAAGAGGTTGTACGTGGTAAGTACACCGCAAACCGTACTTCTTCCTGCTCTTCTCCCCTTCCCTTCCTCCTTCCTCATTGCGGGAATCTCTGTCTTTGTATTCCGCTTGAGAGGATATTTTCTCGTTATTAAAAATATGATCGACGGAGAAAAAATTGCGACCCTTTTGTACATTCTTATTTTCTCATTCATATCTTTGCTCTTCATTAAAAATTTCTACATTTATATATCTCGATATAAAGGTTCTTTAAATAGATACTTCTCTTCTTCTCTCAATCAATCTTCATTAGTCACACAATTTTCTCCTATTTTTCATATAATTCCCATTTTTTTCTACTTTTCTAGAAAAAGTTTTTCTTTCCTTCTCTTTTTATCGTTTCACGTGATGCAAAGCTATTCGAAACGCAAAAAGGATTGGTTTTATAGTATACCTGGTTTTTTTTCTATTTTGGGGAATACGTATAAAAGTTTTTTAGCGATTTAAAACGTGATCCTTTGCTCCGGCTGTCTGATACAGGAGCGCGAGGAGTACAAATTCAACGCGTTGCGTAAAGTGATGCGGGAGCTATTGGAATGGCGGCGGCAACTTTTGGCCGGCACCCTTACCACTGATCAGACGCGGGAGTTGAAGTTGAGGATAATCAATAAAGTGGACTGGGGGAATCGGTAAGTCGGAAAAAAGTACACTATTTCCGCATTAAATTCGCGGCACGTATCGCAGGAACGAGATCGAAACCATCCCATTCCTCATTCACTTTTAGAATACTCTCACTCACTTTTAGAGTCATCAAGTTTCTTTAATTGCTGGTCGATTTGTGTGAATTTTCTCTTTAACATAATATAATTGAAGCATGATATCCACTGCATTTATCAGAAATATATTGATTTTTATTGGCAACGGAGATATTGTTGGAGTTAGAATACAAAGAAGAAAATGTATATTTTCCAAAAAATCATAGAATATACATAATATATAAACCAATTTTTACTAGAAAATTTTAGTCAAATAATTCGCGCGCGAAGTGATCTTTTGTGCAATTCGAGAAAGCAGTTGCGCTCCGAATAGTTCCAGCTACTACAAGCTGAAGAAGAGAAGTTCGGAATTCACGCTCTCGCGTGACTACGCGCTAATTAAGTTTGCTTGCGCGCGCGATTGCTGCATAAAAGCGAATAATGGACGATACTGTTGGCAGGAATTTCTTTTATTCTCTATCATTCTCTTTCATATTAATCGCTATAACGACGTTGCACATGTCGACAGTCTTCCTCTCAAACACGCGTCAGGGAAAGCATTTTGCTTCTCCTAAAGAATATGCTAATGTAACCTTTTGTCTCGTATTCTATATATATATGTATATATAGAAGGCACATATTTTATGAATAACTATTACATCTATAATTTGTTCTCTGTTTCTCTCGCTCTCTCTTTCTCTCCCTCTCTCTTGTTCATCTTAAACATCTATCTTAAGATATCACTCGGAGCGCGATTGTCGGTAATCCAACGGGTAAAGGAAAAGGGCTTCCGCAAAGGAAAAGGGTCGTAGCGTTATATTATTGTTGTTATACATAGTCATTGTCGGTGGCGCATATACATCATCTTCACGGCGGAGAGGTCGTCGAGAACGTAATCGAGCGTCTATTCGAGGGAAAGTTTCTATTGTTTCTGTTAACAAGAAAGAGGATTACCGTGTACGTGATAATTAATCGCACGAAGTAAAGTCTACTTAGGTATATGTATATAATATTCGATATCGCTCTTTCGTGAACAAAGTGAATCCCAATTAGAGTCAATGTGTACTTAACTATAATGTCATTAAAAACGAAGATCTTTATGTATCGCAAGATATGTAAAGATATCATGTAGAGAAGAATTCTATTTATACGTACTTTTTATCTTAACAGATGTTTTATTTCTGCTTTACGTTATATTTAAATTCAAATCTTTTTCTCGACATAATTAATTTTTAGAAACTAATATATCATAAACGTAAATATTGTTTTGATTCATTTCTCAAGTTGTGCAGGGATTAGTGAACTGCAAGAAAAAGAAGACACAAATGTTGACTACACATCGCGATCAACGGGATTACTCGCACCTATGATTCTTACTTTCTTTTTCAGTCGAATTTCAATTATACACTTCAATTATTCACTTGTTTCAATCCTTGTTACTTGCAACGATGGGATGTACGAACGTTCGTTCCTTCTTTTTTGTTCCTTTAGCTTATCGGAATATTGACACGCTATTTTATCTTTATTAGGCTACTATTTTAGGCAAGATAATTACTTTATAGTCTAGACTTTATAGTCTCATGATATAAAGTAATTCGCGATATTCTGCGATTCGTGTATCGTTCCCGACATCCTCGTTGTTAATAATTGCAATACGATTTTATGTGCACTTACTCGGACGTTAAGCTTCAAATAAGTCGCTTTTTCGCACGAAAACCTTCAAATATACTTAACATTACAAACATACAATATATTCGTTGTTTACAATTGTTTAAAGGCATAGAGAATTCGTTGTTGAGCAGCATGTTCCTGTGTCTTTTTGACTTTCTATGCGATTGTAACGAGATCGTTCGATGATACATCGAAACATTTCTCGTCACAACTATAGAATAATATAATAGAATAATGAATGTTTACACCACCTCGGGTAAATTATTGCCGCGCTCCCTAATTAATGTAAGCGATCTGCGGAGCATTGGTTACGTATCGCAAAAGCAAATATCAAAATTAATGCAGCAGTATACCCACGATACCGCTTCGATACCTGTCTTTTTGTCTGCTTGACGGTAATGTAAAAGGAATATTACGTTCGCAATTTGAACGGAGTCAAGGAACACTGTTATCAATTCGCACGTCTCACGTGTGACCGTTTACTTTAAAGTTACTGCGAAATAAATTGGCAATGACATGTTGACATGATAGCAATCAAAATGATTCGATCTTAATAAGTAAGTGGGAATGTGACTATCACATTTGGAAACTTGTTGCGAAACTTAACGATTGTAAACAGTTACACGTGCATACGTCTTATGATGCGAAAGCATCGCGCGTTATCATCTACATTTATATATTTGATAATCTAATGTCGGTTCGTGTCACTGTAGTCGGTATAAGACAATCAACCTTGCCTTTTACAATTCTGACGAACAAAATCTAGATATCGAAACACAACGCTCGTTATGTAATTCTCGATCTGCACTGTACCGTTTAAGCAGAAATATCTCTAGAAAAAGAAAAAACTAAGTAACGTAATAGAAATCTCGGAGAAATAATCGGCAATAAGCCTCATTGGCTCGCGTGATTTTACGCGTTTCAACTTTGTTTTTACGGCACATGAAAATCTCGTAACGACTGTTGAATAAGGCTTGAATAAGAAGGTGACGACGGCTAGCATTCATGTTATTTCTCCAATTCAAGCTCGGATATTAGAATTGCATAATAGCAAACAATGTTAAATGAACGCCTCGTAATGACAAAAGTTTCAACGAAGAAGTTAATGAAGTGATTCACACGTTGATACTAATTTAATGATGTATCATTTTACATATACATGAGCGAATATAATGAAACTTTCGAATGAAGCTCTAATCGAAGATGGATAGTCGCATAATGATCTTGTTGAATGAATGATACGATTAGAGAAAATAAGGATTAGCATTTGCACGCAGTGGTCTTCCTATTCGGAGATCCGATTGAAAATCTCGTTGGATATAAATGTCAAGGACCACCTCGCGTTTTAATGAGGACGCGGTAACAAGCGAAACTCTTCGTTGACGGGAGACAAGGATCAATGCTTTTTAATGCCGGCTTATGCTTTGCGAGTGTCACGTGACAGTAAGGCCGCGTTAAACATGAGCCCCGGATGGGCAGCAGGGAGACGTTGAGGAGAGACATCCGGTACGCGTACGGTATTACGCTCGCAGTAAAGTAATCAACGGCGCGACACGAACCTGTCTCTTTATTGGCACCGAGATGACGGCATCGCGAAATGCCGCCCTCGATATTATCACAATACGAACAAGTAAAAAGGAGGAGAGAGGCAGTGGAGGGAAGCAACGACGGCTGAGTTGCCGAGGCCTCTTCTCGCGTTTAGATCTCGGTGTCCTTGCCGTATTTCTCGATCTCCGGATATATCGGCGACATCTCAAGTGTACTGGGCGCCGATGGCACCGACGTCGGCGACGCGTCACTGCTGCTACCGAATTGTAGACGGCGGCACATCTCCTCTAGCACCTCGTTGAACATCATGAGATTCATGTTCTGGCCCAGCAGATGAAGCATCAGGAAGTCACCGACCTGCAGAATTCGATTTTCTTGTTTAAATTTCTGAGCGAAGCATCGCGTTGAAATATAAAATTGTATTATAATGTCATTTGAGAAGGCACTTTTCTGTTTCCGATTTACATTATCCGCGGAGATTTCGTTTACAAAAGTTGCATCGTGCTGACAGTTACAGAGTTCTTCAACTTTTGAGAGTTTCCATTAAATTCTTAAGTGATTACCGTGATTATGATAATCATCCGCTGAAGCGAAACTTTTGAAAATATATTTTATCGGTGTCTTCAGAATGAATAAATTTTGCTATTGTACGTATATTATATACTCAAAACAAATGTTCTGTCCGACATCTTTTAAAAGAGCGTTTTCTTCGCGAGATTAAAATTACGAGCAAAAGAAATCCTACCTGAGTCTTGCGGATGAGCACGCTAACTGAAGATGGTGTGCCAAATTTGAAGCGCTTCTTGAGGATTGCTTCACGTGTACTGGGCATCAACACTATGGCCATGCTGTACAGCACCGCCACACCAGAAAAGACCGCCAATATGATGAACCAGAACCATAGAAAAATGTAGATTTTCTCGTTGAGAATATTGAGCGCGAGTATACAGAGCGCGTCCAACTTCTGGATTGTACCAGAGGCACCAAACTTGTGGAAAGTACACTTGGTCACGCGCGGGAACACCTCGATCATTGGGTCGGAACGTTGCTCTTGGTTCATTTGGCTAAACCTCAACACATCCGTGCCGTATGTAAGAAAAGCACCGCCCAGGAAGGTGTCTACGAAGAATATGTTGCCGACCTGAAACGAAGATATCGATATCAATTTAATTACTAAGAGTTTGATTCTACTTTTTCTCTTTGTAGAAGCAATATTGTAATGTCCTGCGTATTTTTATTAGTTTACAACAACTTAGAGACAATTTACAGTAATGGAATTGGATATTACATGACTACATAAAAAAAAAAAAAATGAGGTAAACGCTATAACATTTTCCAAAGCATTCTATTATAATATCGTTATTATAAAACCTTTTAAAAGGCTTCTTTGTGCTGCAAACGTATACTCACGGTGTTGACAAAGTTGAGGACCTCGCAGAAGAAATATCCGGCAGCGTAGCTATTATGCAGGTGCAGAGTCTCCACAAGGTATTGAACCAGTTTCTCAACCTTTGCTTGTCGTTCCTCCTTGGTCTCAACCATGGCACCCCTCATGCCGTCGGATATTATCCTGACCTTACCCTCCTCCCACTGTTTCCACATCCAGTGTGGCAAATAGAAAAGTACACCTTGGAAAAACAGCATGAACGGCACCCACTGGTAGTACGCGTGGTACCTCTTCTCCCCGTAGTCGCCACCCAGACCCGGATGGGCCACGTGGGTGCCCACGGGTTTCGCGTTGTTCTGGGGTAGCGTGAAGGTGTACGTGATCCAGCAAAACGTGTTGATCACATGGGCGGAGGGCAATTCCGACAGGCAGTTGATCGGATCGCCTGCGAAAAAGAGAGACAGAAACGATTACAAGCCGTTTTACGATCGTCACGTTCGATGAAATCCATGATTCCTCTGTATATTTGTTACATGCGAGACATGACGTAAGTTACGTGAGAAATGAGATGCAGCGTGGCGCTCGGTCTTTCCGAATCTTAAAACGTCCAAAGCCTGCTTTACTCGTTCTATCCAACGGTGTGTTTATAATTTCATGTGTTGTGTATCTTTGTGGATAGTTTAATACATTTTTTTTCCATACATGTATATTCTTTGAACAATTCTTTAGGTGTCTCTCGTGTTATACGGCACGTAAAATTATACCCTTATAAAAATTTTTCATCGTTTTTGGCCCGTTTTTGACCCGCGAAAACGGTCAGTTTGAGTGGTAAAAACGTACATTTGATTTAATGAGTACGATCCGTTTTTAAGGCGCAAAGGGGCAATTTTCCGTAAAAATGAGTGATTAAAACGGATTGCGTACGCGAGTATATCCGAGTGGTAATAACGTATTCTTATGAGTATTTTTGAGTGGTAAATACGTGCTGTGTGTAAATTTGAGGTGTAAAAACGTACATTTAGCTACGAGCAAAAAATACTCGTTTAACACTCATAAATACTCACATAGCACATTTTGGCTGCGTTTCGATATTCACTGCAAGTACTGAAAATCTATAGTGTATGTGACGTAAACTATAGATTTTCAATATTTGTAATGAATATTGGAACGCAGCTTTTGAAATAAAATAATCAAATAATCAATCATTATAATTGTTCATTTATTTATAGTAGTTTAAAACATTTATATAAATTTATATAAATTATAAAAATTCGTGGACATATTTTTAAGTTTGTAGAATAAATGTACTTCAATTTAGAGACAATCCGCGGATATTTTCTTGTGAGTAAGAAAGAAACGTACTAACATGTTGTTACTCATCAACGGAAAATTGAGTATTGAAAACGGACAACCTACTTCGTCCTCATCTTTGTAAGTAAAAAAGGAACGTATTAACGTATTGTCACTCATCGACTGAAAAACGAGTGTTAAAAACGGACAATCCACTCAAAAATACTCATACACATACTTGCTATACTCGTCATGCTCTTTCGCAATAGACTAAGCGTGCTTGAGAGTGCAAGAAACGGACATAAAAATGATAAAACGGGCTAAAAACGGGCTAAAAACGACCTATATGAGGTGTAAAAGCGGTGAAAAATTTTTATAAGGGTAGAATCTCGACTTATAAATCGTTTAATTATACAATTATTATATGTATAAAATAAATTAAAATTCTGTAATGCTGAAGCATCTTCTTTGCGCATATTCATCTCACGAACGTTAGAATTATCCTGCGAGATTGCCGTAACGCACGTTAATCCTCCGTGATTAGCGCACGTCAGAGACGACATTATCGTGCTCGCAAAGATAATTCTTTTTATACGTGACACGTGATACGCTGCGGACGAGTCGCTCCGTGGATGCTGCGTAATTGCCAACACAAAGGCACTCGAAACTCGAGCATCAAGTATCCCAGTCTTGATAACATGCTGATGTTTCTCCTGGGCATTAAATTCGCTATACATTATCCTCTTTCGTGTTTCGCTCACACGAGTCTAGATAACGTTATTTATTTTTTTATTAGCATAAACTTCTGCTATTATACATTCTTAAAAAAAAAACCAAACAATTTGTTTATTAACAACAACAACGAATTAGATAATAAAGAAATTTATGAAGAAATTTATGGGGACTTTTAGTAATATAAGAAAATATTTGAAAAGAAATGAATATCATTTCTGTGAATATCATTTTTCATACACAAATTTAAAAAATTCCAATGTTACTTCTAGAAATGTAAAAGAAACACACAATCATCTTTATAAAACATCACCTTTCTTACAGTACGTCGTAAAAAGAGATAAAAGCGTTACCGTTTTATAAAACAATTAAAATGAGACAAATGCATTGAGGAGAAACAAAAGGAAAAGCTGAAAGAAAATATAGCTAGGTAGTATACAGTTAGTATACGATGAATAGATTTCCCCGAGATTTTCCATTTTCCCAATGCAAGTCACATGTGTGCCGCATAATGTATGGCTCACATGCGTGCCAGATGTTTCGCATCGTATCGGGAATTAAGTTATGCAACGTTCACCTTTATTCGATCATCCTGTAGCAAGCATGAATCTCGGAGATCGCAAAATCTTCGGAATGGCAAATGCCTGATTTTGCGGATCAGAATCATGATGAATTATTTGCTTGCTATCGCGCAATAAATTTCCGTTTACAATTGTTTAATTTCGCTTGATCTACAGTTCCTTCGACAGTTCCAGTCGCGTCTCGAGCCCAGCGACACAACAAGACAGTACGTCTTCTCCCACGTGTTCACATACACGTAATCATTTACGACATAATTGCTACCTCCCAACCGCTTCATCCCGTGTAATCAAAGAGATCCACCAGTCATTAATCATATCGCGCGACTCGACCTCGATTTGCTGACAAGCGTAATAAGAAACAGACACACACCGAGTGGTACATTATGATCGTTAGGTGCGAGACACGGCTTCTGATCAACATTAAGCATCATCTTCGTCGTCGGCAATAAAGGAGCGTGGAGTTTGTTCGAAAACCTCGGCCTCCGACGTAAACGTACTTTCCCGAGCGAGATGCAACGCGACGTCATCGTCTCCGCCCCCGTTCGAGTCCCTAATCACCATTTGATTAGGTGGCGACCGGTTGCACTCGACTTACGATGCAAGTGGTCGTTGTTGACATTTAACCCGGACATTCCCCACAGATTAAATGATTTTCATCTTCGCGTCGTCTATTTTTAAACTCGCTCTTGGGAATATCGCCGAGCTTTTCCTCTGTGTGGATGTTGTAAAATTCTTCACATTTATCATATATTTACTATATATATATTTGCTTGCGCAAAATATATTGTGTTGCGCGCGATAAATTCTCATTTTTATTTATTACTTTTTTGCGTTTGAGCGAGCTATCGAGGTAGGAATGATCATTCATCGTCCCCCACTTCGTTGTAACGAGCGTCGTCGATGAAGATGAAAAATAATCGCACCGCGGAGAAACTTTCATGTTTCTAGAAGAACTTTCAAGGATTCTCGTGTAGGAGAGAGCTTCGGCAGAAATTGAAAGAGGGTACACCTTACCTATCAAGTTATTGGCAGTGACGATGATGCAGCAAAGGAATAGAATGGCCGCCGTGATCCTGTAATGCATTCTGAAGATCATGTTGTCGATAATGGCCTTGTCGATCAGATATCGCACTTTGACGAAGCCGGCGACCGCCGAGACCAAGCCAAACACCGCCATTTTTGTTTAATCTGTAAAAAAAAAGCTGTTTTATTTTTATCACCGTCGACAGAATCGTCAACGAGAATTAGCTTAAAACAATGAGAATATTATTTTCTTTCTCATAAATTTCTGATTTTTTGCACACAACTGAGTTTTAAATTAACATTTTGCTAACGCACAGTTTGCGACGCGTACACAAAATTAAATGAAAAATTAACCTTTCCTCTGTTTACTTTGATCTCCGATGCTTCATTTTTGACCTTATTATTTATAATTTAAAAAAAAACCATTAACTGTTGAAATTTTCTCCAGTGAGAAAAATAATAAAAATTTGATTGCGTTACTTTAAAACTTTGTTATTCTAAAAGAACACGAAGACGTTCCTATTTGTCGTCATGTATTTTCATATGCGACTCTTAAATGGTATGGAAATGAATTCAGCAAAGGAGTCAAGGAGTAAACGAGCGAAGTAAAGGCTGTCTTCGGTCAACGAGCAATCAGATTATAATTTCCGTTTATGCTTAATGTATGCCAACTGGCCAATCGCGATTAAAAGTGCGTTTCATTGAGCCGGCGAGAGGCAGACATCAGCGTTCTTATCGTAAGTCAGTAATTTCATAATGACTGAATCGCGTTGCTTAGGAAAGACAGACGAGGCTATGCCAATACGTGCGGTAGATTACTTCGTAATTAATTAAATTACGGACTGCGGTAATAAACAGTAATTTAATCTAATGGCAAACTAGTTCCGCAAGAGTCGACCATCGATCTTCCATTCGACCCTGATCTTTCCGATGACGATCCTCGATTACGCTATTTGAGGAATTAATTGAATTTCGCGAGAGATCGAAGAGACAAGAGTCTTTGGAATATGATGATTACGATGTAATTAATGGTAAGACACTTAAATAAACTCGTTTAGTTGTCAAGCTAAGACAGAATATGGAATCTATTATAACTGACCGATCTCTTGTTAAAATTCTTTTGTTTGAAATATATTCGTAAAAAAACTCAAAACTTAAGGTGAGAATTTAAGAGACAGTTTTAGAAATTAACAGTTTTCGCTAACTTTCTGCAAACCCTTTGACTTTGAGGTACGGACAAATGTCGCGAGAACTATTCCCGTCTCTTTGGCGCGTCGCTTTCAGTGAACAAAAGGCGGAAGCGTTTCGTCGCGCTTTCATTCAGCGAGATTGTCGCGCGAGTGACGAGAATGACGATTCGCGCTGTTTTCCCCTGTGCTGTCCTTTCGAAAACCCACGGAACCCTCGGCGAAAAGGGTCCCCTCGCCACCCCTATGTATAATAACGTCGCGCGCGACCAGAAACGGCAGATGTGTGTGAGGAGATCGATATTCAAAGAGAATGAGAGAGAAAGAGAGATGAACCCGTCCTAAGCGCCACACACTTCGACCCGTAGATTGTCTCGTCGGGAAACAAAAGCCCGACGCGGCCGGAATGCCCGGGTTGCCTTCCTCTCGTTTTCGTCACTGTCGAGTTTAGTTTCTGTAGAACAACACGTGCTCACCTCGGAGAACACCACCTAAACGCGCATTTTACAAAAATTACATTGGTAACAAAGGCCGTGCTTCATGCGTGGAATTCGAAACGAGAGTATCCCTCGTATCTGGATTTTCAGCCCTCATTTTTTGATAATCTCAGACGAACTTGAAAGAATTTGATGGTATCGTTGCTACTGTTTCAAGATTTGCAGGAAGAAATTTAGGAACGCGCCGCTGATTAGTCAGAAATCCTCGATTCTTTTATATTTTAAATGAGTCATCAATGAGAATTTAAAATCGTTCTCTTTTAAGAAATTGACGCGCTCACGTTTTATTCCGAGATAATGTGACTTTGTGGTTGTCTCTTGCTTTCCGGTGTAATCGTGCGCGATTACAATGGAAGTCCCTAGAGAGCTTGGGCTTTGTCCGACTTGGGTCAACACGCGCACATCTAAAGAACACGCTCATTATTCCGCGGTCACGAGAAGTATATTCTCTCATTAATGTATTAAGTAATGATTAATTAATCTCACGATGACAAAGAACGGAAGCGCGTCTGGCACTATATGATTATTATTACGGTATAAAAGGGATCGCGGAAAATTGTAAACTAAATTATAAACTGGTATTGCTTCGTAACAACAAAATAAATTCTAAATATGTTATAATTGCAAAATTTAATACACTTTTTAGAGTAATATTTCCCGAGATTTTCCGTGAAGACATTTTTAACATGTATACTCAGAGGTTTCAACAATTTCGCCAACAAGTCCCGAATACTCGTTTCTCTTTTATAAAAGTGTTAGAGCGCTAGAATGTTCCCCATAAAGTTCAAGGACGATAGACGAGCTTGTCGGTCGGTCGGAATTTTGCTTAATTAATTGACAGGCGGGGTGCCGCTGCGAGAAGTCGATCTGCATGAATATTCAGAATCTTTTATCAACAAGGACGTTTGCGTTCAGAACGAATTCCAAGATCGCAAACTTTGGATAACTGGATAAACTAAACTGGACTTTATCATTCTACCCGCAAAGGTTAACTTCGTACATACGTGTGCGCACAGAATGTGTGATTTCAAACCATCAGCAGATTTACCAATCGCAGTGCACTGCTCGCAAGAATCAATTTCAGATTGACACGAATTCCATTAACAAATTACTTTTAATTTCCTCAATCACATACTGCACTTTTTGTATATAGCGTTGTATGATTTTGGAAACAGTAACTATGACAGTAACCCTATCGAGTATGTAGATATCTAAATTTAAATGAAAAAATACGCACAGCATTGCGCGTATGTTCTTCTCGCAATATTCCGTAACGTAGAATAATTTACGCAGAATTAATACGGGTTAATTGTCCCGTTAATCGTCTTCAATGACAAATGTATCCGGTATGTCTTCTTTAAACAACGGCGCAGCTTATGGAGGCATGTTATCCGTCAATCAACAATCGGGATATGAGTCATGAAAAAAGAATGAAATAATGTTTTTATAATATTTTTTCGGTCATACGAATTTTCGAGTGCTTTTTGTGATGTTCGTAGCGAAGGAACCGGTCAAGTTGACTGCTGCCGGTTTCTCGGATAGAGTGGGGTAACTACATGGAGCGAATGACGACGAGAAAGGCCGATAACCCTTTACATTTTACATGCGTGTGCCACCGCCTTGATTAATCGTATTTCTCGAATTACCATGCGTGACATTCGATGGGAACGACATGTTGGACAGTATTTCTCGGAATTTCGCACGCATAATTCCGAGAGCACACATTTATCTATCATATTGAAATGACGGTGATGATAAAAATAATTATTATAATATTTGTCATGTATTCTTTTCTTTTGTTACCTCAGTCTTATCATTGTATGACGTATACTTAAGTATGTTGTATTTATTCTATTCGCATTACTTTAATTTACTATTATTTTATTTCGTTTTATTTTATTATTAATTTTATTTCGTTTATTTATTAATATATTTTTTTATAAAATACGTATTATCTACTATCTAAGTGTTATAAAATTATTTCAATTACATGTCTCTCTGGCTAGTTGGAATACGATTTTTACGGCGTTGCGCAATCGTAGGTACGAGCGTTAGTGAAAAGAGGTTTATGTCCTATCGACCGCGGCAATAAATTCCGTCGTGAGCACGGAGCGGAATTTTGTCGTCGTCGCCGCTCGTCGCTTCTGTTCACGAGCGAAGTTTTTGGTTACTAAATCAAGCGAATCTCAACGAACGTTATTCAACTCGAGGGAAGAATAAAATGCAAAATGCACGTTATTACGTTTCTCCTCCTTTTTCTCACAACATCTAAAAATTATGAATCTCAACAATTGCATCAAGTTATGCAATCGTATCGTCCTTTCATAATAATAAAAAATTACGCCTTTTTTGACATTCTTCTTGGGTCTTCCGGGTAATCGATTATTCCTTTTATCATCGAAATTTCGGCAATTGATGAAATCTAATTGACGAAACACTGTCGAAGGTGTTAACGTCACTTGTAAATGAGCAAAAGTTCGAATAACGAAGCCACGGTAGTTTCTTAAGACGGTTTTCTTCTCACGATTGCCGGAGCAGCTCGATCTCGTACGAATTGTCCGTATCGGGTTACGGATGCAGAAAACAGGTTTGGGATCGCGCGATCGTGCGAGACCGCCGCCGCCGACGCGCCGGATTCGAGTTTGCTAATACAAGATCGAGAAAAATGGAGATCCTTTGTCCACGACGGATCCGGGACGCCGGTTTGGTCCGCAGTATCGCCTGCGGTTTGTGCGAAATGTGAGGGAAAAAAAAGCAGGTAAAAAAAACGCAGGCAGAAAGAAGAAACTTTCTGGACAGATGGATGCTGCAATGTTATAATACTGGTGGCTTCATGTATAATCGATGTAATTTCGAGAATTTAAGTGTTCAATTAATGAAAAAGGCGAATCGTCGAATTTCCCAGAAGACTTCATTAGTAACGCTGAAGTGGAATCTTATTTAATTACGCGCTCCATCCTTATTTGCACTCTCCCTAAGTTTTTAAACGTTAATCTCCGCAGTTTCTGAAAGATATATTCGATACACGTGTTACTAATTTAGGAAATAATGAACGAGTCTTTTTTACGAGCGACATTGAGACGTTACACACTCATTTTACAATGTTAAAGCGGCGTATTTTTTTTTTTATTATAATTTTTAATTAAGATATATGATATAAATATAACATTATAAGAAGCCTAGTGGCGGAAGATGAATGTATAATGAATAAGTGGTTACATATCGAGAGATTCCTTTTAGATGGGAAAGAAACCGTAAATCCAGCCGTCTTACGGAACCACATACGGAGACGCGCGGCGAAGTTCCGTCGATTCAGCGGTTAACAGGTAATACAAGACTGATTTATGCGTGCCGGTTGCGCCGGCATAATACGGAAACTAGAGCGATTTGTAGGTCGGAACGATTGCGGTCGTAGTAACGTGATTTACATGCATACATGCGCGGACTAATAACAGCCGCTAATGCAGAGAGAGAGAGACAGCATCGCGTGTAATCGGAACGTGATTTATGTACTCGAGCGTTATTTGCCAATACGGGGATCACTCGAATCTCGTTGATTCACTCGCGTTGGTAGATTTGAAAGCCGCGACGTAAACTCGGGTTAGATATTGATATCAAGCAAAATCAATTCGAATCTCTCATATGGCGATAGGAGACCTGACGTTACATTGTTACCGATTTTGCAGGTTCAAATGTCTCGTCAATGAGCCTTCTGCACTATTATTATTATTATCATTATTATTATTATTATTATTATTATTATTATTGCGTCGATGTTACGTTTCGTAATGAAATTTGCATTATTATAATATTCGTGATATGTATAATGTTATGCCATGACTTTGTAGATTGTATTATGACTTATGCGAAATGAATTTTAACTGTTTCTTCGTTCAATGACGAAGTATATCGTTGAGAAATGTGATTCAAGGAAGACTTCTCGGAAATCTCTCAGTCGAGCTACTTTCTTCTGCAGTATGAATCACATTTCTTCCCGGAAGCGACTGGAATTTTACACAAGTTTGCAACAGAATAATGATTCTCTCTGAAAATTCTTGTTTAAAACTAATGTCCGAGATAACATTTTCAGAAAATACTCAAGATTATAACTCCTTTTATCGTTTTACATTTCACACATAATAATAAATTAATCAATACAAAATACAAGGTATTTTGCAAAAGTACATTTTGCGATAATTCATAATCTCGTCGTTCAATCAATTTTTCAAACAATTACAGCAGCAAGTGGAGCGAAGAGATCGATGTGTAAAAAAATGAATCTTTAATTCGGAGCCTGAATCACAGACCGATCCCGTATGACGTAAAATCATAAAGTGGTAGTTTGTGATCGCATGTATGAATTAATAACACGCTTGGCCGTGGATAAACGGTCGCCCTCGACAGTGAGCGAATTAGCGCAACGTGCCGTAAATTATTGTATCAACGAGAGACCATTCGCCATGCTGCGCGCCGCGATCAAGATACGAGTTTTATAATCACCGCACGAGTAATTGTGTGTGTCTCCCGTGTCACCGGGCTCTTATCCACGTGCGGCGATCCCGCAAAAGTAGCCAGCTGTCCGCACGCACTCAGTGCGTCGAATCACACTTGCTTGACCTTTCACATTTGGAAGAAGCCTCGAAGGGAATTCGTTCCCTTGAATTTCACGCGAAGAAGAAAATATATATTTCGCAATTTAAATTCTTTATTTGATTAATATTTATTTAGGGGGATGGGACTTATATTAGCATCAAAAATTCAAATCGATGTTGATTTTAAGTTGGTGATTTACTGCGTTTGAACTCCGACAAACCAAGTCGACACGCAGCTCACCGATTGACTATTAAGATCCAGCTCTGACAGTTTCGCGAATTTAGATGTATTTTTTACCATTAAGAAAATATATCTTGCTTTTCACTAATAACCCGAGTTGACGAAACTTTTAATCGCTTTTCGAAAGTCACGCGAATGAGATCTGATGCCGTCTGGGATTCATTATCCGCGCGATTCCTTCATGTTACGGTGTAATTGTGCGCGAGGCTCACTCGGTCAATGCTTTATTAGGAATTCGCCGAGTAACAAGCGAGCGACGATGACTGTAATTCCTCTGCACTTGCCTTGCGCATTCGTACATTGAATGTTCTCCACGGGCGCGCCTTCATCAATCAACATTCGCTACGTGATACACCCCACTGATAAAAACACGATGAATCTTTCATGAATATTGCGACCCGAATGTAATACAGGTAAATCCATCGAGTAAAACAATCGGGCGAAAAAGTAAATCTGTCCCACTTTCTTTTTTTTATTATTATCGTTCCTTAGCAAACATTTGTTAATTTCGAAAGAATGAAATTTAGGACAAATAAAAGTAATCGTTTGCATCGAGAAATGCTTACGTAATTTCGATTGAATTATTGTATCAATTTCTCTAAAATTAGAAGGACTCTCGTACATTCCGCACACACTTTGTGCAATTTGTCCGATAATAATCGAACTAACTCTTCTAATTTTAGAGAAATTGATATGATAATTCAATCAAAATTACGTAGCATTTCTCGATGCAAACGATTATAATCGCAACGGATTTCGTCGAATTGTGTAGCGAGTATATTTTTGTCACCCGTGAGAAAAGGTTTCTTCGTACAAAAGGCACGCGTTGACGTCCATGCGGATAGCTTTTCCTACGTTTGTTCGCGGCGAAAGGACGAGTCTTGGTGACTTCATCGCGTGAGTGGAAAGGGAATTTACAGTTACGTGCCTTGCGCGAGCTCCGCAACACGCTCTTCGACGTCTTATCTGTCTCTTTACTCCACAAGTCCTCCTGTATACTTATTGAGCGAGCACAGCGTTGACGAAATAGTGGAAGGACGTTTCGAATACAATTTTCAGTAACCTTCTTCAAAGACAGACGGTCTACCTTGAGAATCGTCAGTTGCGAATTGCCCCGGAATATTTAAATAATAAATATTCTTATACCCGACTTCTAGGTAAAGATCGCGATATACATATTTTGATTTGGGAATTCTATGAAAAGTTACGCGAATGAACAAAGAGCTACTCCAAATTCACTTCTTTGCTCATTTTTCTCTTTTTTCAGAAAAGGGGAGTGCAAGCGTATCTTCTTCCATCTCGCTCATGAAAGCATGATCTTTGTGGGTTTCTCGCAAAGATCACACTTCCACAGATTGAAGTTCTCGGAAAATCACTCAGGGTTGGCGGGTGGTAGACCGACGATGTTAAAGGCCGCATGTGGGAAAACGCGATTTATTCTCAACGGTGTGCGGTTTTCAGATCCGTCACTTTGCGATGGGCGAGGAAGCTGATAGCGTAATCGAGCCGGGATATTGTCCTGTCGATCGCATCGAACGATAGTGTACAATCGCGGTCGAGGAGTGAAGGGGTAATTTTATTCGCCTCGTCGAATGAACGTCAGGTGAAAGGCGGGAACTCGCTTCGCCGATATCCGCGAAATATTACTTTCGCGTTCCGTGAGTTTTTCGCGAAGCGTTTCCACCTCGGCCGCGGATTCCTCGCTCTCCTCGCGGCAACGCTGATGACGCGAGCGATGAAGATCGTGGCGATAATTGCACACGATAAATGGAGAACGAGGCCGTACGAATTATGTTAATTATTGTGCAGCCGAATTGTTCTTTTCGCGGCTGTGCTGCGTGATACGCGGTAAATCGCAATTCTATCTTCTGCAGTGACGTATGAAAAAACGCAAGATAATTTTTTTCTTCTCGTTGATTTCACTTAATATGCAGCTGACGTTGACACTTCAACTGAGTCTCTTAAAAATCTCCCAATTAATCCACTACCACTACTTTATCTACTTCATAAAACAAAAGACGATATTAATAACGTCACAGATTAATCACAAATTAATCATATATAAATTCTAAAATTAGGAGGTTTATAAAAAGAGCGTAGGGGGGTTGATTGTTGATAGACTTCTGAAAAAGTTCGATTAAAGTTCTTCTTTATTACATTAAAAATTTTGAAAAATGTTTTAAATGTGTGATCTCGTGCACACATACACGGGGTTGTTGATACTTTTATGAGAAATCATACGTGCGTATGTATATTGCAATCCTGAAGATTGGTGCGCGATTCTTGAGGTTTCGTGAGAGATCTCGTGTGTACGCAACATTCTCCTTCAAGCCTTCGCTCGACTGCGTACTCGAGCGTCATGCTACACGTCGGTGAGCATCATCGCGTTAATATTTCATAGCGCCTCAACATAGTACAAGCGCTACGCTTTGCTGACACGCTCGATAGACACGCATACACATCGATTCACTCGCGTGCGAGATGCGAAAAATGAATGAAGACGATGGTGAGGTGGAGGTTAATAGCCTCTCTCACGTGTTTCGAGATCGTGGGAAGTGAGAGTTGACAATGATATAATAGTGATAAATAAGATGAATAATTAACTGAGATGAATAATTAATTAGAATTGTCTTTTTGCGCTCTTACAACGTAATATTATAATAAATTGTGTGTAAAACTAAGCGCAATTGTCGTCAATTTCAGTAAATTAAACAATTTAAACTCTTAAGGATTAATTATCATAGTTTTATTTTTGTCATTCTCTATTTTTCTTCTTTATATATTAACTTTTATTCCCAATATTTAATTTCGCAAATTATAATTTGATTCCGTTCTCAATTTATGTGTCTTTACGAGTTGCAAGGAGACTTTAATGCCGGATATTTTTGCTAGATACAATTCCGATTTCAAGACAATATTCATCTTGATTTACGATTCGGTAGGAATGGTCTATTCTTTCGAGGGCCTTGAAAGTGACGGCTGTTGAGAAATCGACCACGGTGGCTGTCTTTAGACTGCAGACGTCGAGAAATACTTAAATGTCAGAAGCTTTCCAGAAGTGTGTAACTCGAGAGATTAAAGGTCATTGTTTTTTCAAAGCTGGCCTACGTTTGTAGATAAAGTTATGATAATTTGTTTTGCTTTCTGTTTTAACTGTAGATAACGATATGAGATAATTGAAGGTATTATACCATCGGTACAACTCGAAATAAAAAATCTACCGAGGCACCATTCATTTATTTGATCGTTTTATTTCATTATTTTCTGCTGTGTACATTTCTTTGTATCTTGAATTATATCGGCTTCTCGAGAGGCTCGCACGATTATTTTTCTCTACGAGATACACCTACTGCTTTACGGTATTTACACAATTACAACATTTCTAATGCTAACCGTAAAGAGGCGGAGAAATCAAATATCTTTTATGAAACGTGGAGATAATGCTGCGTACACTGGTATCTGGATTCCCGGCATCAAGATCCTTTTGTCGGTTTTTTATCATCGCGTTATCTCACTCGGGAAACTGGGAGGAGGTCCTATCTACCATACCAGGATTGTGTATGCTTATTCGAGTTATCGAAACAGTGAATGGGGAAGGATGTGTGTTCGTCGTGATTGGAAATGTGACATTCCTTATGTCGTAAAAATATGAAATATGGGAAGAAAAAAAAGCGTGAAACATGTACAAAGAGATAGTGTGATGAATGCTTATATTTTACTGCCATTACGTTAAACTTCATCGTCACGGGTCTCAAGATAGTTAATCTTCCAATGACAAAGGATGACTCTCGCTATTTCAGGAAATATTCCAGGAAATCTCCATCATCTACCGCAAATATTCTCAATTTCAAAATTATCGTTAAATTTAATAAGCCTTCAAGCTTTGTGTCCTCACGCCGTATTTCTCTAGTTCGTCACGCTTCATTTTCACGTCTGTCACATTTCATTTTCGTATTTTATACGTATTTCACGCGACTCGTGGGCGATTTAACGATCGCGTGTGCGTTGATGCTCTTTTTTCACGTCGATCGTGCACGGGCCACGAGCCGTTCTCGCTCGAGCGGAACACGAGTAGCCGTGGCACGAGAAAGCGGATCGCTCGCGTCGAGAAACGAGTGGAATTGTGCTTCTGTCGAAGCTCGAGTTAAGGTGCCTACTGTTTGGGGCCTGCCGATTTCCGGAAAGGCTCTGAATCCTACCCCGAAGCAAAGATATTTTGACAATGAATCAGAGTTGACCTGCTCCACATTCCATTCGAACCGTTAACGCTCGGAAAAGTTGATTCTTTTTCCTCTCGCAGGAAGACAAATATTCAACTCCAGACGATATTGATAAATAATTAAAATAATCATTACGCCTTACAATTTTTGTACTTAAAAATGTACTTAAAAATGTGTACTTAAAAAAAAATCTTGAACAAAATTGTTTTAACGTAAATCTAATAAAAATATACATACAATCGTAATCGAATAATCGTTTAAAAATTTTAAAAATGACATCATGTTTCTATTGATTGACCAACATATTCTCGCCATAAAACGAGTAATAAGTTCGTACCACACGTTTTATAATTTTGACTATAACACTTTTATTACGAGATCGTTATCTCGACTGTACTAATGACCCCCAACATACCGTTCGGCTTTTAATTGTTGATACTTATTTGCGACATGATTGCGTTTGTATTTTTATTTTTAACTCATGTATTTAAACAACGGTTTTTTATGTTAAATTATTTCAATAATTTTGTCAAGTGCTGATGAAGACTCAGTGAAGTCGAAACGTACACATATGTATCTTCTTAAAATAAACTTTGGTTATATCTTGTTTAATATTTAAAAGACATCCTTTGTTTTGGCTCGATGGTTTGACCTATTTCCTTTCAATTTTAAAAATGTTTAAAATGTTTTGAAAAATTTAGAGAACTTAATCGTTGATGAATGAGAATGTATTTAAAGTTGAAAGTAAATGCGAAGATACACGTTTTATAAAGTGTGAAAAGTTTACTTTATAGAAACGTCCGTAATTACGTGAACCGTCGAATAGCGAGAAACAAGGGAATATCGTCGTCAGTCAGAAGTGGCGAGTCAGCGTCGGTGGGACAACGTAATGCGAGAGTTTTGTGCTTCGTAACGAAGTGCACTTCGTTACGCAGGTAACAGGAATCGTGTGTGCGCGCGGTGAAAGAGGGCTTACTCATTCGAGGCTTGTGCTAGCCGATATCGGATCGGCTCGAACGATCGCTCGGTCTTTCCAACCGGAGTCGGCTGCTTTGCCAATTGAGGTCGATTAAGCGCGCGGCTGCTGAGGAAGACGCACGCGTTTTTCTCTTGATTACGAGTTGCGACGAGTCACGCTCGTTGAAGTTGTTGAAGAGCGTCCGAACGATGCAACAGTAGTCGTAAAGCAGATTCCTAACCGAAGCTGGACTCAGATCAAAACGAACGCGAACGAATTCGTGAATATGGATGTGAACGTCCATATTCGTCTCGTCTCTTTTCGGAAAGGAAAAGAGCTCGTTACGCTCACGTGTTCGTTCACGATCGTTCGTCTTTCATTGGTCCGACGTTTTTACTGGATCCATCTTGAAGGATGGAGCGAGCAACTTATCTCGATGAACGCAAATGGCGTTACGAATTTTGTTTTCGAGCGTCGTATGTCCGAGGTCACGAGATCAGATTTCTCGGGAAATTCAATTTCCTTTCGCGACGAGGATCAAGATCGAAGATTTGGCCAATCGTAGCGCACGTGTTATTTTGGAGTTCCGATTTATGGGCCTTGTGTTTCGATCGCGGAATGCGCGTGAGTGCAAAAAATCCCGATCTCGCGGAATCCCAGCTCCGGCAATCTCAGTCCCGAATCCAGCTCCTCGGACTCCAATAACAAAAGGGACCATGAGTCTCTCGATCGTGTTGCGAGCTAATATTTACATCGCAGCGTTATTGTTTCATCGATCGAAAATTAGCGTCTCCGGATTCGACGATACTCTCGTCTCGCACGGCCGATCTTCTTTGCACATCGATCACGCGATTCGGAAAACCACTTGACGCTCGTCTTTCCTTTTCATCAGACAATACCTTCCGCTCGTAGTACAATGTCCCTCGCTGAAACGTCGTTGCAGTCGCTACCCCCGATGTCGTAGCTGTTCACTGTCGGTACTGCAACTAACCGCCGCCCTGGATCTCCGATTTGGGCCTGCGTGACCGGGGGCCCTAAGCTGCGCACAGGAGCAGTGCGCCGATTCGGTTAGGGGATCGCCGGTCGTCTCTTTTCCCACGGGAGAGACGTGCGGGATCGCACTTTTTTTCCTCGATCGATCGATTGATCGATCGATCGATCCTTGAAAATCGTTTTGCGAGTTTTTTCTCGCAAATGGATGTGCGCGAAAGGAAAGAGACACGAAAATGTGCACTGAAATTCAGACGAAGAAGGAAAACCGAATCGCTTTCTCGAGCGACGCGTCCCTCTTCCTCTTTCTCTCTCTTTCTCTTCCTTTCTCCTGTTCCGTGACGCGAACACGATCGTGAACGAGACGCGCAACGCACGACGCTCTAACTGGCCCCGGAAAACGACTGACGCGAATGGCGAAGTGCTCGCTCGGGGCCCCACCACTCCGCCATCTTGCTCCCAGATCGGGAGCTCGGTTGGGCGAAGAGGAGGGGGCGCCAGGTGCGTAGAGCGTTTTCCGTCCGAGATCGCACGCCCCTTGAATTTCCGTATGGTTTTTTTCCGCGTTTCAATTTTACGGAAATTTGTTGACAAGAGATATGCGATCGAAAGGATCACATGTAGTAAGAATCTACAAGGATACAATGGATAAATTTTCAAGTAGTGCGAATTTTGCGATGGAGGCTGAACGAATAAATGTTAATTTCAGCGCTGCGCTTCGCAGCGTGCATTTCTTGCGAACTTTCGCGTTGGAAATATGAAAATGTTGAAACATGGAGGCACTAGGATTTGCATGTCTTGTGAGCGAGGCTGTTGCGAAATATAGCGTTTAGCAGAACTCGCGGAAATGCAGCTACGCTCGCTCGGTAGCAGTTTCCTGCCGTTCCGAAATAATCCGTCTCTCGCTTCCTTCCCTCTCCGAGAGATTCAGCGAGACGCGAATCAACTCGTTAAAACATTCCTGTGCGCTTTCTTCAGTCCAAAAAGGGAAGCTAAATATGCATCAGCATTCTCCGCATAAATGAAAATAAATTAACAGTAAATTAATTTTAGTTTTACTTATTTTTTTGTGTATAATAACGGTACTTTATCACACGAAAGACAAAATCTTATAAGTAATGAATATCTGAGGCGCCTCTCATTACGCCTTTTTCTCGCAGCGAGCGTGTCTTTAATTCTTTTTTCTGTCAACATTTTGGGGACCAGTTTCCAGTGATCTTGAGAGAAGCTCGTGCTGTGCGACGTGCCAATAAAAAGGTACCATTTTCGCGACGAGCGGTCGCAACGAGTTCAAGGACCAAGGGCCCACTGGCCGCGCGCGCACACGGTTTCTCCCGATGAACTCCCCGGGCGCGATACACGCATCGTGTGAACTCACCTTTGCTTTCTCGACCTTTATCGTGTGTCTGCGACTGCAGCATCTCGACTGGATCGAGATGAGCAAATATCCTACCTCCTCCTTCTCCTTTTCTTTCTCTCTTCTTCTTCTTCTTCTCTGTCGCTCCAGAATGAGGCCCAAGGTTTTCAGCTCGGTGAATACGCGGTAACTATGCCGGGAACCTGTTCCCTCCTCCTCCTTTCGCCCTTCACGCTCAAGGGGGGTCGCTTCCAGCTCTTTAAAGGCTGCGTTTGTACATTTCCTCCTGTGTCTTTCCTCCGGTCCTCCTCTCTTTCTTCCTGCGTTTGTTATTATCGTTGTTATCGCGCGGCGCTACCATTAACGACGTAATCGTCATTAGATGCAATTAAGATTGCGCTACTGTTACTCGCTTTGCTAATGTCGTTGCCGTTTGAAGAAGATGTACGTTTCTTGCGACATCTGTCCGATTTAATGGGATGTGTGTTTTTACAGTGTGCTTAATGGTTTAATAATTTCGTTCATTGCACTATTTTCTCTGTATTAGTTACGGAAATAAATATCTTTTAATATTATTTTACCTGCAATATTTCGCGAACGCGCTCTTTTTCTTTTCTGCCGACAACAAATAGTTTTCCTCGAATTGAAGTGTCATCCACTCGAACTTTTCTCATCCTTGGCTAAAGCTTTTGCCTTCCTATTGATCCCAATTCCAGGTATTGACTCATTGTCTGAAATTCTTGAAATCTCTAACATTTTTCAGGTGACTTGTGAGATACCTGTGTGTCGCGACGTATTTCGCAAGTTTATGAGCACGTTCAAAGAGTTTTGATATATTTGGAACGTTCCAATAATCGTAGCTTGAAAGCTAGTCGTAACAGAACAAAAACTAAAATTATGAGTGTTTTTTCTGTCAGGTTAAACAACAATATTTAGGTCTTTGTTCAAATTCCCACAAAGAAAAGTTCAATACATGCGACCTGTGTAACAGTTATGAAACTTCGGTTTGACTAAACATTTTCTTAAAATTAAGTTTACAACGTGAGATTGCGAAACGGAATATATGTAAAAAAAATGTATCGTAACATTTTTAATCATTGATATTACATATAATTGCATTAATGCAAGTATAAATTCCAAATTAATCAATAAGGAATTAAATATTACCGTTTTTTCCAATTTTCTAATTGCTGTTTAGCCAATTATTTATTTCTGTCTGACACCCCTTATAAAAATTTTTCACCGCTTTTACACCTCATATAGGTCGTTTTTAGCCCGCTTTTAGCCCGTTTTATCATTTTTATGTCCGCACTCTCAAGCACGCTTAGTCTATTGCGAAAGAGCATGACAAGTATACGCGAGTATGTGTATAAGTATTTTTTAGTGGATTGTCCGTTTTTAACACTCGTTTTTCAGTCAATGAGTGACAATACGTTAATACGTTCCTTTTTTACTCACAAAGATGAGGACGAAGTAAGTTGTCCGTTTTCAATACTCAATTTTCCGTTGATGAGTAACAACACGTTATTACGTTTCTTTTTTACTCACAAGAAAATATCCGCGGATTGTCTCTAAATTGAAGTACATTTATTCTACAAACTTAAAAATATGTCCACGAATTTTTATAATTTATATAAATTTATATAAATGTTTTAAACTACTATAAATAAATGAACAATTATAATGATTGATTATTTGATTATTTGATTTCAAAAGCTGCGTTCCAATATTCATTGCAAATATTGAAAATCTATAGTTTACGTCACTACACTATAGATTTTCAGTACTTGCAGTGAATATCGAAACGCAGCCAAAATGTGCTATGTGAGTATTTATGAGTGCTAAACGAGTATTTTTTGCTCGTAGCTAAATGTACGTTTTTACACCTCAAATTTACACACAGCACGTATTTACCACTCAAAAATACTCATAAGAATACGTTATTACCACTCGGATATACTCGTACGCAATCCGTTTTAACCACTCATTTTTACGGAAAATTGCCCCTTTGCGCCCTAAAAACGGATCATACTCATTGAATCAAATGTACGTTTTTACCACTCAAACTGACCGTTTTCGCCGGTCAAAAACGGGCCAAAAACGGTGAAAAATTTTTATAAGGGACTATTTTCATACTACTTGCTAATATAAATAATATAATAAACAACGTGATATAAATTTATATAAAGATTCAATAAAGATTTATGTTACAATATACTGGATTTTAATTCTGAACGGTCTGATTGCTGATGCATTTGACGAGAGACCTCAATTGGATAGGGAGATTTGTGATTGGCGAGGTCGCGAAGGACATCGTTATCAGCACGTCCCATGGAGTATATTTGATCTGCACCTAATTGTCGGTTATCCACGCGTAGCGTTTAAGTTACTTCCCTGTTAACGGCGTCGAACTACACGGCGACGTAGGTAACATTCATTATCCACGTCTCGCGGCAATTATTATTATTTCTAATGAGCGTGTGCCTCGCGGCCGAACAGAACAGAACCGAACAGAGATCTCTCCGTCTCTCCTCTCGTTCGTCTTTGTCACTTGATTCTTCACCTTCGAGTCTTGCGATCTTTTCCCATCTCTTTCGGTCCTCCTTAAATTCTTGAAATCATAAAAAATTCTTGGATTTTAAATAGTACAACTTTCTTGCACTATTAATTATTATATTTTTCTGATACTTTCAATTTTCGAAATTTTTTTAGTAACTTTACTTTTAAAAATTATAAAATATGATATATTATTAGTATTATATTATATTCGTACACACATGTACTTTTAACAATGATTATATAAAATTTTCGACAAACAGTTAAATATATTATTGTTATTAACGTTATATGTTTTTTAAGTTATTGATTAAGTTATCAAATATCTTTGAAATTATGAAATGTATTATAATATAATGAAATGTTTTATTTTCGGACGTTACATTCTTTCGGTTACTTAATGCTCTGATAATGTTCTCGTAATGATAAATTTCTTTAATATTGGAATCAAATATAATCTTAAGATATTTAAGATACTAGGAAAAGAGATCTTGCATATCTGATGAACACATTCATCTTGAATTATTCATTCGCGTCGATTGCGACGAAGCGAGTCGTGTAAGATTGCCTTAAGATTTACCCTTTCTTTCTGGCACAACCTGGGCGTAGCACGGGGTCCGCATACGAGGTCCACTACGGACTTGCAGACCCCGAAGAGGGAGAGAGGAAAGGACTCCGTGGAGAGTTCCACGGCTACCGAGTCAGGCGAGGGAAATTAATGAATGGCAGCGATCTCGTCGGTGTTAATAAGCGTGCACCTGGGAGCGGAAATTGTTGTACAAGAGGGAGACCCTTTTCTGTTCTTTCGCGTTGCGGATCGAGGAACTCTGCGAGAGATCGGCATTGAATTTTCCGCGGCTCTCTGCTTTTCAGGGATATCACATCGCGTCCGCTAGGCAGAACGCTTCTAATGAATGCTTTAAACCCTTTGAACTCCGTCGGATGGCGGCGCAAAGCGTAATCCTTTCCTCGGTCGGGAGCAATATCTCTGGTCTGTATTTGAAACTATCGTTTATTATAAATAAAATTGAAATAATAATTACGTTTCTATTCACGAATGTCTCCATGGAAAATCCAAGCAATAAAGATACAAATAAAAACTAATACAATTATACAGAACAGACCAAAAAATTCAACTAACTATTTTATTGACATTATTAAGTAGACTACATAAATACTTATAAAAAATGTAACTGTGTAACTATCAGATAAAAGTGGAAGGCTGCAGACGTGTAAAATGTACGGAGCGAGAGAAAACGAGCGTTGCCAAGCGTTATCAACGAGAAAAGCTGCGATAAGCTCACGGTTAATCGCTCGTCATTCCGTCTAATTGAGTCTATGGGGGAAATTGGAGATCTGGCCCTGACATCTATTACCACGTTGCCTTCTGCTGTATGTATCGGTGCATATGCAGTCCACGGGACTACAGCTCTCCGAATGCAGCACAATATCTGTGTGCTTGCGTGTGTGGGTGGATGAATGCCCAAGTGCAGTGCTCGCGTGTGTGTTGCACGCGGATACGTACCCTCGAGCGAAGCCAGGCCTCGACGTTCGTCTTCCCACGAACCCCTTTACTGTACGTACGAGTCTCGTTACTCGTTCCGGGATCAGGAAACACTCCCATTAAGGCCGTTTTACACGGTCACGCAAATAACTCCGGCCCGACACGATGAAGCGAGACACAGCGATCGCGTGTGAACCACCTGTTCGGCTTTTAAATGGGCCCGTGACGCAATCACGGTGATAGGATCACGAAAATCTGAAAAACCCTCCTGTCGTCTCAAATTCTATTATTTCTCTACGCGACGCTTTAATCGACCAATAAATCCGACTGCAGCTTGCGACAAAATTTACAGTGAATTTACAGTAGCTTATAAATTAGACATTGAATTAATGTTATCGTTAGATTTTCCAACGATTTTTCAAATTGTTTCCACTTGTCGTCTCGACTAAAGAAGTCGTTTAGAATGTGAGAATATTTCGAAACTACGTAAGTGTGACTCAGAACGCTCGGCATTCTGCAAGCGATTATCCGTATTCTGAGGACGTTTCTTGGCGATCGCGATCGAAGGAGGATCGGCTCGAGGCGCACGATGTCCTCTATGCTAATGCATAGTTGTACATTCTGTGCTGGAGGCGATGCTAATATCCTATACGGTACGACGCGTTTGTCGATATTTCGATGTTGAATCACGTCAACAGGATTACATCGACTCTCCGTTCTAAGAACCACAGGGAAGAAGAGGAGGGAGAGGAAGGGCGGCTGGCGTCTGAGAGTCGGAACGGGAAGTCCGCGGGACTGACTTCCCGGGAGCACCGACGTAATTATAGCGTTTAGAGCTACCGAACGGTAACTGAAACCTCCCTGAGCGACGCGAGAAAGGGCGAGCTTCTGAACTGACATCTCTTGCTTAATGAAGAGGAAAAGGCTGAGGCTGCGATGGATTTCTCCTCCCAATGATAACCTTGGATGAAAGGGAAACCTCCCCTCTCCCTCTGCCTCGCGAGTTGTTGAATTGGGAAAAAATATCATCTCGGAAAAAATATCATCTTCTGTAAACTTGTTCAATATTGACACAGATTGACGTACCAGGAACTTAAATACTTTTGACACACAAAAATTACCGCAAACGTGTTCTTTAAATTGCAGATTTTTTGCAACGAGGAAACCTAATTGCATAAATAATTATCGCTGATAAGAAAGTGTAAAATAGAACGCACTTTGCGATATTTTATTTTTAATCTTTTCTATTTTCACTCTCACTTCTATTTTTATATTTTTTTCTCGCGCGTTATCGTTCTGCAGGAGGACGCAAGTGCAATTTAATCCGTAAGATCTAATCATTCTTCCTCGTTGACGAGATAAGCCACGCGTTCAGCTATCGTCGATATCCCGAGAAGCGATAGTTCGATGCTCCCTCGCTCGTTCGACAGAGAGAGAGAGAGAGAGAGAGAGAGAGAGCTGAACGGTCCTCTCGTACGACGTGGGCGAGGAAGTCGTCGAACTTCCAAAGCTCCATCGACGAGGAAGCGAGATTTAGCTTCCCATCGAGGGAGTTGTCCTCGGGGGCCCCACGTGTCGAGCGGACCTCGACACGGGCCATTGGCCGAACGAATTTAGTATCCCGCGATGGAGAGGAGAGGGAAACTCGGACTCATCCTCGTGGAGCCGGTCGCCGTAGAAAAGGCCCACGAATGTCCGCTGGAATATATCCGATATCTTTGGAATGGGGCATAGGTCCCAACGACGTGGTGGCGGTGGTAGTGGCGGCGGCGGCAGCGGACATTGCCTGAACCTGTCTCCACGCATCGAAGTCTGCCTGCTCACCTGCATTCCATCATGAGGAACCTGGAGGGAGAGCTTTCGGGGCCTGCAGGATCGTGCGAACCGTGCTCGATGCCCTCCTCGATTCCTTTTGTGTAAAGAGCGTTGATTTGCGTTCTGCTCGTGCATTTCGGTAGAAAAAGATTGCGAAAATGTGTTACTAGTATGTATTAATCGGCAATAAGTTGTGATGATTAAAAAATGACTTGTTTTCTTTTATTGAAAAATATATATTTGTTGATAAAATGTTAATGTCACTTATAATATTAATAATTGTTTTATCCAAGCAATTTTTATTGTGCTTTATATAATATGTATCCTTTTCTATTACTATGTTTTTTTTTTGGATAATTAAAAATATCTTCTTGTGGATACAACTCTTGATTTTTGCTATCGAACCTAATTAGATACAAGTATGATTCATTATAATTCTAATACTTCAGATTGAGTCAATCTTTGAGCGACTTGCGTACGCAGTAGCGGGGGCCTAGGTCCATTCCCACTCGGTGGCGGCGAGAGTGCGGGATCCGTTGACCGAATCACCTCGATTAGTGACGTAGCGGAGGGCGGGAAATTCTCAGGTTCGAGAGAGCCTGGACCGCAAAAAAAGGAAAAGTTAAAACAAGCCACGGAGCCGCGTTCTTCTCTCAACTCTCGAACCTACCACTTAATTTAATCTTGCTTTAACATCGATCTCGTGAAAGGCAACTCGAAGTCATATCTTTCTCTCTCTCTCTCTTTCTCTGTGAAAACGAACCTCAATGTCAATTGTTTTTTTTACGGTTGCTTTTTTTTACGGGTCTCTAATTATAAGTCCGGAAATTCATAGACGTTTAGTGGGACGGAATTTCGTTAAATTACTGATTATCACAGGCAATAGTGATTTTATATCATATATTCTCAGTTATATTTATATTTGAAAATTAAAACCGCTCTCTTTTTTTTTACATGATTTTCGAAGTACTTTTTTTATTTTATTCCGTATTTACTACTCTGCATTATGCGAATTTCGTTGAAATTGTAATAATCATAAATTTAAAAAATTAATAAAAAATCCCTGAATAATGTATGAAAATTCTGAATAATGTATTATTACGAATAAATAATAATGTCGAATGAAATGCGAATGAAATAGTATAATATTATGTCATCGAACGAATGCAAAGATTACGCGAAATCAATTGAGCAGAAATAAACAGCGTGGACGATTAGGAATAATTTTCTCATTAGTCCTGCGCTACCTGGATTAGTAGTTACGGCACTGCGGTCGAGTTAAACGCTCTCCGAGAGAAGCTTAAAGGACTGTCAGGTCAGATTTATGAAAGGACTTTCTTGCCGCCGTGCTTGCAGCCTCCCGTACAACGTCCGATTCTAGCGATTAATAACAATCGAATGGGCTCGGCGAAGCCGGCTGGCGAATAATTATTGCTTCTCTCCGCACGATTAAAGCCCGATCGCGAAGATCGTTTGATTGAACTAGACCTAAGTTGGCGTTCGATTATATCTATTTGAATAAATTTCTCTTCGCTATACGCTGAGATATAGAGCTCGTTCTATACATATGGAAATTAACCGCACGAAAAGCGAAATGATGCAAAAGATATTTAAGTATGAATTATATTTGAATATAAAATTATCCCGGCAAATTTTGCGTTCGCGTAAATATTGAACGGCAAACAGAATTTCGTGACAGCAAAAGTCCATTATGACGGGACTTTAATGCTCCGAACGTGATGAACAAAGCTTAGAATGTTTGAGAAAGTTATACGAAATTTTAGATGTGACTTTTGTGTTATTACAGACGCGTAACTAATCGTAAAATTCATTACGTCGAACGTTAATGATACGGTCATATAGATAACAGTATACGTGGCATTCAGTCGCAATTAAATGTGTCGCTGAGATAAGTCTCTTTACGGGAGAACGAAATAAAATCTTGTTTCGTTGAAATTATGAAGCTGTTAATTAATTGCGAAATTAATTATCCTCCTACGATAACAATGACAGTAATAACCGATTAACGAGCCTGTCAAAATAAAGCTTTCATTGAAATTTTCTGAATATTAATTATCGACGATTTTATCTCTGCAATATAACGTAAATAAACAAGAATGATTATCTCTGAATTAATGTTGCATATCAGACTGTATTAATTTTCCTTTATTTCTCTTATTAATGTTTAAAACTGTGAAATATAAATTCACTCTTAATTCTTTTATTATTCTTTTTATGTTATATAATTATTCTAATCGTTATTATCATTATTCTTGCCTTTCTGTGATATCTTGAACAAACTGTGGCACGAAATGACGTTGTAATAAAGTTTCTGTAGAAACTCGAGAGGATCATTTTTTCGGAATTAGAAGACACAAAGACCCCGTTTCTTTTCTGATAAACATAAACCTTGCGGCTTCCTACGGATTCCTATCCCCGTGCATATGTGTACGCGCACGAAAAAAAAAAAAAAGACGACTCGAGTACCAGACATGTATCTGCATTCCTGCGGTGCGACGCGACGGTGCCCTTCGCGCTGGGGAGTAGGGCCTTCTCACCAACGCGTTCGAGAACACGTCGGTCCCATGGCATGCGGGCCCAGCCCGGTTCGGCCTCCGCGCCGGGGTCACGAGAAGTTAAGTAGCCGCTTCTCTCTCCGGGGTCCCACTTCGAAAGCGAACCTCCCAAAGTGTGATGCAACGTACGCCTTAATCAGCGACGTGTAATAATCCTATATCTCATGCGTGCCCCCGTGCTCATGTACCACTCGGCGACTCTCATTCGTCGACACCCTCATCTTGAGGGGACGATTAAAAGTACGGAGAGTGAGTCTTTCGTGCCTTTGAATCACGATAGGGAGGGCCATCCCTCCACTTTATTAAACAAAATTGGCGGATTATTATCGGACCATCGTTAATATTTTATTCTAATCAGATTCTGAGATGTAGTGTTATTTAAGTATTTAATGAATATGTAAATCCGACCCTGACATATTCCCTCTCGTGATGAAGTGCGTCTTCCTTTGATATGGAAATAATCAACGGGGAATTTTTTATTGGTAGATGTTATATAAGGCACTTTGTTGTACTAAGGTTGGATAATTCTTTTTTTAGGTAGCGGCGAATAAAGACTATCGGTTGACGGCATAAATTAAAAATTTTCCTCTGCCATGACGTATTTTTATACGCTTGGAAGTAAGAATCGCATCGTTATATTTATGTAGGGTAGAGCATCAATGAATTTTAATTATACTTTATTAACGACGTAACGTAAACGAATAATATTCTTGGAAGTATTCTTCCTTAGAGACGATTATATGAATTCGTCTTGTATCAAAGATCTATCTAATAACGTTATAAAATAATTATATAATAGTAGTAATCGATTGTAAATATTTCTTAATTATAACTATTAATTGATGGGAAAATATTTTTTATATTTTTGGATTAAAAGCAACACTTAATTTTACTTTTTACTACAACCCCCTTTACTTTGTCATGTTTCAGGAAGCTTGGCTTGGATCTGGTGCCACGCCAAGGTTCTCACATGGTGGAACCGGATACTATGTCTGTCGTGGAATTATATCACGTGGTAATTACGACTAAAATAATAAAACATTCTTCTCAAACCGATCGAATAGCTTGCGAACATCGAATAACGAGCCGCGTGCGAAAAAAAAAGAATCAAACACAACAACAATGAGATATGCATTTCATTAGAATGCTGACCACGAAAGTAGCATTCAATTTCGCTGCGGAGCGATGCAGTTATCTCTACGTTTAGCAAACTTGGCTTCTCGTAAATACAAATATAACCATCATCAGAATTTATTGAACTATGACGAGTGTAAACTTTTTAAAATATCAGACGATCCTTTTCTACCACAAACGTATTTTTTTGTCTGTCGATATGAGGTAAAATAAATTCATTAAAAAATTAATTAAACGCAAACAGTGATTAAGCGGTACATTTCTATCCTTTAATTCCATGTATTTTTAGTGTTTCTCGCTGGTTTACATATCTCCTCAAGCGAGCTTAAATTTAGAGTCCAAGAACTGAGTCGATCCGCTAACAAATAAATGAATGGATGAGTTGAATGAATGAATGAACGAATAAATGAATAAATAAATAACTAACGTTGTTCGCATGTCATTAATCCCGATCTTTTCTCGCGGGGGCGTTACAGCATGTACAGAGTGCCGAGAACTCGCAGGGCGCTTCCGCCCGCGGTACCCTACGCCGCAAGGAGCACAGAAAGGTCCTTACACATCACCTGTATTTCTGCATGAGGGACTTTGGTCACTCGGTCGGCGAGGACACCGAGATCTACTTCTCTCTATTCGATGCCAAGCGTCAGCAGTACCTGAGCGAGCGCTTCTTGGTACGCATCAGCAAAGAGGGCTTCTCCAATTACGTGGAGAAGATGCACAGCAATTGCACCATCTTTACGGATCTGGGAAATTCAGACTTGAGCCGCGATCTCTATATGATCGCCCACGTGATGCGCTGTGGCCGGATGTTATACTCCGATTCTAGCAAAAACAAGACTGGAACTACGACTTACAGGCGGCCCCATGGCGTGGCGGTTCTCTCCCTGGCGGAAGCCGCCCAAGAACACACGGAGGAACTCGAGATGACCTTCAAAGTAAGTAATGAAATAACATGTATCGAATTTTATTTTACCCTTGATTTACCGAATTTCCATGGCGTACTTTGTCAAAAAGATTGAGTTATTTTTTTTTCCTCTAAATTTTTTGATAACATTCAATGAGCGAATTTGTACGAGACGGATTTAATTGAATTTTCACTTGCTTGCAGGTGTATCAGGGGGAAGAGAAGGAGTTCCATCAGCTGCACGAACAAATTATACGCAACAACAAGTGCTCTCCTTTACCCGGACAGCCCAATTATGGAATAGTTGTATCCCTTCGTATTTTGCACGGCGAGCTTTCTCAAGTTCGAGAGGAGAATCCGTTGCTTTTCAAAAATATTTGTCTCACGAAGAAGCTCGGTTTTTCGGACGTCATTATGCCGGGCGATGTGCGTAACGATCTGTATCTGAAGCTGGAACGGGGTGAATTCGAGCGCGGCGGAAAGTCTACAGGCAAGAATATCGAGGTGAGATAAGATTTTTGAAGATTTATTTCTCTCGCGGTACGTATCTGTGAGAGTTCCGCGGAATATGGAATTAATTTTCGATTTCAAAAAAAATCACACAACTTATTATATAAATTTATTTATCTATTTAATAAATTAAAGTATCATAAAAACACGATATAAAAGATAAATTATTTTTATGATGATAAAATTTAATATTTTGTACTGTCTGTTGCAATAAAATTAGGTGACAATCCTAGTCCTGGACGCGGACGGCCAACCCTTGGAAGAGTGTCTGTTTGGAGCCGCGGGGATGGACGGTAGCTCCGAGTATCAGAGTCTGGTCATATACCATCACAACAGCCCATCATGGGCGGAAACCGTGAGATTGGCGATACCCATCGACAAGTTCTACGGGAGCCACGTGCGTTTCGAGTTTCGGCATTGCTCCAGTGAGTCCCAATAGATATCGATCTGACTCTGGTCTTCCGCCTTCTCTTAAACGTTCTCCGCTTATCTTCCATCTCTTCTCACCTATTCTTTACGATCTTCATTTACCTTTTCACAACGAGAAAGCGCTTGTGTGCTTGCAGCACGCGAGAAGAACGACAAAAAACTTTTCGCCTTCGCGTTCGTACGACTGATGGAGCCCGGAGGTGCTACTCTTCAGGATGGTCCGCATGAGTTATACATTTATAAATGCGAGGAACGCGCGAAATTGGATTCCCTGAGTTACCTGTCGTTGCCGAGTAACACGAGAGAGCCGTGCGCCTCAAGTAAATGAGAATTCTTTAATAAAATTAAAATTTCTTTGGATAATATTCGATCAAAGTTGAATGTATGAAGAAAATAAAGAATCAATAATTATAAAAATTAATACGATATTAATTATTGATACGATATTAATAATTTATTATTACATTATTTATAAACTATCTCAATTGTATTAATATAGGTGTTACTGTATAAAATATTTATACTACTAAAAAGAAACTATTAAAATTAAATACTATTAAAATTAAATTAAATACTATTAAAATTAAATATATTTGATTAGAAGATATATTTATATTCATATAGTTATTTTCTTATTGCTTTCCAGGTCCACCAGCTTTCTCTAGATCACCCAAGGAGACTGTATTTGTACATACCTTGCTTTGCAGTACCAAATTAACGCAGAATGTTGATCTACTTAGTTTGCTACAATGGAAGGCTCATCCCGAGCGAATATCCGAGGCTCTCGGTCGCGTTCTTCGACTGGACGGCGAAGAACTCGTCAAGTTCCTACAAGATATTCTCGACGCGCTCTTCGCCATGTTTCACACTGAGGACGGTAACTCTACGGCACATTCCGGTTTAGTGTTCCAAGTACTCGTGTCTATCTTTAGTTTGTTGGAGGACTCCAAGTTTGAACATTTCAAGCCAGTGATGGACGCTTATATCTCGGATCATTTCGCCGCGGCTTTGGTATACAAAGGTCTTCTCAGCAGCGTGCAACATTGCGCCGACTGGGTAACCGCTGCGGAGAAGCAGGAACCGATCATGAAGTGCTTCCGCTCTCTCGAATATATCTTCAAGTTTATCATTCAAAGCCGGCTGCTGTTTGCTCGCGCGACCGCCGGTCAATATGAGGACAGTTTCAAGCGCGACCTATATTGCGTATTCGCAGCCCTCAACAAGATGTTGGGTATTCCTTATGAAATGGTGCTGCTGTCGCAAATCGCGCTATTACTGTCGATCGCGGTGGTGTTCGAACAGCTAGTAGCAGTGCTGCCGGTCCTCGAGGTTGCTAAACTCACCTGTACAATGTTAGACTCAGTGCCACGGGAACCACCGTTGCAGCTTACTCAAGCTAAGCTGGTTGCTATTAAAAATCTTACCTCGTCCAGCCTGTTTCGCAAGGACGACGAAAGTCGGAACATGTTACTTGTCACCATATGTCGTCACTTGCGCATCCATCTGGCACGCAGGGAGGAATTACGATCCTGTACTGATATCCTAGGTGAGATACTCAGTTTCTTGCATAAGCGTGGCAGGGACACGAACAAGGTCAACAATTGCATACACCACGACGTCGAGACGCTTTGTCTGTCGGTGCTCGATGTGCTCATACAGACAATACTGATCGTGATAAATGCCAATGGACCGGTCCTCGGTTGTCTCGTCGCCTGTCTCATCGGACTACTTCAGCTACTGGACGAATACCATTACGCGCGACTCTGGGAAGAGTTGACGCATGCCGGCGACCGGAAACCTCTCAAAGACTTTCTGCTACGGGTATTCCTGGTGCTGCGCGATCTTGTGCGCCAAGAGGTGTTTCCACCAGACTGGCTGGTCATCAGAATGCAGGCCAATAATGTCATCCTGAGGTCGTTGCAGGAACTCGCGCAGCCGCTCGCTTTTCGTTTCCTCCATGGCAGCTTCGATTCGCAGCTCTGGTCCACGTACTTCAATCTGGCAGTGGCTTACCTTACCCAGCCGTCGCTCCAACTCGAACAATTCTCCGAAGTTAAACGGGAGAAGATTGTCGAGAAGTACGGCGACATGAGAGTACTCATGGGCTTTCAGATACTGTCCATGTGGTCGCACTTGGGCGAGCGTAAACTCGAGTTCATACCGAGCATGGTAGGACCTTTCCTCGAAGTCACTTTGGTGCCGGAGAGCGAACTCCGCAAGGCAACTCTTCACATCTTTTTCGATATGATGGAGTGCGAACAGCGAGCTCGTGGCAGCTTCAAATCTGTGGAATCCGAGCTGATCGACAAACTTGACATTCTTATCAGCGAGAACAAGGGTGACGATGAGTACAGACAGTTGTTTAATACCATGTAAGTTATGTCGCTTGGTTTAATTGAATTCATAGACATTCAATAGACATTTTTACAAGTTTAAGTCTCGAGATCTTATACTTTTAAAACATCCAGAAACCAAAAAGAAGTTTCACGAAGAGATAATTTCATTAGATATTGAAATAAAAATTACTCTTCTGTATTATACTTTCTATTTCTAAAACATTAAAAATTTTTAATTCTACAATTTGTTACTTTTGTCATCACATTTTTGTATCATACAAATGCAATTATTACAATTATGTGGCATTTTCTTGTTTGTGTTCGTTCCATTAAAGTATTACGTAATACTTATCTTATTTCATTTCATGCCGCTTCAGGGAACATCTTAGCGCTGTGTAAGTGCAACATTTACAGTTGAACATGATCGTTAGACGTTTAGCTTTAATTAATTTCCTAAATTCGCTTGCAGATTACTAGACAGAGTGCAGTCCGAGGATCCAACTTGGAAGGACAGTGGCACGGCCTTTATAACGTCCGTCACGCGTTTATTGGAAAGGCTTCTCGACTACAGAAGCGTTATTCAGGGTGACGAGAATCGTGACAAGCGCATGTCATGCACCGTGAATCTATTGGTAACGTGTTAAAGAAAGATCTAGAGATCTGCTCGCTACAAATAGATCTAATAAACTTCACGCGATTACTTATTATTTGTTAATATACTGCGGCTGTAATCAAGGAACGTGTGCGCAAAGCCGCACAACTACAATATATACAAGTTACTTCTCTTATGATTTAGCGCGTTAATTAACTAAACCGTGCGACACTTGAGCGACACACCACATGTATACTCAGCGGATATATTTGTGCTTGTGTGATATACAGTCACTCTGTACGACATTTAGCACTCGTGTTCGCACTCTCTGATGGAAATTTTATCGTTCTACCTGTTTAATTGTTTCTCGAATCATCAATTGTCAGAAGCGAATCTCTCCCAAGTGTAACATGGGATTACTTCTGCTCTTTCTCCAGAACTTCTACAAGAATGAGTTCAACCGGAAAGAGATGTATCTGCGTTACATCTACAAACTGCACGATCTACATTTGGTCGCTGAGAATTATACGGAAGCCGGCTTTACGATGAAGCTCTACGCCGATCAGCTGGGCTGGGGCTCGACCATTCTACCACCCGATCACGCTCATCCCCAGCAACCGGAATGGCAGCGCAAAGAGCTACTCTATCACAAGATCATTCATTATCTCGATCGTGGCAAGTGCTGGGAAAAGGGTATACCCTTGTGCAAGGAGCTGGCGATTCTGTACGAGTCTAGGTTGTACGATTATGCCAAGCTTAGTCACATATTGAAGTTGCAAGCCAAATTTCTGGATAACATCCTGACGCAATTACGCCCGGAACCGGAGTACTTCCGCGTTGGATTTTACGGCCTCAGCTTCCCGCTTTTCGTCAGAGTGAGTTAGATGTATAATGTTTTTAAAAATATTCTCTTAATATAAAGTAATTCAATTCTATTCCATTAAAAATATTTTACAAAAGTTTGAGTTTCAGCTTTTATTATTTTACTTCTTGCAAAATAAACGCTTGGAAAATGTCACTGTGCCTTTGTTGTAGAATAAGTTGTTTATTTATCGCGGTCTGGAGTACGAACGAATAGGGGCGTTTACGCAGCGGCTGCAGACCGAGTTTCCTTGTGCGCAAATTTTAATGAAGAATTCCCCACCTGACGAAACTATCCTCACATCCGAGGGTCAATGTAAGTGAGATCAGAATTATTAATTATTTTTTTATATTATAAAAGTCAGTCTCAATGATTTGGGACTCAACAATCTTTTATGAATGAATATATTTTATTTAATTTATTTAATTTTATATAATTAAATTGTACTGTATTTTTGTAGATATTCAAATTTGCAATGTGAAGCCGATTCCCGAGGAGAACAGCCTGGCTTGTAGCGGTGTCGAAGTTCCAGAACGTGTGGTCGCCTTCTACTTGGTGAACGACGTTCGTAAGTTTACATTCGATCGGCCGCTACATCGCGGCCCAGTGGACCGTGAGAATGAATTCAAATCATTGTGGATCGAGAGGACGATGTTGACAACGGAGGCTAAGCTGCCAGGGATCCTCAGGTGGTTCGAAGTGATCGAGAGACGGTCGGAGTTGTTGGCACCAGTACAGTACGCCTGCGAGACTATGCAGAGTGTAGAGAGAGAGCTGAGGCGGCTGGTGGCACAGTATACTGCGGAGCCGCACAGAAATATCAATCCATTCAGCATGCGGCTGCAGGGTATCATTGATGCTAACGTAATGGGCGGAATTACCAAATATCAAGAAGCTTTTCTCACGCCGGAGTTTGCTCGACAGAATCCCGAAATGGTGCCGCATGTTAATCGATTGAAGGGATTAATACTAGATCAGATGAGTGTATTAGAGTCCGGTCTGGTGTTGCACGGTCAGATTGCGCCGACCGGAGTCCAGCCGTTGCATAAGAGGCTAATCGAGAGGTTCACCCAGCTTAAACAAGGTCTCGGTCCGTTGACCAGGCAGAGAACCATTCATCAAGACAGCATCGTAAAGTAAGTATATTCTATATACTCTAGAAAATTTGTTTGTCTCATTGTATCATAGTTAAAGCTTCCAAAACTGGTTTCATCACTCTAATCGTATCTTTGTTTTTTTAGTTCACCTTTACCACCCTTACCAGTTAACGACAAGCAGCGTCCAGCCACTCTGGAAACCGCTGGTTCTAGATCGTCACACGCCGACAGCGATGGCCTTCCTGAGGACGAAGGCTTCTACACAAAAGTAGACGGCGTGCCGCCGCCTATTCCGCAGCGAGAAGTACGCCCGCGTTCCGTCGGCTATGGAACAACCCCGCCTAGGCCCACGCATCAAAGATCTCTCAGTAAGCCTCTGAGTCCAAAACTGCCATTGAGGCATTCTTTGCCTACTCCTACTGATGGCGGGGATCAAGGCGGCCTCAGAAGCTCGTGGAGTGAACCCGGGCCCGAGCCCGCCCCGCCACTACCACCTAGGGGTTGCAGTAAGTCAACTTTCTTTATTATTATCTATGTACATATTAAATTAATATTTTCTATACCTTATTATTTATTATATTTATTATTAGATTAGATTAAAATTTAATAACTATCGGGAATAAATTCTCTATGAAAATATATCGCAACTTTTTATTTTAGTGCTAGACAAGAGAGATTCGAACACCAACACAGTGGTACCGCCGGCGCCGCCAAAACGTGGTTTAACACACAAACGTACGAATACAGAGTGGAGTACCGACGACGACTCCGAAATCACGGAACCAAGAAACGAACCAAATGACCTACGTGACAGCGGTATCTCCACTGCCAGTCTGCTGGACTTTCAATCACATTTGACGAACCTAAACAACCTAGGCTACGAGGACTTTGAGCCGCGCTCTCGATGCAATGATATTATGAACATCTCACCACCATCTGTAATAAGCGCGCTTAATGTTTCCACTGGCAGCTTCGCCAGCGGTACATTCCAGGGCTCGCATTCTCTCCCCAATCAAGAGGTAAGGAAATATAGCCGAAAGTACTTGCATATATGCACTAAAATATATTTATATGTATTTATTAAAAAAAAATATATATATGGCATCTTTTTAGTGAACAAATTGCTAAAATATTTTTTTCAATAAAAATTTAACTTTGTGAGACTTTTCAAATTTTAAGATATTGTATATTGGCAACTTATAGTTTCTTTTTAATTAATTTTCTTTTACTTCACATTTTTATAACAGACATTCAAATAACGTCAATATTTATATTCATAAATCACAATGTGATAGTAATGATTTGATTAATTCCCTTTTACAGGTGAACCCTCCACCGATCCCTCCTAAGGCTCATCAGGACACTCCGTCAGCTCCTTCAACCTTGGAAAGAGTATCGAACAGAACGCAGAACCACGGCCACTCGGAGAATTATTCCGTGCCGAAGATGCAGACGCTCTCTGTGGCCTCCGATACGGAGAGCACCGTGTAGTAGACGATATCTCCCCCTAGTCTCTAGCGGTTAGTATTTAGTGATGTATATGTGCCATTATGGTCAGGCGCGAATTTCGTATTCGATTTGTCCCTCGAGTCGTCGGGTGGACTTTCTTAGACAGTAACTTAAGTAAAATAAGTATAAGAATTATCATCGTTGTCATCATTGTCGTTGTTGTCGTCGTGTCTAACGAGTAGAACGCGGAGAGACGGGCTCAGATCTGTCGTCGAGATTTCTGACATTTGCACATGACTTACTCCGCACGTAGCTAATAGCGAACTGTAAGCCAAATCAAACAATTCCATAACAAATCTGAAATCACAAATTGGACTCCCGAAAATGTAAAACGGACAGTATCCAACTCGTATATGCGTACCTTTGTAGAAAAATAGAAGGAGAAAGTAAAAAATGCGTAATCGCTCTTGAACACCGGAAACATCTAGCGAAGAAGCTCCTCTTGAAGAGGAGCTCATCTGGACATGATCGGTGATCAAGAATTGTGGTGTGTGTGTGTATATATATATACACAGACACACACAGGCACTTACATATGTATCGACTTTACATAAGAAAACATTGCTCTTCCGAATATATCGATCCACACATACCACACCGACACTATATATATATTTTGTAATTTATTTATATTTTCGACGAAAAAATAAAGATAATTTTTAAATCAATTTTTAAATTAATGATCACCGCAGACTGATGTGGAGTGATATTACCGGTTGCGGGTGGTTGGAAAGAAAGAAATCTTACCCCGAGATACTGAGGGGTATATAAATTATGTATTTTGTCACAGTTCTTTTTTCTCTTCGTCTCGTATGAGTGTATATACAAAAGTATGAAAAAATGCGCCGCATGATTGTACGCTTCGACTTATACTACTTTTTCTTCTTTTCCATGGCATATAAAATAAAGAGAAAGATTGTAAAATTCTATAAAAAAGTAAATGAGACCTAAAATTATATATATATACAGGATGATCTTTAATTATATGTTAATATTTTAGAGGATGAATGTAAAGCTCGAATGAAGAAAAGGATGTCCGGAAATAAAATCTAAATGAAAAACGTTCATGATATTTTTTCGATTTTTAGCTTCATTTTCTAAAGTACATATAATTAAGGATCATTCCGTGTAGAAAAGAAAGAGAATAGATAGTGGAATGTATACATTGCACAATATTGAGCTCAAAAGGGAGAATTTAAGATAGGATGAAATGAGATTAATGAATATATACGCGATAATGATTGGAGATCATTTTTGTTCTCCGTATCTTTCTAAATGTCATTGCTAATTAACGGCAACGATCATTCATTGAGAATTGGAGATTCACAAGTCGGAGCCGAATCGCTCCTACATAAAAATAATAACAAGCGCAATTTATTCTGTTGGGTCGATCAGAGTGGTTGAACCATTCAGTGTAAGCTTTGATTTTACTCCTAATTTTCTATATCTATCTCAAATACAAAAAATTGTATTCAAAATATGATTTGTAAATTGTATAAACTTTATTTTCTCTTTGCATTCTAAATCCTCCAGTTATGTAATGGATAAATATGACATCGAGATATTTTCCAATGATGTAATTGGTAATAATTGCCGATTTGTAATTATAATATATATTGTACATATATATATGTATATATCACAATTATAATGTATTGTATATATTATGTACTATATATTATACATATAATATATACATATATATATGTTACATAATTCTATCAGATCATTGGAATATATTTTAATGTGAGGTAATGTTATCTCTCAAGATTACTCTGATAGACCTTCCATGTGCAGTATATAAACAGGCACTCACACATACATGCTAATTAATATGGCTAAGTATGTAAGTACAGTCATGGCCGCTTCTTAAAATATATATGTATATATATATATATCGACGATCGTTCGAGTCTTTATTGCGCGTCGGACACTTAAGCTTAAGGTGTAAACTAAATTACTTTGTACGTTGTTCTCGTTCGTGGCACGGACCTCGTCAGACGGACGTTTCCGCATTAGTATCCTTCCTGCAACAGCGACAATTCGCGATTAGTTTCGACCCAATTGATCACCCAGAATGGGCGATACTTCACGGGAAAAATTAGCGACAGAGACAATCGTTGCGGTTTTGCAGGACGATTTATAGATTTGTATCGTCACGTTCGCTTACCTCCTCGCTGTTGATTCGACAGTCGTCAGGGCAAGCACGGATCACAGAAAAGATACAGTTATGTTAGAACGTTCCAACGCCACCTTTTGCGCATACAGCAAGGAGAAACACGAGAAACCAAAGAAAAACGAGAGCGAATTAAAAGGAGTGTTACGATTACTGCGCTAAAGACAAGAAAACGCTGTAACTTAAGTATGTTAGCTCGCCGCCCACCTTTTTTTTTTACATACACTGGATGTGACGTACTTGTCTTTTTGTATTGTCTTTTTGTAAATTGTTTTATATTGTCAATGAACTTCTTGGATAATCGTTTATATAAAGGTTTCTATTTTTATCCAAATGTGACGTAGTTTTATTTCTACTTTGTCAATTTTAATTATAAGCTCTCATGATATTCCATCTTTTATTAATTGTATAAATATTACTGTAGCCACAGACCATTCAAAGTTAATTCCATTTTAAGATTTGCTGGAAGCCATGTATATCTTTTTTTGTTAATCATTCTTAAAAGTTCTATATCGAAATATCACTCTTTATATCCTTCTTAAAAGAAGATATCATTCTCATAGACAATATATGTGTAGAAAAGAAAAATCTCTAAGACAATTTAAAAAATAGTCTCTTTGTTATCTTTGATTTAGACATCAAATCCATCGTACATAAAAGGTTCGTTCATGCTCTCTACTTTGCGTCTATTTAAAAAGTCATCCGATACCCGATTAAAAAAATAAATCTCCCAAATCCAAGCGTGATATGTGTACTACTCACTCGGTCTCAGTGATGGTCTGCTCATATTGCTGTTGCTGCTGCTGCTGCTGTTGCTGTTGCTGCCTGAGCGCCGCCAGCTCGTTGCTGTGCTGCAGGTCATGGGTCAACGAGCTGGATAGAATCCTGCCGCTCATCGGCAGGATGTATTCGGGCCTGTCCTCCAGAACGGTGGGGGTGCCCATCTTGCCGCGTTTCAGACTGCCGTACCTTTCAGAACCGCTGAGGTTGTCGTGCTGGGAGCCGTGCAGACTTTGGCCGCGCTTCAGGCTGCCGTAACGCTGTTCGGAACCACTCAGGTTCTCGTGATTCGAGTTCTGCGAGTGGTGGCTCATGCTGGAGGCGAGGATACGCGACGACATGGACAGCAAGTATGGGGTGGGCGACACCGTGTGATCTTCCTCGGCGGTATAGGGGAACAGATACTTTTCGCCCAGATGATGTATCTTCTCTTCACCTTCCGAGTAGTTCTCGTCCGGCTGGTTCTTCTGTGGCGAACTCATCTCCGGATACGGCAGCGGGTTCGGGCTCGAGGTCTTGTTCGAGGCCATCTCGTTGTCCGACATTGTGCCGCCGGACCATTGGCTACCGCGCACGTCCATCACTGCAATAGTATTATTTCTTAACTCTGTTCTCAAAAATCATACCACAACCTTATAATACAATTGTGGGAAATAATATATATATTTAAATTATTCAATTTGATTTAATTTGACTTTATCTCTTTATTTGGGCCCCAAATTTTTTTACTTTTTTAATCATCCATCTTTTGTATTATAATCTAAGATTGTTTCACAATTTTTTTTTGTTTTTTATGTTTCGCTCACCATTTGACGACAAGTACGCTTCCGGCAGTTGGGAGCTCCATCGGGGAGCGTAGATGGGTTTAATGTTGGGGAACAACTCGGCGTTCGAGCAAAGTATGTTCAAGTGTTCGGCGGGATTGGTGTGAATATTGGGCAGGTAGCTGTGAGCGACGTGCTGCTGCGTGGATACCCCCATGTTTCTGTGCGATCTCGACGTGACGTCGTCCTCATCGGAGCTATGTGAACTGGCAAGATCCAGGCTTCTGCCACCTGCTTCAGCCTGCGAGCCATCGGAATCTGATTCCGATTCTCTGCGCTGACCTCGTACCTCCGTAGATTCTGTTGGGAACGTTGCGATATTAGGAGAATTCTAAGAATTATTTAATAAATTAATTTAATTGAATCAACTTTAATACAGCTAATAAATTTTTTCGTTCGCTGTTTTTAAGAGCTATACCTTGTCGAGAATGTAGCGCTGACCGATGACTCCTCGACGACAGATACGGATCTCGATCGCTGTTGTAATTGCTCGTGGACGTTGACGTGTGTCTCAAGTGCGTATCACTACGATACGGACTTGAGCCTGTTTTGTTTGTACTTCTTGAAGTCGTGCTGCTCGTGGAAACGCCGACGTGAACTCTCTTGCACGCGGATTCCGCTCCGCTGTAGGTCGAGGCATAAGCTAACGCCGAGCGCTGAAACATAATCGTCAATGTTGTAATGCATTCATGTTTCATTTGTATATTTGTATATTTGTAACAAGAGATCAATTAAGTTACGTACCGAATGGCCATTTACGTTCTGACTGCTACTTCCGTTGCCCATGCTTCCTTCTAGCAAAGGCGTCTTTTTGCCGATACACCTTAACAGACTCTGATACAAATTTCTCCTCACTCTGCCATTGATGAAGCAGTAACCGATCAGGCTGAATGCCGCGTGGACCACGATAGCAACACTCAGTAAGTACGATAACATTGGCGAATTCTCCGATGCATTGAGAACTGCCAGAGTCCACGTCGATCCCAGCAAAGGTAACGAGGCCACAGACAGCCATAAGAGAGTTCGCAGATTTCCAAAACCCATGATGTGCTCTTTCAGGGTGAACGCTGCACGGATACACATCACGAGAATGCAGAAGTTCGCCAACACGGCCGCGCAGACGGGCCCTATGAGCGACCAGATCACGGTCTCATAGATGGACAGCCAGCAGCTGGAAGAAAATCAAATAGAAATTTATGTAAATTTGTAAACTAAAATTTTTACATTTAAAAGTTTGAAATTATTATGTTCTGGTTTTGCCAAATCGCGAAAGAATAATATTACATTATAATACGGATCGTGTCGCAAACTTATAATTATATCACCGTCTCATATTTAATTTTAATCTTCCATTTTATTCTTTTTTTAATGTTATTATTGGCTTGATAAAATAATGAAATTTTTAATGTTATAACAGTATATTCTAGATTTCAGATTTTAGGTTTCAAAATACATTTATGGAAATATAATATATTATTTATATATAATAAGAAACAGATTACTGTATCCAAGGAGAACAGAAAGTCAAAATAATATCAATTTGACTTTCTTCTTGAGTAAGATCAACTTACAAATAGAAATTTCCGTACTGATCGGCTCTCACGCCGATAGTAAGGCCAACGATGACAGCCGGCAGACCATATCCCATAGTGTAATAAAACCTCATCTGGCCGTGATTTACGTCTCTCATTTCCGTCAGCATCCGATAGAGATGAACAGAGTCTACGAGGGTCCAGGCGAAAGTACTCAACCAGGCGTAATGCAGTCCTATCGCAGTGAGCTTGCACGGGAATTCATTGGAAATGAGGGGATTTCTGGCTTTCAGTGCAATCAGGTACAGGATTTCCGCCACGAGAACACATAATACCAGATTCTTGTGAATACTGTTAGAGTTGGTGCCACCGCCGCGGATCAACGCCAAGATTAGAAGAGCGGATAATAGCAGCGGCAAGGCGAGGATGAACGCGCTGTAACTGGTAACATCCTCCAGCAAGGACGGTTCGGGAACGTATTCGAGGTCGAGGACGTCTGTTAGTATAGCGAAGGTGGACAATTGCATGCAAGAGCAGTTCACGATAGTGCCAAAGGATAGGGAATTGTCTTCGATTTCCGTCGTGCAGCCCATTCGGCTCCATTCGCCGACTCTGAAATTTATTTAAAGAAATTATGTAGATTACTATAAAATTTTGTTATTAAAATTAAATGAAATAAAATTTGAATTTTTATACAAATAAATTGCCAATTAAATCTATCAAATGTCGATTAATTGTTCATAAAAAATTAGAACTTACTATTCGTAAGGAATCAATTAACTTTTCTTACCCTCTTGCCGTGCTCCAATGAACGCATTGCGGATTTGTTCTGGTCTTGAAATCATCGTTTTCATTAAGCCAAAGTCTGACTTGAATCGGTGACTGCAGAGGGATTCCTGTCAAAGACTCGTAGCCGTCATCCGAGGGAACCAACACCGAAACGGTCATTACTGGCGATCCAACTGCTACTTCCACTCCCCATCTAACTGCCACCGAGTCATCGAATCTATAATTCAAGCGTTATTAACCAGATAAGCCATCTCTCTTTATTCTCATTTTTTTTTACATACAAAGTTTAATAAAAATAATATAATTAATAAGAATAAATAATTTGATTCTTCATGTTAAGGTAACAGTTAATTGATACAAGTAGCATAAATACGCACCTCTGCGGTAAAAGAGCACCGAGTTCTTTGTATTGCACGTAACTCAGCACGGCCTTTCGATTGTTCAGACTGTTCTTGACATTCAGCTCACCCTGCATGAGCGGTTTGATACCTAATATGTTGAGCGGCACCTGGATCTTTGAATGCGGATCAAATTTCTTGGGATCAGCCATGTAGTTGTTGTACTTTGGGAAGCTAATGGATGGACCAAAGTGTGTTGAAGAGCTTAGAAAAGCAGAGGTGTCGGGCAGAATGACCTTCCGGTTGGCTTCCGCGGGCCTCACTGTTGATAAGGTGAGATCTTCCTTGTACTCGGCGGCCTCGTAGCCGAAGAGACTTTCTGATGTTACGACGTCTAGACCTAACACTAAAATACAACGCAATTTAATAATAAAATAAATAATAATAAAAATAGAGTAAAAATTAATTTTTTCGCGCAATATAAAATGTAATATATTTTGATTATTAATTAATTAAAAATAATGATAATTATATATATATATATATATAACTTTATTATTTTTAATTACTATTTAATTAAATTTTATCATTATCATGTATCGCGCAAAATTATTTTTAAATAAAAAATTTGTATTAATTTCAATTTTAGAGAAAATCAAAATAGCAACAAGTATCTACAATAAAGATAACAAAATATCTAAAAGTACTAAATAGTTTATAGAAATTCTATAATAAATTATTTTATTAATTAAGATAATTATAAATTGAAAGAAAGGATCACTCACCAACGTTATCGTCGACCACTTCGAAGGGATTGGTAAAGGTATCATGTTGAGATGCCGTTAAAGTCTTCAAGTATTTCGCCATACCATCCAAAATCTTATCGGGACTGTCTCCGTTAAGTTCTTCTATCCTTTCCCATTTTTCCTTGTATTTGGCCCGCAGAATTGCTCCGGCTATGCCGACCAGATGAGAAACATAATCCTTGTCCTGGCTGTGAGTTAGGTTCAGACCCACCAAACTTTCTTCGTAACGCAGCAATGCCACCAGCAAAGATTCCGCCACCAAAAGATCCGCTCCGTACATATCTCTCGTAATATTCACCGCCCTGTGAACATCCTTCGCCATCTTCACGGCCACGTACGTGTTTAGCGTGAGATCCTTGGTCTCCAGAGCTGCCAATTGGTGTCGTTGCTCAACGAAAGCCTCCGAAGTGCAGTTAAAGAGATCGGGTGGTTGCCAACCGCCCAGCTTGTCATCGCAGGATCTAGAGGTTTTGCCTTCGGCGGTGCCGGGACAGTCCTCGATGGCCGTCATCCCAAAGAGAGTACGCGGCCACCATAAACCGTCCGAGTACGATCTGGGACAGCCATCGTAGACCACCTCGCAACCCCTCAAAGTCACCTAATATATTAAACATCGACATTTTTAATTAACACATCACTAAGGATCTTCCTAAATTAAAATTATTATTAGAGACGGTATATTTTATTTTAGAAAAGTATTCAGAGTATTTAGAAATCCCAGAAATACTAAACTATCATCAATTGACCTTGTGATAGGTTTTTGCTTTTTTGATGGGAATTTATTTTAAGAGTGTTAAGGTTTTGCTTTGGAAATTTAAAAAGGTGTCACGATGTTATCTAAAATGTATTTTAAATTTTGTTCTACTCTCTCTCCCTCTCGCTCTCACCTCGGCGTAAGGATTTGGGCAGTCGGTGCATGAACGACCGATCACTCCGGTCCGACAGCGGCATTGACCAGTCTCGCTGTCGCAACGGGGTCCGAAGCTGCCGGTTGTGTAGCACTCGCATGGTATGCATTCCTTCCGTCCATTTGGTTGATAGTGATTCTCTTTGCAGTGACACTCGCCAGTGGTCTTGTTGCAAGCTGGATCGTAGCCCTTGGTCTCGTCGCAGTGGCAGGGTCCGCAGATTGGGGAGCCCCACCATGTCGCCGGACAGGGTTGCTCGCTCTTCGTCTCGCAGTAATCTCCGGATATATCGGGAGAATCGCATTCGCAACGATAACCGCGTCGCACGTCGGTCGCGTCTTCAACGCAGGTGCCGGCGTCGTTGCAGGGCTCGAGGTTGCAGACGCGTTCGCAATCGCGACCGACGCGGCCAGCCGCGCATACACACTCGCTCGACCGCCACTGCGCGATGCAGACCGATGCTTGAGGACATTCCAAGCTGCACTGGGTTTCGGACGGACAGCCGGCGTCGACGTTCTCTTGGACGGTTGGCCGCTGGAGAACGCTCTGATTGGTACCGATTCGTACGTCCTGCAGACAACCGTCGAAGAACGGCAGGTCGATGTTGGCCGCTTGATCTGAACCGCCTACGAGGATTCTGCCGACATACAGGCCCTGTAACTTGGCTGGTAGCGGCACAGACACGGGTCGTTCGCGATAGTCCGTGTCTAGGAACACGTGGCCGCTCTGCCAGACGACCTCCACGCGGTGCCACTCACCATCCGCGACCGTACTGCTAGTTCGGATCACATCGGCACCGTCCAGCGAGACGACCAGCTTGCCGTCTCGGATTTCCAACAGGACCGAGCTATTCTGGCCGATCTGCACGCTCATAACGAACGCCTGTCGTGCGCGGGTCCGAAGACTGAGAGCCGTTGTCCACGGTAACTGAATAGGTCGCAATAACGGATTGAAGCCGAGCGTTCCGTCGCCGTGAAAGCCATACGGTGCGCCTATCTCTTCGGCACAGGTAGATCCGGCAAAGTTATGTTCGCACTCGCATACGAAACCTGACCAGATTTCGCGGCACTTGCCGTTGTTTCTGCAGGGCGACGAGGCGCAGAAGGCGGCCTTCTCAGGGCAACCGGTGTTCGTTCCATTGTCGGCCACGAATGAGTTCAGGTCAACAAAAACGTGATCGATGTAGAGATCACTGATGCATCCGACGTAGTCCTTGTTCCGGATTTGGAAGCTGGATGGGATCGCCGGTAGACCACCCAACTGCAACGGTCCAGTCAGATCCAGGAATCTGTGACATGTTTCGGTGACAAGTCCGCAGCGTTCTTCGAGGATCCTCTCGCTCCTACCGGCGCAGGTCCATCTTGGACCCAGCCTCTCTCCGTGCTTCAGAGCGAGCGCGACGTCGCAATCGTCCAAAGACACCGTCACTGTCCGATTAATGTACGAAACCACCACTTCGTGCCACCGACCGTCTGAGACACCGCCGGGAACGCTCGCCGTCGCCCTCGTCACTTCGTCACCGAGGGAAAAGCTAAACTGCACGCACGAGTCCACGATTTCCAGGGCGATGAAGTCGTGGCGTTCGTTGTATCTGCCGTTGTAGAGCAGCAGACCGTCGGCCAATTCGGTGGCGAATTTCAGCCTAAGATGAAGACGATGACGTTGTTTGAGAGAAGCAAAGGTGAGGAATGTCGCCGGACTGAAACTGCGCGCCCTCAATTCGCAGAGAGGTGTTACGCTCTCCAGAGTGGACACGGGGCAACCCTCGCAGGCGAAGCCGCCGGTATTCTTTATGGCGCATTGAGAACCGCCCTTGCAAACTCCGGGAGAGCAAGTGTCGCGGTCCAGCGAGATCTCGCAGTTCATACCAGTAAAGTCCGGCCGGCAGGTGCACGAGTACCCGCCCTCTCGTCTGTGACAGGTGCCGCCGTTGATGCAGGGATTCGAGTAGCACAGATTCACTTCGGTGTCGCACATGTAAGCCTCGCGACTGCCGGTGAAGCCACGGGCGCATCTGCACGCGAACGTGGTCACCGGGTAAATCGGCCGGAAGAGAACCGTGTCACTGCTGGCAAAGCCAGAAGCGTTGCCAAACTTGAGCACCGTCAAGCATTCCTCGAAGTTCAAGCAGGGTTCGCGAACGCAGAGATTGTCGTCGAAGGGCAGAACGGTGACCGTTGCCAATCTCGCCAGAATACCGCGGTTGAGGTACACTCGTTCCTGAAGAAACTGCGGACTGTAAAACTCATCAACCGTGCCCGGCTCGACCCTGCGCGCCGAGAAGCTCACGTTCAGGATCTTGCCGTGCACATTCGCGTCTTCCTGGACACTAAAGAGAAAGATGTTTTCGCGCGGGCACGGAATGATGGCTGCCAGGCCATCCAGGAAATAACTCAGAAGAGGGCTGAGAAATGCCTCCACTGTCATGTCGTCCAGCCTTACTGTGATCGAATTCAACAGCATCTCGTCAGTGATCAGGCGCACCGATAACGTCATCGTCGCCTTTGCTTCATTGATGCCGTCTGTCACGGCGACCTCCATGGTCGCCACTCGCGGCACATTGGTGTTGAGCTGCGGTGACAGTCGGATTTCGCCGGTAGTCCTGTTGAGATCGATCAGATTCGCATTGTTGCCCGCGAGGATGCTGTAGACGAGATTATCCGTCACGTCGGCGTCCACCGCTGGTATCCGGCCAATCGGCGTAGTCGGGAAAAAGTCCTTGAAGTTGTTGAAGATGATCTGGAAGTCCTTAAGCACCGGTGCGTTGTCGTTCACGTCGGTCACCAGGATCTGTACCACCGCGTCCGAGCGTAGCGGTGGCGACGCGGCTCGCACCACGAGTTCAAACTTCTTCTTCGGCGATTCGTAGTCGAGTTCCTCGAGAGTGATCAATTCGGCCCGGTCGGCACCCTGACGGATATTCAGACTGAAGCTATTGGAGTCTTCGCCGCCGATAATGCTGTACTGCACCACCGCATTAGGACCTTCGTCCGGGTCATGAGCGTAGATTTCGCCGACAGTCGAACCGATCGGTGAATTCTCGGCGATGTAGAGAACGATCTTATCGTTCTCAAAGGCGGGCGGTGAGTCGTTTATGTCTTCGATCTTTACGGTGACGGGAACGACGGATGAGAGTGCGGGCGAGCCGCGATCAATGGCGACAGCTCTCAAGATGTAATGTGCCACCGATTCTCGATCCAGCGGTTTCGCGGTCCTGATGATGCCTGTCGTAGAGTCAATCGCGAACGCGCCATCGCCGTCGTCCTCTAAAGCGTACCTTACCTAGATCAATCATCATTGAGTTTATTAGAAAGTTAGGAAGAATATTAAAAAAATATTAAAAGTTTGTTTGTCTTTATGCTTTATTTCTTTATAAATATAATTTTAATATATTTACAGTTAATTAAAATTATTCAATCAATGTTAATCACCGTTTTACTTGAAAAAAAAAAATTGTTAAAGGCATCAGTTGACTGTGATAAAGTTTCTTGTAATTGTTTTCTATAATTTATTAATCGTATCTCAAATTCAAGACTTCTATATTAAAAATATTAAAACTTGTATTTGTCTATATAAGAAAAACCATTTGATATACTTTCCTCATTCATCAGATTATTTTATACATTTTTTATCAGAGAGAGTTATACTTACCCGGCCATTGAGATCGGTATCCGCATCAGTCGCTGCTACCCTCAGCACGCTGGTGCCCACCAAAACGTCCTCGGGAATCGAACCTTGGTATTGCGGCGCCTCGAAGACCGGCGCGTTGTCATTCACATCCGTGACGGAGATTTCTACATCGGTGGTGTCCGACATTGACGGCACTCCACCGTCCCGAGCGGTCACCGTCAACAGGTACGAGGGTACCAGTTCGCGATCGAGCGCCTTCGTCGTTGTGATCGCGCCAGTCTGTGGGTTGATGGTGAACTCGGTGACGGTCTGTTCGCCATTGTCAGTCGCCAGGCTGTACGTGATCTGGGCGTTCTTGCCGACGTCGGAGTCAGTGGCGCTCACCACCAGGACGGTCACGCCGATCGGCGCGTCCTCGAATACCGAGACCGAGTACGGCGCGTTCTCGAATACCGGCGAGAAGTTGTTGGCGTCCGACACGTTGACATAGACCAGGGCGGTATCGGTGCGGCCGCCACTATCCGACGCTGTCACCGTCAGCACAAACCGCTTCTCCTGCTTGTAGTCGAGTGGCTGGGCGACGGTGATGAGACCACGGCCGTTCTGCGACGCGATGGAGAAGCGACCGCGCGTATTGCCGCCCGTGATCTCGTAATGGATCCTGGCGTCCTCGTCCGGATCGGTAGCGGTCACCGAGGCGACCGGCGTGCCCGGCGGATCGTCCTCGGACACTACGGCCTCGTAATTCTTCGGCTCGAAATAGGGATCGTTGTCGTTCACGTCGGTCACCGTGAGAATTACTGTCGCGCTCGCGGATTTTGGTTCCTCGCCAGAATCCGCCGCGATTACGGTGAATTGGTACCTGAAGTCAAAATGAGAATTTCTCGTAAAAGAGCTCGCTAAAAAATCTAAAAGTAAGAGTATTAATAGAATTTAGTATAGAGTGTGAACAAATTACTTTTGATGAACACCAGCTGTAAACTTTTATCGGTTTGTATTTCAATCATTTCCGACAATGTTTAAATAATAATTTAATACTCGACGAGAGAAATGAATACCTTGAGCACTGCTCGCGATCTAACTGCTTCGTCGTATAGATCCAACCAGTCTCCGCGTTCACGGTGATAGGGAAGTTCTCCGTGGAGGCACCGGTGAAATCGCGCGCGCCGATGGTGTACTTGATGAGCGCGTTGTTACTCTCGTCGGCATCGTACGCTTGCACCCTCAGGACCGAATACCCCAGCGGCACGTTTTCCGACACCGACTCCTGGAAATGGCTGGTGTAGAATCTCGGCGCGTTGTCATTTACATCCCGGACCATCACGAGCAGCTGGGTGGTGTTGGAACGCGCGGGCGAGCCGCCATCTTGAGCGCGTATGACGATCTTGTAGCTCCTGGTGGACTCGTAGTCGAGTGGCTTGACCAGGGCGACGTCGCCGCTCATCGAGTCGATCGAGAAGGTGTTCTGCGTGTTACCGCCGATGATAGCGTAACGGACGGCCGCGTTGGCCCCAGCATCCGCGTCCATCGCCCTGATACGAGCTATTACCGGGTTAGTGGTGTAGTCCAAATCCTCCGGCACGGCAGCCGAATACGTGCGCTCGGTGAACTGCGGGTAATTGTCATTGTCGTCCAGCACACGTACCACCAGGGTCGCGTTTGCGCTACGTCGCGCCGAAGGTGGTGTCGCTTGATCCGTAACGCTGAGCACCACCGTGTAAATCTCGGTTTGCTCGCGGTCGAGGGTGGTTCGCGTGGTAACCACACCGGATCTGAGGTATACAAAGATTATGCGATGTTATGTTTAATTGAATTGGTCTCTTGAGAAATTTTGTTATAAGATTCCATAAACAGGAGTAACAAGAAGAACAAGAAAAAAACGTGAATATGTAAAAAAAGGACTTTATAAAGAGAATATTAAAATGTCTTTTTTCAGATTTCAAAGAATTTTACTTATTCTTTAATATTCCTGGATATGTCTGTAGCACTGACCTGGGGTCGATTCTGAAGGTCGCCGTATCCTCCGTATGCGTTGTGCTACCACTCGCCGTGATGGAGACGATAGAATATTCCACTTCGGCGTTTCTGCCGGTGTCTTGATCCGTAGCTTTGACCGTGATCACTGTGGAACCTACGGGAACACCTTCGCGCACTGACGCGTCATATTCCGGCCCCTCGAAGCTGGGTGTGTGATCATTCGCGTCCAACACGTTAACTTGAAGAGTCGTTGTGCCGGTGCGCGGAGGAAACGAGTCGTCCACTGCCAACACCTATTCGGCAAACGATCCGAATATTTGCAATTATAATAGAAGCTATCTTGACTAAAAATGTCTATTGATAAAATTTCGATCTATATTTTATTTTAATCAGAATTAATACATTTTTTTAGAGAAAAAAACAGTACCTCTCTTAAATAATGTTTCTTATTACATTTATTTTTATTATTGTTAAAGGTATTTTTTATCCAATATTTTTCTTCTTTTTATTTGGCGAATTCGATACGCACCCGAAAATAGTGCACGTCGACGTTCTCCCTGTCCAATCTGGCGCGGGTTGTCACTCTTCCGGTTACTGGATCGAGAGCCAATAATGCTTGAGACCTTGCATCTATCAGCGAGCTCATGGAATACCGTACAGCGCCGTTCTCGGGGTCTCTAGCCCTCACTGAAGTCACATACACCCCCGGTTCTCTTTCCTCCTCCACCGCGGCGACATAGAGTGGCTGCTCGAAATATGGAGATTGATTCTTGAGTTCTCGCCTCACCCTCCTGCCTAGATCGGTGTCGTCCAGTTGACGGTGATGGAACACAATCTTCAGACGATGCTCGGCATCGGTCAAACGCGAGTCCCCGGTGCAGCGTAAATTCATACTGACTGAGACCTTCCACAACGGATCGACCAAGCATTGCTCGCTGGCGGAAACCAGGTCCCCGGCGGCACCTTCCACGAGGAATCTGGGGTCCGCCACTCCACCCCATCTCGTTTCGCATTCCTTCAACGCCGTCTGAGGCAGAAAGTCGCGGAGAGCAGCCACCAGCTGAGACGTCCGCAGGCATACCTCGGTAAACCTATCGATGCAATTGGATCTTCAGCTATGAATTTAATCCTTTGCAAACCTGAACGTTAAGTTTCTTTTTCTTTCGATTATAAATTACAAATATATTGAAAAATGCAAATTTCAAAAAGGAAATTCTCGTCCCATGTGCTCCTCATATAATAAAATATTGTTTTAAGATCCAAACACGAAGAGTTAAATATAATGATATTTCCATGTTTATAGCGGAGTCAGTTGTATATACAGGTCATTTTTTTCTATTACTTAGAAAATTAAACTTCCTATATTAAATACTGAAGTTTAACACATTATTGGTTTATATTTATACAGATTTATTTTGTGTAGCTAAATATTCTAACTATCAATCGAAGTTAACGTACATCTATGTTGCACTTATATTTTGTCAAACAAATTAGAAATTACGAGTCACTAAAACGAGTCATTGACTACATTAATATCTAAATTTGAACATCCAGGTTCCAACCTGTCGGTACTGGGCATCGCGTAAGATGCCAGAGTCTCCGCCATCCAGCCCCTGGTGGCCGCGAGGTCGCGATTCTCCCCGCCGCATCCGGTGATCAGGATCCTCAGTGGCAAACTGTAGTAGTCGATGGTGGGTCTACCGAGGCGGGAGCTCGTCGAGTCGACGTAGAAGGTGAAAACACGCGGGTACTGGAGCCCGTCGCAGCTGAGTATCCTCGCCAGGGTCACGCGGCCTGTATGTGGATGGACCTTGAGGAGTTTCCGAGCGAACCAAGCGGTGCGCTCGCTGGACGCCTCGTACTTGCGACGACCGCCCAGCTGCGGCACCCCGGCCTCGAAGACGACGGTGCCGACGGGCGTGCTGGACGGTAGCACCGTCAGATAACCATCGCCCAGCGCCCAGACGGTCGTCAGGATCAGCAAGATCCATCTCCACCTCGCCATGGCGACACGCACTTAATTCGTGCGATCCTGCAGTCTGTGCTGTCCTCTTTCTGACGCATGTCCCATAATTAATCCGGATTCTTCACGGATTTAATGCGCCAGGATCCACCTGAGGAAATATATAACGATGTCGAGGAAAAATTGCCTTGAAAATCTGCAATTTGTTATGATTAAAGTCGATAGTGGAGTGCGTGTGGTAAAATGAGTCATTTAAAAATAATAAAGATAATTCTTCCCATTTAGAATGGGGGAAAGGTAACTTATTTACTTTTTTCAAATGATTACTTCGAGGTAACTTGCCACGAGCTCAGGAATATAGGAGCGAAGGATGATAGTAATCACGACGGACGACATCACGACTGGAATCAGTCGCGCGGACTTCTTCTTACAACCTTTAACTCGACCTGGAAGACAGGTCGCGCGGATAAGGACCGGTCGGCGTGTATAAGGACGTGAAGACAGGAGTCTCGTTCTTATTTCGCCTTATTTCGCCCTAGCTAGTTTAATCGCCTTCCCGATACGACGAAGTATCATAATTGCCGGTGCTTTTCGAGGTGCTCGCGTTTTCTCCCTCGCGGGAAGCGACCTTTCCTCGCCAGTGCAAAACGTGGGAAACGAACCGCTTCCGGTTCGTGCCCTCGCAGCGTGGTGCCCTAAAGATACCGGCGTTTCGTTGGCTGCAAGATCCATCGACCCTACGCATTACACGCATGCTTACGTTGCGTATCACATTTTTTTGTTATGTGTGCAAGATCCATCGACCCTACGCATTACACGCATGCTTACGTTGCGTATCACGCCTCAATTCGATCGGCCGATCTATCGCTTTTCGACCTCTTTTTTCTTTCACGCTCGGCTTCGGCGCGAACACGCTGAGAAAGTCGATCACGAGCAACGGAATTGTACCGTCTCATCTTGCGAAGAAGCACAAGAAAAATTTCTCCGATTACAATATATAGGAGATATCAAGTTGATTCTCAGTCCGACCGGTTCAAGTTCGGGGTAATTAGTCGTTTCATTGATGATATTATTACAATTCTTATTATGTTACGATGTTAGTACGCTAAAAAGTATTTTATGTATAAAAAGTAATTTTATATATGTGAGTAATGTCTGCTTTTAAAATAAATGTCGAAGGAAGTTTAAGTACTTTAACGAACGTATGCCCTTGACATCTACAATTTGAGGAACAATGGCTGGTCTAATATGCAGGAATGCACGTTTGCTGTCACGCTCGGAAGAACGGGAGACCGCGATCTTTATCTTGAGTTCATCGTGATCCTCGTTGCACATCTGTCTGCTTATGCAGCACTTTATCTCTCGTATAATTCAAAATGTAACGCTTTCCTTATATTAAACAGATATATTAAATGGATTTGCAAGTCAACATGCCAAAGAAGAGCGGATAATTATCTACCTCTTTTTGTTGAAAAGTTGCTTTCTTTAATTAATGATTCTAGGTTGTCCGGAGAAAAGAATGGACTTTATATTATTCCGGCGATTCCTTTCATTTTTGCACAAAATAGAACAACTTAATAATGTCATAATAATTAAGACATGCTGTGTAAATTAATGTAATTATTAACTTTCTATCGCGAATTGGTTTACACATACAATCGAAAATTACAAAAAAGTAACTCGCGAGGAGGCATTCAGGTATAAATACCATTTTACTCGCCTCGTTGTACATAGCTAGGAATTTAATTTAACACCTCGAGAGTTTCAATGAGCCGCTCGAGATTCTAGAGTGTATACTTTTAAGGAAGTAACTGTAAAATCCCGGCTATGCGCTACATCTACAGCGAGCGATGAACGCATCGATGAAAACGAAACGAAAAATCGGAAGAATCAGGACGGAAGAAAATTGAACATGACAGAATAATGCGGGTGAACAAATAGATGAACATAGTACCGTTAGATTTTTTATGACGCTGTCGGAGCTCCCAAGATGTCTTAATCCGAAGCACGTTTGACGTGAGATTTCCAAATGAAGAGAGAAGAGCCTGTACAATAAACATAGCCAGTTGATTCATGTACTCGAGCGTCTCGAGACTCGAGCGTCGTGTCTCTTGATCAACGACTTCTATAACAAGTACCCGCAAACCGCATCTCGTTCGAATCGATTTGCTGTTACCGGTACCAATGTTAACACGACTTTTTAAGCTTGCCACGAAGGAAGAACGACGATTAATCGATTATACACAGAAATCCCAAGTTTTTAGTCTGTTTAGCCTTGACGGGATTGAGAAAATGTACTTTAATGTACGACGCTAAATGCAAAACGAAATTTGGAAATTTTCAATCATCTATTTTAAATCGTTATTAAGAGGAGAAACTTTCGCGTTGGTAAAAGATAAAACTTAGCAGAGACATATAGATACGAAATGGTTTGCTTCAATTGTTATTGATTAATAATAATTCATCTGATCGATACATAATGTCTTCAAAGCATCGTAATTTGAACAGTTTGTTTCCAAAATATTTTAAATTCAATTCAAAAAATGTAGATTAATGGTTAAAATTGATTATTGTATTTCTATAATTAAAGAAAAATCTCTAGCGTGTAGATTTAAAAAAAATATGGCTTTAAGATTCAGAAAGAAGCTCTTTACTCATCAATCTGATTTCAACATCGCTAAGTCTCTTCGTTTGTTATTGTATCCAACGTAAACGTAAGAGCAAGCGTTCAAGTGGCGAAATGCTTGTGCAGAATTTTGCGTGCAACTCGTCGAGCAGATCGAGTCGAGAAACTTTAGTCCACGATGTGCAACGCCATGTACCATGCAATAGCGTGAAGATGCGATGCTCGCAGGCCTATCCTCTCGTTTCGTGCGGCCGCGAGATTATTCCGTTCGTCGGTCCTTGCGAGAGATCGTGGCGACCAGAATTGTCCGAGAAGCACGAGCGTGATAATACTTTACTCGGTATAAGTCCAGCCGGATCGGCCGATCGTCCTCTACGTCGCCCGAGGGGATCTAGACGATCCGGTTCTCGCCAATCCTCACAGCCGGCGTACTGGCACGGACCCAATCGAAGTGCCCTCCGGGCACTCGTCGCGACGATTAGAGACTCATCCGCAGGAAACGTGATGAAGAAAGAAAAAGACCACCACGTTCAGATTGTGTACTATCGAACACTATTCCGCATGAAAAACGATAAGTTTGTTTAACTTTTTCGAGCTAGAATCTTTGTTAAAATTAAACTAGTCCAGAAATTATCAATTTCGCGTGTATCTCATTTATCTGATACTAGCGTCTCGGCTTTGCCTGAGATAATAGTCTGACCGAATCATACGTATAATAATTTATTAAATCTCTTCAGCTTCTTGTCTGCCAAGACGAATCATACGTATTGGAAGTGATATTTTTCGAGCACGGACAGTGGATCTCGATCAAATTTGCTCGAGGCATAGTGGCAACCGAGTAAAATTGGCGAATAAATCCGCGAATACAGAAACCCGAGGACAGTGCTCCTTATATAATCTGCTTGCGGGTGAAGCCGAGCGCCGTCTAGTGATGACATCACTATACGGGTTAATACGTAAACGATAAAAAATAAAAACGTAAATTTCTGGATAATGAAAATATTTTTAGACATGCTATATAGCCTATGTCCATCCTAGTGTATATGAGAATATGGTGTCAAAATTTAGAGGAAATTGGTTCGGTAGTTTTTGAGTTATGCGGTAACAAAAAACAAGCTTTTATTTTATGTATTAATATAGATTAGTATAGATATGCAGGAAGTACTTCCATTCGGTGAAAAGATTTTAAATATTAAAGATTCATACAAGTTTTTACAATTATAAAGCATTGGCTCTTTTATTGCATTGCATAAGTAGAAAAAACTTTTTGCAGATTATCAAGAGAAAGATAAGAAACCATAAAGCCTTATATTCATCTAGATTATATATTATATGCGGCTATCTCTGCGCTACCCATGCATCATTTTATCATTTAGATATCTTCCGCCTGAGTGAGGACATTAATTTTTCCGCTCGACCAAGCAGATTTTCAAAGCCCTTAGACGCATGTGGTTATCTTCCGATCGTCTCGAAAAATACTTCAGCCGAAGGCTGCTCGGCGATGATACCTCCGTAAGATATTAAGGTATGGAAATTTCTCGTGGCTTTCAGGCGACCGATCTTTTGACGCACCGTCTGTTTCTTGTATCTAAAAGTTTAATAGTTGCTGATGAACGAGGAATCTCGTTCATTTACTACGTGGTACACTATTTCAATAATGAATGAACCTTCACGCTCTAAATTAATTAAATAAAAATTGTTATAATAAATAATTAAATAAAAAATAAATTAATTAAATAAAAATTGTTATAATAAATAAATTATTTCTTAGAATGAAAATAAAGGGATTATTTCCACCGAAAATATTTTCTCCGAAGGTTGAAGGTAAAAGATACTTCCACAAAATTATCTCTCCCCTTCTCAGGTTCCTTCGCGAAGGGCGATGCTATTTTGTTATTAAATGAAACTGGCTGGCCCACTGATGGAACTATTAATTATATCAAGAAGGGCCTCAACTTGTCGTGGAATCCGGTCCCGACAATTATCTCCGCGCTCCTTCCACTGGACGCTTTCAGGTCCCGAAACGCGTGCGTCGGGAGTACGTTGTGTTTCGGTGAATCAGCCTGAACCTGTTATCTCGGACGGGTCTATCACGGAAGAAACGACACTATTTCATCATTTTAATAGAGACATATAAACGCAGACGACCGGTCTTCCGGACGTTTATGCGATTATCGCTGAGGTGTGGGCTACCGAAGACACACTCAAATGTAAATGACTATAAAAATATTTATCTCTATTTACTAATCGACTCTTCTTCACTCCAAGAGAGGGAAAGAGCTGAACTTCTATTACAAAATCTAAATTTGGGAATGTCGAAAATAGATTAGGAACAGATATCTAAACAAGGAAATGAATTCTTTCTCTTGTATGAATGTCGAAAATTATCTAAACTCTGCTTCTAAAACTTTGTCGTTTTCTCGATCAGCTGCTTTTAAAATACTCCAAATTAGCTAGACTTTTCTCCTAAACTTTCTTTTGTTAGAGTTAGAATAAAATTAAATCCACACACAATTTCCATAGGCAAATTAAAAATTCGTATTTAATATATAGAGGCTGCTTAAAATTCCATAAATAAATTTTCCTCTCTAAAAGAACAATTATAAGATACACTGTCGGAAGAATACAAATCGATTTATTTACATGTATTCGGAACTAAACCGTGTAAAGAGCCATTATAAAAAGCGCGCTAGTAAATCCAAAGTTCCCCTGCTGTGTTTCCCAGAGGAAGGTGTGATGTCGATTCCGTTACCTAAGGAAGGATAGCAAGATACAGTTTATTTCTGCGGATAATCTGCGTGCGCGCACGAAGGAAACTCGCCGAACGATCACAGATTTATGGATCAGCCTCCTGCCGCGAAGAATGCGATGCGGAAGAGATGCATTGCGCGTCGCACGGTCCTCCTCTCCCGTTGGTGGAACAGCCTAAGAACGATCTCGCATACCACGCATACACACGTTCCTCAACAATATTCTCTCGACGGGCGAACATCTCACGAGCGGACACGGGCGGGAAGACGAAGACGCGGTACACGCCTTTCGCGAAGCGAAAAATTTCGTCGAGCAAAATTTTTATCCCCTATAAGTAATCCCCCATGCTGTAATAAACGGCCTCGAAGAGAAGAGTCGTTCGGAACGGCATCTCATTACGATTGCGTACGCGAGCCCGGGACAGGCAAGATGGGCAGGATCGGTAAGAATCGGCCCGGTGATTATTTCGACGAAAAAAACGTCCCGGATGACTCTGATGAATCGCCAAAGGCATCCTCCCCTTGGCGGCTGGTGTCCCTCCGCTTCTTCTTCTCGTTTTCTTCTTCGTCTGTCTTTTTCTTTCTCCTTTTTCTCTCTCTTTCTCTGTTTCTCTATGCCAGCCAACTTTCTTCTGCAACCTCCGGCTCGGTTGGTCCGTCCGCTCGATGAACGCGAACACGCGAGGGACGGCCTGGCTATTACAATAACCGGTGTACGTGGTTCCCGCTCAAGGTCGCGACTCGAAGAGAGACCGGCGAGCGAGATTCGACTCGACTCGAGGATCTCCATTCTTTGAGAGTCCTCGTGCAGCGAGCGAGTTTACTTGGCGCGAACGACGAGCGTTAGGAGAGAAGCGATGCGAAAGGGATCGCGCGATGACCGGTCGAGCTGGGTATCGTATGCGCGAAGAAAATGTTTTGAACAAAAAGATAAGCGTCTTCAAGAGTCTTCACAATCGACCGCGCGGTCTTGGTATGCCATTTGTGTTCAAAGAGTTGGACATTATTTGGATAAATCTTTCCTTAATTTTCCTTTCCTTAAATACAGAATTAATTTTCCTTTCCTTAAATACAGAATTATATGTATATGACATTATATTATTCGAAAGTGTAAATAAAACAGAATAGCACGGATAACAGAGAAATCCTGTAGTTGGCGCAGGAAATAAAAAAAAATTGCAGCGATTTAGAGAATCACGCAATCGATCGTGCTGGCGTGCTTGATGTCCGTTGGGATTTCAGAACAACGTGTAAACGCGATTTTTCTCTTGGATTCATCCCCCACTTCTACACATTAATTTTGATTGATGAAAGAAAATCTGTGAGCAAGAAAAAGAAGTGAAAGTCCGAGAGTCACGCGATCGGACGCGCTGGCGTAACTAATACGCAACTCGCATCATTGTTAGACTTATCAAACCGTGTAAATCATTAATCGCTCGTTTACTTTTTAATACCGTTATTGCAACAAACTGCACATGGGCACTAAACATTCCATTCGAGTTATTCTAATTATCTGAATTATTTTAATATCGTTATCTTTAAACGACTTAGATTCCAAATTCGAGTTATTTTAATCTATCTAAATCATCTAAGTTTTAATTATCTAATTTTAATTGTCTGAATTAAAATGATCTAATTTTAATTATCTAAATTCTGCTATAACAAATTAAGTTCCCAATTCGAATAATTTAACAATTAATTTCGATACACAAACAGATTTAATCAAGATTGAAAGACATATATACTTCGTGTTCGAATTTACTTGATGATCTTAATAGACACAATCGCCGGGGAGATTTTCCAGCTGTGGCTTCCAGCAGTTTCGAGTTAACTCGTCGCTCATTGTTGGAGGAAAAGACGAATGACAGTGCGGAAAAAGGGAGCGAGGGAAGGGACATACCGAGACTGACAATCCGATGCGATGTGCGTTGCATTCTTTCACGGCGACACTACGGCAATACCCGGTGGAGAAATCTCTTTATTTCCGCGACGACCACAATGAGAACCGTTACGCGCACGAGTGCAAAACCATATTCGCGTAACGGTAAGGTCGCGGAAAAGGGAGAAAGAGAGAATTACCGCGAGATATTCGTTTCGCTCGTTACCGGTAACCAGATAGCAACGGGATCATCATTGGATTTGCCTGAGTGTGGGGTAAATTCACGCGGAATCGATTCGCGACGCGTGATAATACGATCGCGGTGTTTTTCGTCGCCGGCAGATGCGCGGCGCCTTGCGAAACACGCATCGATATCACCGGCGCCGACGAGGGTAGCATTTCGAACGGCCCGTTTGATTTCCTGCTACTGCATAACAGCGCATTCCAACAACGTATATATGTATGTAAATACAAGTTCAGTTGTTGCAAAAATAATCGCTTATAAAATCTTACTTGTTTTGCAAGAGATGTTATCTTCTTTTAATTAAACAGCGTTTTTGAACTGGAAACGCACGATTGGAATTTACATTGGATATAACACAAAAATATGCAGATTTAATTATCGAGAAATGTTTATGTATTTTTTGGAATCCTGAGATGGCTCTCTTATTGTCGTTTACATTTACCGACGACAGTCTTCGATATTTCGTTGACCCAACCAGATTTATATAACGCGGAGTCGCATGTTGAGATTATCTCGGAAGCCGAAAAATCCAGCGTGCTTCCCGAAGCGGCGGCCCGTATCGATGCAATGGGCACGGAGATGCATGGATAAGGGTTCCACGGAAGAACGCTCGACTTTATGGAACCTGTTTCCACCGCATATACGTGTGCGTACCTCGTGCGAACGGGTTTACTTTAGGCGCGCACGTACTTGGCGCGCTTCGCGCTCCTGCGGAGAGTTTGCTTGTAAATTAGCGTCAGCATAACGGGTGGCTGATAGTTTGACCGGGACATCCGAAAATCCGACGAATGTCTCAATTCAAGATATTCACAAGTGATAAATTCAGTTGCGGCTTCGCGTGATAAAAATTCGTTGGAGAAACGAGCGTGAATTTTTCTTCAAGATACAAGGTATCCTGAAAACACTCTTGGGATAAAAACCTTGAAAACTAATCAGATATTAAGATTCAATATATATATATTTTTCTAGATTAAATAAAATAATTTTATATACAAATGTCTGACACAATCAGATTTTATAAGTTATATTTGTATAACGTAAATTTAGTAATTGAGAGAATTCCGTTAAAATAAATCTCATATAATTAATCTGTAAACAGTAAATCAAAAATAAAAATTAATACAATTAATATAATTAATAACATTTATCTTGCATTGTCATATTTATAAAAAAATCAATCTTTAGAGAATTTGCAACTATCAAGTTAAAATTAAGACAAAGGATAAAAATAAAAAGTGTGAGCGGCTTAAGTGTGGCGAGAAACAACGAGAGGTTTCGTAACGAGGGCTGCTGCGCGAGGGCCGTGTCGGACACGAGAAAAAGGGGACGAAAGAGAGGTCAGCAGCCCCCCTTCCCCTTGGCTTCGTTCTCTCTTTCTCGGGCAGGGGTGAGTGACTCACGTTCCGTCGGCCTCGACGCCGTCGGGACGCAAACGCCTACCCTCCAAATATTGATTCGCTCGCCCGAGGAACGCACGCGTCGCAACGCGTGTTGTACCGAGGGAGGCTTTCTCCCCCGACGCTTTCGCACAGGCCTCTCGTTTTAGGTCTTCCGCGAATCGGATTTCCCCCGAGACACAGCGCGTCTCTTCTCGGGGCGAGATCTCGCCGAGTCTTTTCGAGGATTTTTTCTTTCTCGAATTTAAAGGGAGATTTAAATTTAAATCGTCGAAAATTGCTCAAAAGGATAATAAGTAAGATAATAGTGGAAAGTAAACAAATTGGTCATTTTAAGTACAATATTGAGCTGTAAGATTTTAAAATTGACTTACTTTATTCTTCTATGAATTCCATTAATTTTAAACTTATTGTTGGCAATAAATTTCGATAGATGCGCCGATTTTGATAAGTGTTTTAATAAACATTTATCAAAATAAAATGTTATAAAACAGTAAAATAATCTCTCTTAACTGTATTCTTTTTTCTAATTCTTTTTTTCTTCAACTGTACTTTCGCGATTTAATTTTTAACTATATATCACATATTATAAACATCATGTGTATCATGTTAGGGAATAATAATGCAAGATATGTTTGTAGTCATTAAACTAAAATTGATAAAATAACAGAATTTTCTTTTTCTTTCTCCCTTTCATGCAAAAAAAGTTTCAAGTAATAAAAATTTAGATTCTCCCATTCACCAAGATTTCGCACTTGCAAATCTCCAAATTTTCACATTTTAAAGTCTCCAAAATTTTCGTAGATAAACTTTTTATATTTCATAAATGAAAGAAAGGGAGAGAATGTTAATTGTCTTATTTTGAATGATTTTGATTTTTAAATACTAATAATATTTTTTCAAGTTGTCAATTCCGACTGACGTGTCATCGATTGACAGCGCGCGCGTTGTTGGAAAAACCACGCGGGAAAGGGAGGACTTCGATGTTAATGAGCCTCGGTTCGTTAACCGGCAACCGGCGTGGCAATTAAAAAGTCACTTTTCCCGTGGGAAAGTGTCTATGTGGCGGCGTGCAAACGAGGGGGGAAGGAAGGAGCAGCAGCAACAGAGGAAGAAGAAGAAGAAGGCTTCGCACACACGCGGTGCAAAAGAGGAGGAAAGAAAAGCGTCGCAGAGGTCACTCACCGTCCCGCCAAGGTCGCCGTCGTTGAAAGATCGGTCACATCTCCGCGCAAAATTGTCGATATCACAATTCAGGTCTCGGTATCACCTAGGGCACTCAAATGAAGCGCGATATATCGCCTTCACTCGGGACGAAAATCGCGAGCGAGGGAGAAACTCGCGCTCCGCGCGATACACCGCCTCACGTCAGCGTCGCGACTGCCGTCGTCGTCGCCGCTCGCCCGCTCCGACTCCAACACGCGCACGCGAGCGGCCGTACGCGTGCGCGCGCTCACACCTGTACGTGAATGGTGATGTAGGCGAGGATCTTGAAGCCCTTCGTCTAAAGTGTCATCGAATCCCGAATTTATTTCCCTCTTCGGTCTTCCGATATTATTCGCGAAATACGACTTGTATTCACGCAATTGTGTAATCTATGTAATTTTGTTCGTAATTAAATTGTTTTTAATTATGGCCAATTTTTATATAATTTATATCATTTAAATTGTAATTAAATAATTATGGGCAAAATCATTCTTATACCTATTTTAAGATTATTTTATGTAAGTCCATTCTTTTATATTTTAAGATTGCTAAGAACAGTCTAGTGAATAAAAGTCGTAAAGCATTTTGAGATTAAATCTTAAATGTAAGATTTAATCATGTCGTCCTATTTTTATAGCTTAGGTCCAATTAGCAGACATCTAATCATTATCTATTGAATAATTATAAACAGTTGTAGCTTTTTAATTAGTTTTATTAATTCCCTAATTTAACCTTCTAACAATGTCATGTAACTTAGAGTTTTTGAAGTCTTATTTCATTTTTTCTGCAACTCTCATTCCAAGTTACAAACCGTTTTTTACAAGTTTTTAGTTTTTTACAAAATCAATTGTTTTATTCGAAAATTAATGTTTTGTAGTTTAGGTTCATATACTTTTTTTAGAGAAAAAGAAATTAGATTACAGAAGATTGACGAAGCTGATAATTTTGTGAGCCATTATTTAAAATTACATACATTTATATATTGCACGTAAATCTACGATCGTTTGTACTCCAGTTTGGCGTCGTCCCTGCGCGCACGTTCACTTCACTCGTGTGTGCGTGCGTGCGTACATGCGTGTACACCTTTGTTTGGCTTTGTATACGATCGCGACTGTAACCGTCGTAGGACCGACTTGGCCAAGTCTCGGCAGCGATCAGTGACACACCGCGACGCGAAATGAAAGAGTCGAAGAGGACAAAGCCTTAAGTTTTCTCGTAGTGGATGAAATTTTCCCGCTTTCCGGAAAAACAATCGCGCGGAAAATACGAGTGTGGAAGGATTAGATGGAACGCGCGTGCGTGGCCGTCGGCGTTAATATAGAATTCTCTCTCTTTCTCTCCGACAGGAATTTTACTATACAGGGTGTCAAGAAATTGCAAGTATAAACTTTGAGAAGATTTGAGGGAGAGTTGCAAGTTTCTCTTTAAATTATATAAGCATGAAGGCTTTTCGAAACAGTTCTTCCGCGATTGCACACAAATAATGAATCCTTAATTTAACAAATGCGAAAGATACTTCAATCAAAATTCTTTTTAGACAGTCTTCAATTCAATTTTTATTTTTAACAGCATTTCTATTCAATTACATATTTATTCAAAATATTTACTGAAACTGCAAAAATTTAAAGAAGTATAAAAGAAAACGGGATTTAATTTTTATTTTAACTTGATCAAAGAAATCTAAGGATAATAGTTTGCTATTCTTTCGACATCCTGTACAAGCGAGTCCTATTACTATGTATGTGTGTATGTGAAGACACCTGCCGATTACAGTTAAGCTTTTGAAACACGTTAAGTTCCTCGTGAGATAATTTCGAGTCTTTGTTTCTGGAAAGACTAATCAAGAACGAGTGTCGATTTGCAAGAGCATGTTTCATATTCGGATTTGAGTCAAATTGCATAATCATGAGAAGATTTGTTTGAATCGTATAATTTAAGAAAGAAAAGGTCCGTATTATCTGCTTGTGAGTTGGCGCGTTAGCGCCCAGAGAGCGCCAGTTCGTGGACCATGATCTGCTGTTACCTTTACCTACACATTCTTTGGTGCAAAGATTTATATATGTACTATATGTAATAAATGTACATTTTATTTTTTTTATTCTGTAAACCAGATTTTTTTTTAAGAACATTATACATATTACACATTACACATATCGTTGTACCACCTTTAAACTAATACCTTTAAAATAATACATTCTTATTATACGTAATTAACAGCTTATACTGTGAAAAAGATTTCAATAAAACAATAATTAATGAAACACGGAGAATTTTCGCTGTTTCATTCACCCGTGAAAATTAAAATCCTTTTTAAATTCCATTAAATCCGATCGGTATGTAACTGCTGTTATGCGATTGCAGTTTTAACGCGAACGTCAGTTCTCATTAATCGCCGAAACACGTGTTACCGGTTTGACGTGCAGATTTTTCTTTTTGGAGTATTTCTCATTTCATCGAGATGAGAAAGCCGTCTTAATTTAATGATAACATATCACGTGGAATATCGACATCGGTTACGGTATATCGCGAGCGGAACAAAATACGGTCAATTTGCGACGCGAAGTTAATTTATTATCCATGTTCGAGCAAGATTATCGAGTAATTTGTATAACTATCTTTTGTGAATCATTTAGCGCGAATGGAACAGAAACGGCAGGATTTTACCACCGAGGAGTCCGCCTGTCCGAAATACGTGATCTGCGATTGTCCCGCATATGTAAATGACACCGAAAAATGTCGTCGAATAAATGTGGATTATACCGTGGAGAAGCTACGAAAACTCGTGTCAGATCCGGTCACCAGCGATCATGTCGCACGAATATCGCGACTTTTGTCTGATTATTTACGTGAGATCGGCGACGACGGTTACGTATCCTTTGATTTGCACAAGATAAAAATAAAAATCTCTGATTAAGAATTATTGGAGCTTGCTGAAAAAAAAACACGTTATATGTACTTCTAAGCACAATTTAGGAGATCTACATTTATTTTTGAAAATAATTGTAGGTAAATGAGCGATAAATGCGAGTGTTTTTTTGACATATTAATTAATAAAATGCTTTAAATAATATTGTGTTTAACAAAAACATTTAAGAATTATTAAAAATTAATTTTTCACTCTTTACGATTGTTTCCCAATCGTTTCTCAGTGTGTTTCCTCAAAGACACCTTTCAGCCAGTCAAACACCTGCCGGCTGTAATGAAGGTACTAGAATTTCTAGCCTGGAAGACAAGGGAAGCCAACGACTATCGGGTGCATCTAAACAGGATGTTGCAGTTATGCAGTCAACCGCCCTTGCTGAAACAAACTTCCGAGAGTCTCGTTAGTTCCGTCGTGATGGAACATTATTTTACGTTGCTGGGATATCTTCTGATTATTGTACCCGATGAGGAAGACGTCCAACGGATTCACAAGGCTCTCGATTGTTTATTAATCAGGCGGATGAAACCGACGAACGTCGCGGCGGTGAAATTGGATTTTTGTCGTCGAACTATGGAGAATTCTAGATTGCCGATTATCATCGTCGAATTGCTGGAGGCTGCTATGCCGAAGATGTATCCAAAAATCTTGGAACTGGCCTACATGATCGCCTCGATCTCGAATCAGTGCTGTGAGTAGTCTCGAATCGAGAATATTGAGGTATTTGATACACATATTACTCAAATTATTATAAAAACATTACCCTATTATTTCAACTCAACTTAAGTCAATTCCTCTTAAGTGTTTCAAGCAGAGAAAATATTTTCCAAAAATCTCTTCTCAAAGATATATAATTCGAATTTATTATACTAGAAAGACTTTTCTAATGTATGTGGTCCAGCAGGTCACTTAATGCTCACATGTCAGGCGCATAATTTATTCAAATATTATTCCAACGGATAACACACGCATGGATATTAAAGCGGAGGCGGTTTAGCCGCGGGGAAAAGGGGGATGCCTCCTGGAGTCTCTCATTTTACATGCTATAGCTTTCGTATATTTCTGAATAAAGGTTACAGAATGCTGCAGACCGGTCTACTGAACACGCTGTTCACCAGGATGGATCTTCCTTACGCGACGCAGCTGCGCTGCACCAAACCGCCGGACCTGCCCCTCGAAGGAGAAGAATATCCGTGGGATATCATGCTTTTGATAATGAAACTCTTGTGGAGCCTCATGAGATCGGTGTTATCTCCGAATACATTACCGAAATACCTGAAGGACCTTCCATCACCCAAGCAATGCGCCATGTGGTATTATTTATTGATAACACACTTTAATAATATTGATAACACACCTTAATTTATTGATAACGTCTTAATAATTGGCAATTAAAAATGTGGAGATAAAGTAAGAGAAAAATAGCCATAAAATAAATTTTATAATATTTACCTTTATTATATATATCGTTTTTCCTTAAATTTAGATTTTATTATTTCTTTTTATTATTTGGATATTGTTTATGTATTACGTAACTTTTTTTAATAAGCTGTAAAAACATAAAATATCCGATTTCTGACGCAGTACAGGGGTTTAAGGTATTTCTTCAAGCGACAGATACTTCGCGGTCAATATTGCGCCATCAATTTGAGGATCAGGAACGACATTGCCACATTGATCCTCGCTGGAATCGTGGCTTTATCTTCGTGGGATCTTGTCAGTAGCGGTATCGCGGAGGATATCGTCAATCTTTTACCTGCAATTGAATCTGGCACTGCTACTGAAATATGGACGGAAAGTGTAAAGTTTTCCGACAATGATGAGGATCTCTTCTTCAAAAAAACCCTACTGATGATCGTCGCTCATCTCGCCGATATTGACGTTTACATCTTTGTAAATTATTCTTATCAATTTTATTTTATATTTTGAGTAATATTTAAATGAAAGAGAAATTTAAAAAAAGTATAAAAGATTAAATTCATTATTTTTAAATATGACTCTTCTGAGTTTTAATGTTCAATCTCAAAGTCTATTTTGCGAAAAAACGCAAATCATTTTTAAATTTTAAGAATATATCACGGAAAGCTTTTTAATTTTTTAGATAATGAAGAAAGCGATGATTATACCGGTTATTCTCCGGATCATTGAGTTCTGCATGAACGATAAAAAGGATAAAGGATCTTCTTCGTCACTGATTCTTCTGGAACATGTGATGCATATCTTATCACTGTTAGCGCCACGAATAGAGACGGAATTTGTGAAGGGCAAAGGCACTCTTACGTAAAAAGAAAAGAGAGATGATAAATTAATCGGATTTTGATGCAGAACCAAATAAAGTAGATTTTAATGCTTACAGACTACTGGTGATGCTCGAGCGAATTTTGAATGTGGAATTCGACGAGCATCTTGCGATGATTTTTACGAGAACCGTCTGCTCGATAATTCTGCAGGCCGACGCTCTTCTTCTGGAGGATTTCCAAAAACTTGGAATAATACCGTTATTAATTAGTAAAAGACATTACAAAAAATATTTCGTACTGATATGTCAAACATAAAAAAATTATTGCAAATTTTTTATAATAATTCTTAATAAAATATATTTTTTAATAAAATATATTTTCTTCTTTAAATTTCAGAATTAACCAGCAATATAGTGTGTTTAAATAAGCTGACGATGAGAAGGCAACGAATTTTAACGTTGCTGCTAATCGCCCTAGAAGGTCTTGTAAAAAAACAAACATCTGTTCAACATCTGTGCGAAGAACGAAGCATCAAGCTCGTCTTAGAGATCTTCGCAAAGTGTTTGTATGAAAAAAATAAGGACTTCCAAGTGGATCAGCGGTAACGTTCGCTGCGGCAATATAATTTACAAATATTACTCTTCTACATTATTGTATATAATTGCCTATATTAATTAACTAACTTATTAAGCTAGTTAATAAGTTATATAAAAATAATATAAAATATTTGTCAATGATTATAAATATCAAGGATATTAAAATCTAAAAACTTCATATTGGATTTGAAAAGAATATTGAAATGAAAAATAGAAACAGACGCATTATAGATTTCTTATTACTTTTTGACAGACTTTTGTTAGCGGTAGGCGCTTACATTTGGAAATGCGTGGTGCCATGTTCCACGAGACTTCAGATTTTCTTGAAAAACGGCGGACTGTACTCTATGCTGGACATCATCGAGATCGCGAGCTATCCCGTGAGATGTTTGTATCTCGGTGCGCTAACCGACATATGCGATAATATTTTTTGCGGGCCGTGTCTCTGTACCTGGAGAGGCACCGATAAGAAGACAGGTCTGATATCTTTGCTTGCGACTATTTGGCGAGAAGAGGAAGATAGGATCGGTGTCAAAAAACACCCTGACGGTTCCATAGCAGGTACATCTCACGAGTCAGTCGAGCTCCATACGGAGATTTCTTCTCACGAAAAATCTATTTTAATTCAATATATTTCTTGAAATTCCTAAAATATCTTGAATTTAAGGTTCTAAATGGAAAAAAGTACGGAATATATTTTTGAGAGAGAAGAGAGTTTGCTCTACGCTTTAAGAAATATGTTTAAAGATTTTCTCAATTACTAATGTAAATTAAGGGGTAAATTTAAACAGAAAAGTTAAACACAAAAGTTACTTATAATTTCATAGTTTCAGTTGAACTCGTTTGCAATTTCAGATCCTGAATTTCTTCAGATGGGCACCAAGCAGTGGATGGACACGTATCGTTCGCAGCTTACGGCAGACGTTAGTCCTACTATAATCGACATGATCGGTTCAGTGCGATCGAAGATCTTTAGTATTTTGAAAATCATTGAGAGAGATAACGACAAATACAAATACGCCAGGCAGCATTACAAGATTCTACTCGACAAATTACCAACGAAAGATCATGTGAGACATTACTTTTCATTAAACCAGTAATGGTATAAAAAAGATTAATAAAAAAAAATATAAAAACGCCATACGAATCTCTGATATCGAATGTGTTCAAAATACGAGACGCTCGTTCGACTCGGCTGAATATAGTGATATATTTTTTATTTATATAATACTAAAACAATCAACTTTCTTTCCTTCAGATAACGCTGTGCTGCGTCAACATGTATCTACGGCTGAAGCTAGGTCAGATGTGGACGGAGCTCAGCAGATACTTGGAACAGACTGCCGTCACACCGTTGAGCCTGGACGCACATCTGATCGCCCACATGGTACAGTGGCACCGTTCGCAGGGCACCCTGATCAAGGATCGTCAGAGGAAGCTGATTGCAACGGCCAAGCACGCAGATGAAATCTTGGAGAGGGACGAGTTCGCGAGAATACGCGACTCCAGGCTGGCACCGACCTTGGAAGCGTTGGACGAGGTAGACCGCATCCGTCGCACAACCGACAGATCATACATGCTGCGGAAGAAAGATCGGCAGAGGCAACAAGTGCGTGCGGCCCTCTCGTTCCCGTGCGACGCCGATGCCAAGCGATGCCATCGAACGTTTTCGGATAAGACGAACGTCACGGTAAAATTTAGATAATAGGAGTATGTTTTTCTATAAGAAAAACAATGAAGCAGTATCGATGTAGTACCAATCGATGTATCAGAAATAATACGTGATTAGGTAATTATGTAAATATATGTTGTCAAGGTCATCACTGGATATATTTCTTGAAATTCCTAGAATATCTTAAATTTAAGATTCTGAACGGAAAAGTATATGGAATATACTTTTTTGATAACTGAGAGAGAAGAGAAGGTTGCTCTACGCTTTAAGAAATATGCTTAAAGATTGTCTCGATTACTAATGTAAATTAAGGAATAAATTTAAACAGAAAAGTTAAACGAGGTCCTGTATTCATGGCGCTAACAGTGATAAGATATGCATCGCATGCTCCAGGAGAATGAGCGATGAAGAAGATCCTGGTCTTGTGAAGGCTTTAACCGGCGCTCGTTGTTTATAAAAAGTTATTAATAAATATAATAAATATAATAAATATAATTAATAAATAAATATAAAATAAATTTAATGATTTTTAGTAAAATTTATTATATGGCTTTATATGGTTTTCAACGTGAAACAAGGTCTATCCCTCATCTTCTTTCGGAGCGAAACTTTACTTCATTGTCATACAGCTCCACATAAACTTACTTTATGTTAATAACTCATTAAACGCTAGTTAAAACTTTTACAACATTATTCAAGGTGATGACTTTGACAACATATCTCAAAATTATTGAAATCGGGAGATGGTTCACATGTCTGCGTAATTACTGATTTTGATTTAATCTTGTTACGGTTAATAAAAAATTCTTTCCCGTTTTAATTTTACAATTCTGTAAAAATTTCTGGATATATTTCTGGAAAAATCTATAATTTCACGAAAAATATAAATAGTTTATCAATTTTATTTTGTTTTATATTGGGGCGCTATTCCTTATATTGGGGGAACGTATGACATTTTTTCAAGATAAAATTGAATGAAATAATTGTCTTCAGGTGATTCTGGGGCAACATCAATTGATCGATACTTCGCATCTGGATCTTCGGAACGATTTCACGAAGATAATTCCAGTGTCATCTCCTGATTCACCCCACGAAGAAATCTTCCCCTCGTTCGAAGTTGTTTCCGCGAGTTCCCTGCTCTACGAACGCCGATTCGCAGAATACGCGATCGAAAGTCTCAATCGATAGCTTACTTACGTCATCAAATACAATAACTTAATAAAATATACAAAATTGAAGAATCAATGGCAATAAAAAGTATCTTCTTCTTCTTCTGACGACGAGCTAGTATTATCTTACTTTGATACAATAGTTATCTTCCTTGTCGACAAGAAGGGGTAGCTTCAAGGAAAAATGTTACTTTTTACTCAACAAACTGCATGTAACGTTTGCACGCATTTATAAATACACTTATAAACATAACTTCAAGCTCGAGGAAGGAAAATCATCTTATGTCATCAATCTTGATATAATCGCTCTTTCATTTACACAATTATATATGTATATTCTCGCCATTTAACTAATTAGTCTTCAATTACTTTCAATTTCTTCACTTTTTCATTCCTAAGAACTATCTTCGGAATGAACGGAATTCGCGCGAGTCATCTAATGATTCTACGTAAAGAGCGCTCATCTAGATGATCATCTAGATACTCCCTCGAGACTCGCTTCGGAGTGGAGTCGAGAGAGCGACTGGCGAGTGACTAGTGAGAGCGAGCATGCCGTTCGCGTCGCAAGCGAGTGCCGCCGTCGCTGTCACCGCCGTCGTCGTGGTCCGCCGTTCGACGGTACCGGTTTGAAGAGCAGACCGCGCTTCAGGACTAGCTTCTCCCAGTAGACTCACTCGAACGTCTCCGCTCCGGCGTCAGTGTGCCGCGCGACCCGTAGCGAATCGCTTTCTCGCCCCGTTCTCTCGGACGACGCGACAGTTAGAAAGAGCGGCGGATCTTGAAGAGACGCCCTTTTTCCGGAGCACTCCACCGGATTTCCGGAGCATCTCTTCTTTCTACGAGGCGGGGACCGTTCGCTCGTTCACGCGGCGGCGCATTTGCCTTCCTCCCTGTCTTCTCTCTCTCTCTCTCCCTCTCTTTCCGTTTTCTTTCGAGTTTCGAATCAACCTTCAATTCCCCGTTCTTTCCTCTTCATCCGGTTCTCCCTTCGCCACCCACCTTTACGCGTCTCCTCCTCGCTCTTCCGCCGCCACCGCCGCAAGCGTGCGCGCGCGCGCGCTCGCTCGCTTTTCCGTCGCGCTCCGCTTCGTACACTCGCTTCGTCGGCGAACGTGCTACCGAGGGGACTTGGGTCTTAGTTTTCACGCGAAGCCCTCCACGAAGCGGAGAGAGACCAGACGGAACAGGAACTCCCCTCGTTGACGCAACTATGGCGCGTGAGGAGAAACGGTGGTGCTACTTTGACGGTGCGACCGGACGTGGAAGGCCGATGTGGATGCCGTCTCTGCTTGTCATCCTGTGCGTTCTCCTTGCCGGATCCTTGGCGGTCGTCGAGCACGGTGAGTGTTGTGCGTGCGGGCGTGTATACAAATATCATTTACATATTCGTCTACATATGCTCCGCGGCAAGCGCGCACACGGATACCTTTCAATAACCTGTTGCGTATTACGGAGTATTCTTTTCGGAGCGGGCGGGGAAGGCGTGAGCGGCGCGGCCGCGCTCGCAGGAGGAGAGAAAACGACGACCGCGCGCGATGGAGCGAGCAAGCCGGAGAGAATGACGTCGGAGCTATCCCATTTCTCTCGTTCTTTTTCGAAAACGACCGTCTGAGATCAAACGTCGACAGACTCTTGTTTACCCTCGTGAAAGGGAGACGAGACGGGGATGGCAGGTAATAAAGAATTATCGCAGATGTTAGGGGTAGACAGATAAAGAGTGAGAAAGGAAGAGAGAGGGGGGAACAGAGAAAGAAAGAGTGGGGCGATGAGAGAAAGGTCGTTTGTCGAGGAGGAAGACCCCACGGGGTCTTAGATCTTTTTCGACGCCGTTCCCTTTATGATCCCGGCGACGCTTCTTCTTCATCCACGATTGTGTTCGACGCCGTCTCGGCCGAGGCAACGGGATCGGGAGCGACGCACGCTTGGAATAAGGTCGCGCTCTCTCACTCGCTCGCGCTCACGGCCAAAGGCGCCGAGCGATCGTACGTTGCATTCTTAACGAGACGAGAGATCGATGGCATGTCGCGGATACTCGCGGGATAATTGGTCTCTGATTCCGAGTAATGTGAAATAAATGAAGAAACGCGAGAGTTCCGCCGGGTTTCAGGCTTACGTGTCGCATCATGAACGAGTATTGTGTATGCACCGAGCCCTTCAATTTAATAAGCTGTTTTCCCACTGAAATTACGAGCGTCACGCGACGCCGTAATTACTTTGTCGCTGGGACACGTTGTCCGCTTATTAAGAAAAGGAAAACGAATTACGCTATGCGAGTGATATATCTTCTTATTATTCCCTCCCGTTAAGATCGCCGCTAGCTGTCGTGGATCTCCTGAAGAGCGAAAGGAGGAAAGGAGTAAATTTTTTCGCAATAAATTCTTCACAGTGATTTAAATGGGATGCGTCGAATGTTAGCAACTTGCGCTACAAGTTGCTCTATCCGTGGAAGTTTTCCCCATTATACCACATTTTATTTTTTTCCAAAGTACAGATATTTATTTTAGGAAACGTATTCATGAATTTTCAAAATTTTTTAAAACTATTTTGAATAGAAAAAAAAGGTAAAACTCGAAATACCCGTGTTTGTATGGATAATGTATGGATAATTTTTCATTATTGTATTGTAAGGGTTAAATCGCGATTATCTTATATTATTTAAATAATGTGGATTTATCATATTATTCCGGCGACGTACTTTATTTCGAGATTGATAAATAATCGGCGCAGTTTATTGTTTGGAAGACACAATATACAAAAATCCACACAGAAATATATCGACATCTCGTCATGACTGTCATTGTTCGATCTATAATTTATTTATTTGAGGAAAGAAATTTTTTTCGCACGCGACAATTTTGTCATTTTCGCTCTGACTCTCGTCGTCGGGGATAACGGCGAATTCAGCGAGTGACAACTCTCGGAGGGTTATCTCGGGGTCACTTTCTGCATACCGTTAACGCGCCTTGATTTCGCGATTGCGAAATCGCTTGCCACTTGCACTCGTCAGCTCGGTGCGTGCTCCTTTATTCACCGCGTGTGCCTTCGACAGTGGGAATTGCGACCGACTCGTCGTCGGGAATCAGCCGGGCATCGGTTATTGTCGACGTCGCCGGAATCGTTGGTGTCACCAGAACGTCACGGAATGTCAAACTGTTAGTTGTTGATATCGTGCAATACAGGCACGGACGCGAGCTCGTCTTACGCTTTTGCAAATCGGCGATTCTATTCCGAGTGAGTCTCGAATTGCATCGCGTGCAGAAATATAAAATAGAAATATAAAATAATTGTTAAAGGCGATGGAATATTTCGCATCGTCCTTTCTTTTCCTTTAGTCGCGGAATTCTTAAGGATTTCTTCTTTAATTTAAGAAATCTTGAATTGAATTGCAGAGGGTTGATTAGATACGAATTTATATAAATTTTGAATTGCTGAGAAATTAGTTCAGAATTCCGATTTCGTTAAAATTTTTCAGAACATTCGATGTTCGCTGTTTTCTCATTTCCACATTATTGATACATATTTCACTCTTATCGAGTGTTACTTAACACCCGGATGTCAATAATTTCTATAAATGTCTGCCTCCTTTTCCCGCTTATGATAATGTTAGACACAAAGGCAATTTGTCACGAATGAGAAGTTGTTCTAAATACGGAGTCGGAAAAGTAAAAAAATATGTTTTGCGAATGCAATTGAAAAAAAAAATGCAACTGTCAATCATGTCTATTGAAAGCAGTATCTATTATTGCACCTTCGCTCGTTTATACAACAATCGTAGATTGCTCAATAATTAACGGTTATTTAGCACTTTCATAGCGTTCACAGCAAGTATATTATTAATTATCGTCATCGTAATAATACGTTTTCATCAGAACGTTTTAATAAAATTCTTTCGAGCTTTTTATTGGAAACTATCAACAGAATTTACAAGAGCAATTATGCTAAATATCATCGTCACTGCTTCCGAAACATAAGGCATAAGGTTTTGTCTTACAGTTTGAGAATCAATAACAGAAATACTTTGTAATGCGTGAATGGCAGCGAATTCTCCCACAAGTGTAACGCACAACCGGTGCGATACAACAAGCGGCCGCATTTATAATGCATATGCAGTATTTTGCGGAAATCAATGAATTAGCTTGTAACGCGATACAGCACTTCCAGTATGTGTCACATCAGCTGGAGTTGCATTTTGAAAAAAGTAACACGAATACAACGGCTATATTAAAATCTCTCACGATAAACCCAATTTTTGGATTTACAACACAAATACGTCCGATAAGAGTTACACTCGTTAACACGTATTATTATTTCAACCCCAAAAGTTGAATTTAATCGATTTTGTATCGATATCAAATTTGCAATTTGCGCGACACGTAATCGAGATAACGAAGACAACTCGGTGCCTTTCGTGGAGACAAAAGTAAAAAAAGAAAAATAAATGAAAATAAAACGTAAGATCCGTCCCTGCTCATCGACGTTTAATAATTCAGGAGAATGTATACATGTCCCTCAGCTGTCTCTTTTATCTTTACGCATACTGTTGTGCTGCGTCGTATCTGATTGTTTATCGCCCTCGGTTATCGCTGATAATCGCGGTGGGTTTCGAGAGAGAAATAGTATAAAAATAAACAAAGCAACGGAAATAAATTTAGATAAGTGTCCATGACCTCTAAACAGCCCTTCGCACAATTTTAAGTGGTATACGTGCACATGTGTGTCCAGATAACACAGTTGACACGATAACGTACCATTAACTTAATATTACGTCAATTTATTTCGTGAGGTAGTTTTGACCTTATTATTAAATTAGTTATAAACTATTTAGAACTTATTAATTCTCGTGCTATTTGTTATTTCTATGAATGGTCGCAATATATCTCATAAATGTTAATTAATTTCCCCATTAATTTTCCTCTGCTCCTTGAAACAATTTTTCTCTCATTAGCACTTTGTTAAAAACAAATTGGCAAGCATTGGGATTAAAAAATTAAAAAAAACTGAGAGTTAGTAACGGCTTAAAAAAATGTAGCCTGAATTTGTATCTATTGGATATGTACACGTATTTACTGGAGAAATCGAGGGTTTAATATCTTGCTTTATTTGTTTGCGATGGATGTTTGTTTGTGTGACTTTGTGGAGAACGTAGAGATACCTTACCTTAAATTGCTTTAATTTCGATTCGCGCCGGTGACTCGAGGTCGTTTAATTCGCAAGATCGATTTCGACGATATCAAGATAACTGGCGCGCGTCTTGTTTACGAGTCTCTCGAGTGTAAATGAGTTGTCGCAGCGATTTACTATGGCAAGTAAACGATGATACGATATATACATTGGGAAAAGTCTAATGCGTCCGAAAAGTAATTGCGCGTATTGCGGCGAGACGCAGCGCGATGCCGTTCGTGACGTTCTCGTCTCGGTAACACTTAATTCGCTCTACGAGCACGAAACGCCTCGTCCAGCTGAGCGCGTAATTAGATCTCGCGTAATTCCACGGCGGCCAACGCAATTTTAAAATGCGCCATAGCACTTTAATCCCGCCGATGAAAACGCTTGGCCACGAAAGACGCACGCTTATCTTGGGGGCTAGTAAATTATGTCAAAATTTAACCGCAAGTAGACTCTTTTTTTAGCTCGCTTGAATTTAAAATGCAAAATTGTGTACACAATTTATCTTTTTGAATTTTACGAATGTAATTATTTCCGCGTCCAATTATTGCATTGGCATATATTCATGATTCGTAATTTATGATATTTTTACGAGCGTAGAGTGGCTCGTTTTCATTAAAAAAAATTACGTTCTCAAAAATTGAGGGAAAAAATCATATTATTTTTTATATTATTTTTCATATTATTTTTTAAATAAAAAATATATTTCTAGATTTATCGGATACTTATCAGATTTGAATTTTTCCATAGAAACGAATTCCACGATTCTCGGAAAGATGAAGGTGATTAGTTCAGAGTAAAAATTGTTTTTCCCAGAAAAGGAACTGCTGACTGAGCTACTCAGCGTATGAAGAATTGATCTTCGCGTAAAAAGACAAAAGCACGTTTGTCAGCCGCTTAAGAATGTGACATTCCGCGGAATGGACTTTCACGCCACCCGATATTCTCGCAAAGCGAGCGCGGAAACGCTCTCCGCGTATAGTGTAGAAATTTGTCCTCGTAACACTTGGCTTGTCCGCATGCATAATCTCGCTTTTTCCGATGCAACGCGTTCACGAGATTAAATAAGACGACGTAAATGATACGTTCGCGATATCGAGATGTCGACTCTCGACGTGGAGGGGCAGCGGGGGGGGGGGGCTGATAAACGCAATTACGAAAACCGCAATTATTTTGGTTTCTAGCTACGTTTCTGTTTCTGTCTACTTTCTGTTTATATTACGTGTATGATGCAATCGTAGTCTTATTAGATTCTTCTAGATTTCTCTTAATTGCATAGTCCGACAATCATAGTTTTTTCTAATTCTCATGCATGAATTGTGGAATTATTATTTGCACATATATACATACGTCGGTAATATATGCGTATATATCTAAATACTAAGATACTAAGAAAGAATTGCAAGGTTGAGAAAGTATAAACAACTTTTTAGTCACAAATCATAGAAATGTATGTGATAAAAAGAAATTTCTGAATAACAGAGAAATAACTATAAACATTATTTAATTTCTCAAAAATATTGATGAATTATACCTATATTGAGAAATGTGAATTACATATAAATTGAAATTTAATATTAACCATTTAATATAAAAAAGGGAAATGTTGCAGAAGTGAATTTAATGAAATTTTTCAAATATGTATCAAATAATAAAAATCTCGAATTTTCTCTCTGTTATATGAAAATCAAGCTGGGAAAGTTTTACCTCATTAAATTACTTTGTAAATTTTCCAAAGAGCATCTTATTGTGGTATATCGATATAAAATTCCTTCAAACATACTTGGAAGTAAATAAAATAGTTACATAGCGATCCTTCAGATTCCCGACGTACATATTTTAAAAAAAGATGTTCTATCTTGCGTGCCGCGGAAAAATTCCGATGTAAATCGCGGAGACTTCTATACTATTACGCGCTACGTCACTTTCGCCGTCGCGACGAGGAGGAACAGGATTCTTATCATTTCTCATCGATCTTCCCTTTCGGCGCATATATTTTTCAAGGGGATGGAGAGGCGTGTAACCGCACGGTACAAATTGCTTCCACTTCACTGGCGACTCACGGCGAACAAACGGACGAACGGACGGATGGAACGGACGAACGTGCGTCGACAGCTCATCCATGAGTCACGGCTTTTGTCATATTTCCATCGACGTAGAAAGTTCAATGTACTCTCCTCGACCACTGCCCGTCGTTACACCTTTCGTACAACCGCGGCTTCGGATCGCTCTATTTTCGCTAACGCGGCGCGTTCCGTTCGGACTTACACTCGCGATGACCTCGTTCGTCTCGCGGAAGACACACACGTGAACGGAAGAAGTCAGTGTCCCCGTCGATGGGATCGATAATCGGTGGTGATGTTCATTGTAAGTGAAAATATCATTCGTAGAAGCGTACGTATCTTTACAGAAGATGCATTTTGAAGCCGCAAGCTTTAACAATCTAATTTTGAGTTTAATAGGTTGTATATATCATTAATTTTCTTAATCTGTGCACTCCTTTGGCTGAAAAGAGTTTAAAAATAGAAATCTTTCTAGTAAGAGGAATGTTGTGTATTCATAGACAAGATCATGTCCGGTTGCTTCTGTATATGTATTTACGTAACATTTCCTAGCTCGAAGTTGTGACATCTTGTACTTTGGTCTTATATTTGTATGTGTCTCGTCTACGTGACGTACAAAATATATAAATGCGTATAAATTTTCCGAAATAAATAAACACACAAAAAATGTCTTGAAAAAAAAAATCAATCTTGATGAAGACATTCTTGGCTACGATACTACTAATTCTCGATAATGTCGCAATAATCTAAAATTGTTATCAATTTTTGCCTCATCGTGCTAACTGCTCTGCGAATCGTAATATTGCGAAATTAGACTCGTTTCGTTTCCTCCTTATCAGACGAAATCGACAATAATTAACCTAAATTACAAGTCGTATTTGTATAATTTTCTACTTATCATTGTCCCAGACTTTTTTCATATATATATATATATATATATATATATATATTATATATATATATTCCGTCACTAAAACGAACTTTAGACGACCTACAATTCTCTCGCAGCAGAATCTGCAACAGAATTCTATTTATAATTTTACTATGTTTTGTATACTTTGCTATATTTATGTGCGTGTTCCACATACTTTATTATTTTGATTCTTCAAACGTTTTATTATGAGACATATAACACAAGGAATAGAATTTTTATTAAAAATAGATTATTTAAAAAATAGATTTTAGAAACGAGACGTAATGATAAATCTCATTTTTTTTCAAATCTGTCAAAAGTGCTATATATTATTTAAATGTTCTTTATTATTCCTCTCGTCAGTCTAGCAGTCGATAGTGCGTTAACTCCCTTCGTTACACGCACTTTTATGGGCGGCCGTTGGTGCATGCATATTGCACACCATACTCGTACGTTGACGAAGATGCGTACGCACGCCCGTACGTATCCGGTTTCGGTAACATATATCGCCGATACGCTGTAATGTGGCTTAATCCATGTATATATGCTGGTACCGATCGAAGCGTGACAAATATAGCATCTTTTAAATATAGCTTCGTAAAATTAAAACCGTGCCGTTCAAAAATAACACATGCATCGTTCACGCATCATTACTCTTGTAGGGTAATTGTATAATTAATTAGAACGTTCAAGATATTTTGCACAGGATACATATTTGCATGAAATTTGCCAACAACTGGTGTATGAATATCTCATAGTATCTTAAGCCGCTTCCTTAAGTAAGCTTATATTCCGCTTATATTCTGAGGTACATACATACTCATGTACATGTGTATATATCTATACATGCGCGCATACGAGCCGAGATTAAGACCGGCGCCACGCGTCGGCCTTATCATGTGACTTTGCTTAATGAAAGATATCCTTACTGCATATTGTTAAGCAATTGTTATCTCTAACGTAATGTAAACTTTTCATACATAACTAATGTAACATGTAATACAATAAATTCCTCCATAAAATATCTACCTTGCTTCTATCCAATCGAGTATCCGCAAAAACGATCAGTAACAAGATCGAAATTTCATAGATATTTTTATAGATTCAGACGAGAATTTTGTTTCATTTATAGTTTCAAATTTCAAAATATTATTAACATTTTAAATATTATTAATATTTTAAAATTAATAATATTTTCAGATTAAAAGTATATCTTGCTTCGATCAATCCCTTTGTGTCTGTGTTTGTTTAAAATTAGACAAGCAGGTAGTTGAATTATTTTTATAGATGCGGAGTTACAAAGATTACGTAACCGCGATTGCGTTCACGATTTTAACCAGTTTTCTAAAATTAACGGGAGCGATGAAAAGCATCTGAAAGGAGGATGTGTGCCGGAGAAATTTCGTGGTGGAAAGGGCGCAGCGTGCGGGCACATGACCGGACACCCACGTGGCCCATTTTATACGGTCATTAAGTCGTCCGCCTTATGCGAATGGTTCTACCGATTATACTTGATTGGTCCGTGCCTCTTTCGTATACTCGTCGTCCCATAATTATTAAATGGATGATTTCATGTCAAATCGGACAGTGAATAACCGAGTGCCTTTTCGCTTTTACCGAATTATTTTATATTCGCAATACTTAAAGCAAACGATCTACAACTCTCTTGCGTGAGAATTCACAACAAAATTCTATAATTTTACTATACTTTGTGCCTGTACGTACTTCGACAAAAATATAATATCGATGCGTGAATTTGCTCGAGATTCGAATACAATGATCATAATTTTCGTGAATATCAGATTTCGTAGTTCTTGCCAATTACGCGTGATAAATAAATATAAATATTAACATACACACACACACACACACACCACATATATATATATATATATATATATATATATATATATATAATATATATATACATATAATAAATAAGATAAATGGCAAAATTGAAACTCTAGACTAAAATGAAATATTCGAAATATTTTTGAATTTTTTGGCAGTTATCTCGACTCGAGAGAGAGTAGTGATTTTTCCATTTTGAGAGGAAGTTGGCGCAAATAAAGGGTTAAAGACGCTGCAATCGGATGGTAATTCGCGCGTTGGAAGAATGCAGCCACGAGCGCGAAATTGCGAGTTCGTTGCACTCGAGCCGAGCGCGAGCGCGTAAGATCGTCGTCTTTACGAGCGCGCGCACACGCACGTGCGCGCGTGTACGCACGCACGCGTGCACGCATCTCGTCTTTGGTCACGCGTAGGTGGTGATCATCGCGTGTGTCGTGTTCCTACGCCGGAAGCCAGACGCTGCACTGTATACAATACTTTAGGGTCCTTCTGTCTTTTCACGAAGGTATTTTCATCGATTTATCGCTACCACGTTTTATGTTAAAGTGCTATAAGGATCGCATTTATGTTAAAACATTGTAGGAACTTGCCGGTATCTATCGCGATGTATCTTAACCGTGTCTTATGATGAAATTTTGATGCTACGTCGCGTTTGCGATAAAATATTAATTCTAATAACGATATCATTCTTGTATTAAAACTTTATAGTATTATTTCTTTACTAAAACAATTTTATATTTCTAAAATCTATATTTACAACTATTTTATACTATTTATCGTAGAATATTTAATTTTTATTTTTGAAATTTATGTGTTTCAATTATACCATGTTTTAAACTTTATTTAATAATACTTTTATGTGAAACATTTTACGGCTTTAATGGAATCTTTCCAAGAGAAACGACGCTCGATTATGTAGCGCATGCTAAGCGATACGGCGAGTTATTGATGGGACAGCAAATAATCCGACGATCCCTTCGTTAATTATTACATCGGCATCTTTTTAACATCTAGCGAAAAGGATGATAAGTGGTTCTGGCGCCGCGTACGACTCGCAAAGTGTATCTTCGTCGCGCGCCGCGCAACTCTTCGCGATGTATAGCTCTTATTGGTGTGCTGGCTTCGATATAGATGATTGGCTCAATTCATTCTCAACATTATTAGATTGTGTCCGACCAGACGCGTCGCGCTGACCGCGCCGAGAATAGACCGCATGTTGCAGATGCGTCTTTAAAATAGCAGAATATTGATATTTTGGCCACGAGAATGTTAAATTACCCTGCGGAAACGTGAGCGAGATTAATTCAGTTACTCAATTTAAATTAAATTTAACATGTTCGATATGTCGATTAGAAGGCTTTATAAAATATATTTATCTAAAAAAAAAATTTTTTTTTAGTTTTTAATCTTTATTTAGTAAAAATTTTTAAATGTATTGTGTCACTGGAAAATAAATAACTTTTCGTTGGTTAATAAATCAATAAATTCTGGAGCTCTAAAGTCATTGTCATTATGGAAATCACTACCACGTTCTTGTAATAGATAATTAGATATGTTAGTAATTACTGTTTTTTGCCTAGGTGATTAGTGACAATTCTCGTGCATAATTTCGAATCTAATTTTACTTAAACATGACACAATACGAAATTATGTACGCTATACACTTAACGTCTAACACGTAAAACACATCTAGCTATTAATAACACTGTTAATTGTACTTGATTTTGTAAGGGGATTGCAAGAAATCTCAAATCGTATTTTTTTACTAAATACAATATGTAGAAAATGTAGAATTATATACAGAAAAAATATTGTAGCATTTCTATCGCAATCTTGATATTTGCTCTTGTTTTTTTTTTAGTAATCTACATACAATATTATCTGTATTATCTGTATTATCTGTATTATCTGTATTATCATTATGCTCACGATTAATTTTATGTATTAATGACATAATAAAAAATATTCGTGATAATTCTGAATGCCACGCAAAGATAAAAGTTTAAATCGATATCACGATCGAGTCGAGAGAATTCTTCTCCGTGAACGAATCAATTCGGAACGTCGAAGAACGTTAGCGGTTGGTATCACCCCATCGACCTCGTTAATGGTAAAAGGTCTTTCAGCGATTGACCGAACGGAATTGCGTACCTTGCAATACATTGCTCGCTTCAATAGGATGGATCATCTACGAAGATTTTAAATGGAGAGCGCAAACGACAAAGGAGAATTTGATTTATCAAAAACAGCCTCTCCAAACAAAGAGCGTTGTTATCATCAATTTTTAGATAACACGTGTGAGTCATCTTTAAAATATTGTTTGTATTTTTTGTTTTCTTTTTTAATTTTTACATGAGTAATTTAATATAATTTATGCAAAGTTTAAATTGTTGCAAATCTCTTCTAAGCGTTGTAATTTTAATATCTCTCAGCAAAATAGATTTTGTAAAAAAATTGTAATTTTATTCTCATAATTTTATTCTTCGCACGGTTTTGAGCTTACAATGTCATTATTACCACGAGCCACTGGTGATCGATTACGTATACCGCGATGCAAAGTAGCTAGCATCATCGTTCACATTACAATGTGTTTGTTCGTCGAGCGAATCTTGTTTACAATTCCGTTTTCTGTTCTGTGCTATCTGTTCATTGAGCGAATCTTGCTTGTAATCTTCTTGTCTGTCTACTATCTACCGCTATCATAAGTCCGTATAATTAACGAACTTGCTCATTTTTCTACATATTTATGTTTCCTGAAAGAAATTTTAATTCTAATTTAAAAATTAAATGAATTTATGTACTAGCAATTAATCTATGTCATGTATACTAGAAAAATAATAAATACAGAATCTACTTTCTAGTGTGGATTTGGAAATTGGAGTGAATAAGAACTACATAATGAAAAATAAAAATCTGAATCAAATATATGAAAATTATAATAATGTTGTATTAGTAGATTATTTAGTTTTTTGTTAGAATAATTTCTATCATCATGATTTCATTCATATTCACACACGCGCGCGCGATTACTTTGTGTATTTTCTACGGCTCAAAATATCCATGAAGAGAAGGCATTCCAACATTGATATTTCCGAATACCCAAAAGGCTGTGAACGGGCATCCTTAAAGACACAAAAGAACAGAAAATTATTTCATGCATTAGTTGTCGAGCAAATTCGTTGTATCGCAGAAGGAACGTATTTTGAATAAAATATAAGATTTGTCAAAAAAAAAAATCATCTATGTTTTATTATTTTGTAAAAAGTTTCTTTTTTGACTGTGTATCTCATTAATAACTTTCTCTCAATTAAATGTAGAAGAGTTCAAACTTTTAGAAAGAACAATTCTTTGGGATGATTTTTTATTTAAATATTAACTGTTTTGCGAAGTGAAGAAACGTTTTGCGGTCCATTTCTCGGCTTTCACCGCTCTCGCCGTAGATGGAAATTCGCCGTGACGACTCACGGCTTATTTCTTGCCAGGCGCGGATCTCTGGCTTCCATCGCGCTCAATGTTTCGACGAATTCAGAAGTTCTTCGCGCGGGGATAAATTAGTCGCTGTACGCGCAAATATTTATACGACCAGTGCGCCACATGCCCGCCAGTACCGCAAGATCGACGTTGCAACGAATGTAAACACAGTCAAGACGTAATTAATTTCAACCGAAGGACCAAGACGCAATTATAACGAAAGCGAGAAAGAAAATGAAAGAGAACTATCCCCTGCAGAAGTTTGCATGAAAATTTCTTGCATCGCGATATGTAAAAATATAATTATGACAATAATTAAGATATATACAGAAAAACTTCATTTTAGGAATATATAGTTGCAGAATATTTGCAGAAAAAATTCATTCTAGGAATATATACAGTTCCCTATATATGTTTCCGCTGCGTATACGTGCACGTATATATCTGTGTAACTATCTATTAAGAATTAAAGATACAGAAGCTGATTACAAGGACTGACAAAACTTAAAAGTTGCAAGCATGTTTCTTTTCATGATTTGTTAAAATTAGTTTTGCTTCTATTGCATTATAATAATTATAATAACAAAATATATTATCACGATGTTATACTGTGTCATAACATAATATAATTTTACTCAAATATATTTGTCACTCATTAAAGAACTTATTCCAATTAGAGATTATTCTTAGGATGATTTTATTGTAATTCGCAATTTCAGGCACGAGAACTCATTTGCATTTCTCTCACAATACCGTTGTCCGATTAATTGGGGTAAATGTACCGTTTGCTCTTGACGAAGAAAGAAAGACGGTGTCAGAACGAATCATGAGACGTCCGTCCGATCCGTCCTTTCTGCCGTATTCATTAGCGTTCTCGCGAACTGTGCAGATAAATAGAAAGCTAATTATTGCCGAGAGCGCGATTGCAACATAGAGATTTCGAAAGGATCTATTAAGTACGACTCTATTAAAACGAATCTAATTGCTAAACTGATAAAAATTGCCGATGACCGCAATCGTATCGCGTAACTTGATATTAGATAAAATCATTTATATACTATTGCTCATTTTATTATTTTTAAAAATTTTTAATAGTTATTTAATTTTTATGTAAAGAGCATTTTAATTTAATACATATAATTAATATATAATTATATTTATAATAATATTATTTAAATTTATTATATAATTATAATAATAATATTACTATTATATTTATTTTATATATATATATATATATATATATATATATTCTTCAGTTCAATATTGATTTACTGAGTTATATCATAAAATCTCCATTGGATCGAAGTCATTTCTATGATCATCATCGCAGTTGTGCAATATCGTAAGAGATACACTATTCACGATCGTGTAACGTAATCGTAGATGATGCGTCATTAATTGAATTATTAGTGCGGTAATTGTAGTATGTTGTGACTACTTCAATGGTAATAGCACTACCTGCTATTCTAATGATTATTAATTCGACATACATTAGAATGCAAAATTATTAATAAATTTATTACACTTTGATTTATCATGAGATATAGATTATGTCATTTCCAACAATTCCTTAATCGCGATTGATGATTATCTAATAAGAATAAAAATAAAGATAATCGGTGATAAATATTTATTTTCAGTGTAATTTTTATCACAACAAGGTGGATTGCAATTATTAATATTCAAAAATGTCACCAGATGCATCTATAATTATGTAATATCGATTTATATGTAATTCAATATTATAAATAATTTGTAATTTCAAATTTTCCTTATTTCTTTAATCCTCCACTTGTGTTTTATCACATTTCGAGGTTGTTGAATTAAGTTGCAGACAACATAGTGCTAAAATTCGACGTTGCGTTACCTCATAATTTACGCTTATCTATCGACACATGTATATTTAGTCGATATGAACGTGATAATAATTTTCGCGTACTCTAACAAGTGCGATTGCGCGTCGGAAAAGTCATTGAAGCGTGTTGCTGACGTATTGCGCGGATATTTCCTCGTTGTTGATGAAGGAGATCACCAGCGACAGGTGTGTCAGATGCTTGAAAAGTCTCTTGCCGTTTCCTTCGCGACCACGCGGTCATGTCCTTGCATTTACGTAAGCATCGCGCGACTGACGCAAAACTGTCGTTACGTTCGTCTCGGCGAGTCGCCGGCTTTTTCGCCCGCAAAAACATCTTCGTCGGGACCATTTTTCGTCGGGAATCTTTGAAACATCAAGTTTGGAATGTATAGCGCGCAAAAATGTGTAATTAGTCAATTTACGCTAAATTAAAAATATATTACACTCAGCAATGTATATGATAAAACCAGCACTCACAAATTCAATATGACATTGTTATCAATTAAATTCTGGGATCGATATTCGCAAATTAAAAGTGTATTGTTGCATAAATTATCATGAGAGAAATACAAATAAAAGTAAAGAAAAAAATGTTAAATTAGATTAAATTAGATTAACGTCAAAATAGGATATAATTTTTGAAATGCGTTGCAGCTTTTAATTCAATATGAAGGCTTAGTTTGGCTTATCGTGATTTGTTAAAGTAGCTTTTATCTCTGGACGCGAAGTCGCACACGGCAGTGTTAAATGTATCTCCGACATGCAACACACAAGCGTCCGGATCCGTTCGTGTTCTGGTGCAAGGCCAGGAATCCATGTTCATCCTCGTTTTGTTCCTTTTTTCGTGCCAGAAAGAAGACACATGGTACGAACAATGGTCGCTTTCACTGAAAACCGCGACACACACGAACAGACGAAGGAATGGACTTTCAGAGAAACAGAACAGGCGAGAGGTCTTTGGCCCTCGCTGCTGCTCCCTTCTCATACAATTTGTTCTGTGTTTCTCCCTTTTCCTGTATTTTTTTTGCATTTTCATACTTCGAGAAAAAACAAAGGAAAGGCGATTTCGTGACGGTAACGGCTGGTGTCAAACGCACCGATGATGACAATGACGACGCTTACGTCGCGCTCGTGTCATTATGCCATTCGCTGACCTGAAAATCCTTCTAGCATGTCGGCATGCTTTGGCTCGGGAAACTCACGCCGAAAGCAAAATCGCATTACTTTCGACAAGAAAATCAATTTTTGAATACTCATATTAATTGTTTATCTATGTATTGCAAAGGAATCAATAAAACTAATTTTAAAGTACCAGGAAATTTGAATTTACGTCTTCTCAATATAAAAGCCGCTCAAGGAAAATGTTTGTTTTGAATAATTTTTTAACTTCAAGGCATTATAATTAAATAATAGTAAATAAAATAAATCACAAATTTTGACAAAAGAAGTGTCATATATTATTTTTTAAATTCTAAATTAAGAATTTAGACGCTGATTACTATGTTTGACTTGTGAAACGTTTCTTGTTATGTTCATTCTCTTTATACGAATTTTTAGCACGTATTATTAATATACTATAAATATAATATACATATATAAATTATTATAAAATTGTAAGATTAATACAAAAAACATTTGTTAATCGGGAATTTTTCTGGTTTTACAGTGAACTGTGCTTGTGCTCAAATAATGCAGGCGAGTTTCGTCAGCATGATCTGCATATATTGTGGTTACGAAGAGTTTATCGCATCCTACGATCACGGTCGTAATAGCGTCGTTAGCGGCATTGTGAGTTACGACACGTTCGTTACACCGAAATGCGTGTAATATTAACTGATCCATTGACCATGCCGAGTTTTGATCCTTCTTAACAACACTTCAATTATGTGTTATCGTCGCGGATGCGTTCAATATATAGGTGTGATTAAGCGTGTCGTTATACTTCAATTATACAACGAAATGAGACTCTTCGAGATAAAATGAGTTTTTAAATAGATTTTCTTGAACTTTTTGAGCGAAACTTTGATACGAATTATATCAAATAATAATTAAGGGAAGAGAATAATTTGCAAAAATTATGAAATTATGAAATATAAAAAATATAACGCGAGAGAGAGAGAGATGAGATCAATTTAAAAAATTTAGAGAAAGAGAGGGAGAAAAAGCAGAGAATTAAAAATTATAAAAAATTGATCTTATTTAAACAAATTTCTTATTATTACAACTGCCAGTTCACAAAAGGAATTTAATCTATGATCATTCTACTTTTATTGATTTGGATAAAGAAATCTAAGAGAAAAAAAATTGTAAATTAAAGACTTAAATAAATTTCTTTGATATCAGTAATATAATAAATTATAATAGAGCATTATATATATTTGCGCTAATGATGGTTAACAGATAATTTTGAGTTTGCTTCGTGAGGAAATGACCGATTCACCGATGGTTTCAAGATTACCGGTCTGTGGCCATCGATGGATGGCAAAGCATCACGCAAGACAGGAAGAAAAATTCCTTGCATCGCGTTTACCGATGCAGTGAAGCGTGTATGGGCAATTGTGAGAATTTCTCACGTGTCATTTAGCTGTTACACTTCCGACAACGACTGCTGTTGTAAACCTTTGTTCTATTTCTCTTCTGCCTTCTCACATCATGTAAATAAGAGACATTATATGAACTCAAATCACATGAGCTCAAAAAAAGCAATCTACTCAAAATTGTTTCTACTAACAATAAGATTAAATATATCTGAATATTTAAAGAGTTTTCCAAGTAATTTTTTCATCAAATATTTCTAACGATGTATAACTTTCGGGGAAACTTGGTATAACAGCTCTGTAAGTCAATAAAGAACCTTGAATACTAGAAATGCAACGAAGATATTTGCTGCATCGAACGTTTATTTAACGTTTTTTCTCGATAATATTGACGATAATTGAAACTGAGATAACATTCTCGATTGTTATTTAATACAGAGCGCTAAATTACACAGAATTTTTAAGTGACGAAAAAGGAAATGGGAACAGTAATATCTCACGACGATACTGTTATATTGTGTACAGTTTAACAATCCCTTCTGTCGATTCGAGAAAGAACGGATATGATTTAATTGCGGTGGTAGAAGTTACGAGATAAAAAGTAAAAGATAAAGGGAGAAAGGAAGAGGAAATAAAAATTCTCTTTAGATAATAAAGTTCCAGTAACTATTTGTTCTGTAAAATCACAATGTACTTTAAAAAGTTACGAGATTATAATATCTTATCGTTACCCAATTGAAAATTTTCAAGAAAACAGCTTGTAGCGCTGGATGAATTAAGTATCATATTTTATGTGAAATTTTTATTTTAATTAATAAAGAATAAAAAAATAAAAGATTGTATATTACAATAGAATTAATATTTTTGTTGTAAAAAGATTAGAATAGAAAAACAACTAAGACCAGGCAGGATTAAAAAAAGAGAGAAAGAATGTTCATATCAATATAGGTAGATGTTAGTTGCATTATCGTTACATTTCTTGGTGGTAGAATTTACTCTATCTCTTATCCTGGTAGTTATGTCTTATCACCGATATAACTGTCGACATAAAAATAGCACCCCTTATAAAAATTTTTCACCGCTTTTACACCTCATATAGGTCGTTTTTAGCCCGTTTTTAGCCCGTTTTATCATTTTTATGTCCGTTTCTTGCACTCTCAAGTACGCTTAGTCTATTGCGAAAGAGCATGACGAGTATACGTGAGTATGTGTATGAGTATTTTTTAGTGGATTGTCCGTTTTTAACACTCGTTTTTCAGTCGATGAGTGACAATACGTTAATACGTTCCTTTTTTACTCACAAAGATGAGGACGAAGTAGGTTGTCCGTTTTCAATACTCAATTTTCCGTTGATGAGTAACAACACGTTAGTACGTTTCTTTTTTACTCACAAGAAAATATCCGCGGATTGTCTCTAAATTGAAGTACATTTATTCTACAAACTTAAAAATATGTCCACGAATTTTTATAATTTATATAAATTTATATAAATGTTTTAAACTACTATAAATAAATGAACAATTATAATGATTGATTATTTGATTATTTTATTTCAAAAGCTGCGTTCCAATATTCATTGCAAATATTGAAAATCTATAGTTTACGTCACATACACTATAGATTTTCAGTACTTGCAGTGAATATCGAAACGCAGCCAAAATGTGCTATGTGAGTATTTATGAGTGCTAAACGAGTATTTTTTGCTCGTAGCTAAATGTACGTTTTTACATCTCAAATTTACACACAGCACGTATTTACCATTCAAAAATACTCATAAGAATACGTTATTACCACTCGGATATACTCGTACGCAATCCGTTTTAACCACTCATTTTTACGGAAAATTGCCCCTTTGCGCCCTAAAAACGGATCATACTCATTGAATCAAATGTACGTTTTTACCACTCAAACTGACCGTTTTCGCCGGTCAAAAACGGGCCAAAAACGGTGAAAAATTTTTATAAGGGACTCTTGTAGGCGGCGATTACGTGTTTTAAATACTTTTTTTCGCGGAACCATTCATGGGCATATTCATTACATGCATGAATCATAAAAATTTCGAAATAAAAGAATATGTGTCGATAATTAAGGTATAACATGTGTAACAAATAGTTATTTTAAATTGCCATATGATAATTAGTCCAATTAAGATCAAGGTATGAAATTGATGCAAAAGGTCATTTTCTCTCTCTCTCTCAAACATTTTTTTCAATTATACTTTGTATTAAATAAAAAAATTGTAATAGAAAACTGAAATTCTTTGAAAACTGAGACTAAAAATTTTTTTCTAGATAAAAAAAAGTATTAAAATCAAAATGACGAATTTTTATACATTGAAATTCTTTTTCCGATTTTATTTGACAAATGTAATAAATATGGTTTTTCGTAATAACTTAATATTTTCGTTACACCTCGATCTTTGTCTGATAAAACCAATGTTACCAGATCTGAACATCGACAGTACATGCAATACTTTCAATTTTAACGTCACCAAGAATATCGAGTTTGAACATAACTTTAGATACAATATTTTCGTTACACCTCGATCTTTGTCTGATAAAACCAATGTTACCAGATCTGAACATCGACAGTACATGCAATACTTTCAATTTTAACGTCACCAAGAATATCGAGCGAGTTCCAATTCAATAATTTAAAACCGTAATCTGGTGCCCGTCGTTTTGACAAGAATTTAAATTTCAAATCGGACGAACCTTTAGATGCATGAAATCTGGGACACCCCGTACATTCTTATTTGTCACTGCGTCTAGAAACTGCGACGTAACTTAAAATAACCTGTGCATTTTCTCGCGTCACAAATCGTCAATTCCAGAACGGGTTCTTGTTCGAGCTATTTTTATGGGGTTTCTCCTATGATACGGGGAACAATCATGAGTCATGTTTTAAAAACTGGTTTCTTTGACTGCATTCTACAACTCAGACAGAGGGACACTCATGTTTCATCGATTATTGCAAACAATCTAGTACAAATAATTTGGAGAATTTTAAATCTTTTATAGAATCTATCTTGTCTCAAGCTTTTCGTGATTTAACACTAACGTTTAGTGACAAAAACTGATATTTAAAAGAAATAAAAAATTGTATCAAGAAATAATCCATCGATATTTCACTGGAAATTTATAAATAACGTAGGTTGATATCTCCAATATTTTTGGAAATATCCTATCCAAGCATTTTGTACAATTTGAAGACGAAGATAACATTAATTGAAAATAAAAATATATGTGAAAATTATTGCGACAATAATATTATGAGAAAGTAGCAATAAGATCAATATTGTGTTTCGATGAGAACACGATATGTGATTAGTTCGATAAAAACACGATTATAAAGAGTATAATCCGCGATAAAGTTATTCTCGCGACGGATACACGAGTATTTTTCTGCTCGTTGAAGGCGACGTCTGAAAGTCGAACGTCTTGTTTGGATTCTCAATCGAATCGTTGATATGCTTCGTCTTCTGCGTGTTAACACCGCCTCCGTGATCATCATAATGTATGCGCGCTCACTCGTATTTGGCATTGGCGAAAGCAAATGGCGGTCAGATGACGCATTCTGCGGCCGATACTTCGTTTCACCTTTGTACCATCTTCCAACGTCCTTCTGCCCGTTAGAATATTCAAGACTTTAGACATCGGTATTTGTGGAATGCGTCGTCTACAATAGCAGCAAGAGTATAATTATAAGAAGTAAGAATAAGAAATTAACCAATCGCTGTCGAATATAAGAAGAATAATTGACTGCGATTACAGAATCACTCGTGGCGATTGGTCAATTTTTTACTCTTACTTCTCATAATTATATTCTCCCTGCCATTGTAGACGACGCATAATATTACACAATTGCGGATCTTATCACTCCACAGATCAGAATGGAATGACTAACAATTTTGAGATAAATAGAATCTCTGTTATCTCCGATAACGAGATATACACATGTTATCTTCTTTGTTATACCCAAACACACAAATTGCATAGATAAGTAAGATCAGATAATTGAGTAAATAAATAAGATCGGAGATATAGATTATTTCTTATTTTGATATTTTGAATATTTTGGAAGTAATGCACTTGGAGAACAATTCTAATTTTCCAGACCACTAGATTTTTAGACCACTCTCGTGTTACGACGCAAGCATTTCTTTGAAACTTCCAAAATTTTCCGAGAGGTTTCCCGAGGCACTCGCACACAAATCTTCTAATGCAGATTTTATTTTTAAGGTCGCGTGAAAAAAATGCTGATTTTCTCGATGCATCACTGTAGAAATATTCTTTTAAATTTTCTATTTTAATTTCGTGAGCTTAAGAGCATTCGAATTACTCGTCGCAATTCGTGCTCTCTCCAGCGTAACAGCGTTCTCTCGAAACCTTTTCAGCCACTTGTCTCGTTATCAGCTATCAGGCTTTAAAGTCAACCTGCATCTGCTTATTTGTCGAAGGAGAGAGAGAAAGAGAGAAAGAAAGAGGCGTGTTATCTCGAGCGAGGTCCCACAAATGCACATACCACAATTTACATACCCGGCCTTTTTTCTACGTTTTTTTGTATCTGACTTTTCGCTGCAAAAGCGGTTGCCTTATCTAGGACAACGGTTGTGCACTTTTCTCAAGTTGAATCACGCCGGCTATTATTTTGAATTCGCTTCGCGAAAGTAACTATAATAAAATAGTCTTATAAATGGTAGTCTTATATAGCCTAGATTAGATTAGATATCGTTGAGTGGAAAATTATCGAATACCACTGTCGATCTCGTTAAACGAAAATGAATGCAGAAAAATCATTTTATCGTTTAATCTAAAAATGTCATTTGTTTTTTAGTTTTATTGTACTACGCTTTTTTTAGCGTTGAATCAGCAACGGTAAAATTTTCATGATAATAAATCATGAAAAATCCAAGTAATTTTAATCGAAATAAAGAGTGAACGATAAAGCTCTGAAGAATATAAAACGGTGAAGAGCTAAATATTGCGTATGTAGACAAACCAATAGTTATAATTGACAAATATTAACGCATTAGATTATTAAGACCTACTTCAATTCCTATTCTTGTTTGTTATCTTGTCGGTACACAGTAAACTATGATGTTGATGTGATTGATGTAATTTATCTGGGATACAGTTTGGACAGACAGATTGTCCGTTATCCGTAAGAATTGTCTCTCCAGCTTTATCAACTTGATAAATTGTCTCACAGTAGCGGGTATAATACCTCTATTTATCCGGATATTTGATATAATATCAATAAATGATATAACGTCAATAAACTTGATAAAATGTCAATAAATGTTAAATCGAACCGTAAATAATAAAATTTCCGTAATAAAATTTCACGTAGAACATAGAAAAGTAATCGAACATACAGATTGCCCAAAATATTTTACCAATATCCAATAATGATGCGACTTGTATTACAAATCCTGTCAGATTCTCTTGTTGATTTTTACACCGAAAAAGTATGGCCGGAAAGATTGGAAGATGCTTCGCGCGTATTCATCTCTCGCGGCGCTTTTTTATTATCTGACATTTGAACCGTGGATTTTTTTTGCGGTGAATTACGCAAGTCATCGATGGAGCCGATAAAAATATTATTTTGTTTTAAATTTCATAAAAACATTTCATCATCAATATTCATTCAAAAGTTTCATAATTCTTCATTCATGTTCCTTTCCCTCCTCAAGCTAATTTTTTTCATCGCGAATCTCGTTCGCATTCTATATATTTCGCACGGAAAGTAAGGAAGTAGTCTCGAATGTGGGTGGTGGCGCGCGTAACATTGACATTGATTGTCGTGTCGTTTCTGCCCTGATCGCGGATCACGGTAAAAGGAAGCGGAAAAAGCATGATTGTAATGGGACTAATGGGCGTGCCCTATTATCGAACCGTACACGGAAAACCTCTCACGCACACGCCATTATCAGTCCAGTAAACAAAATATGCCCTGAGAAATAATCGATCCAAGTGGTAGGTAGCTACATGGTTTTCACAATATTACGATATCGTAAAATTGTGACCTATACCAGCTCCAACAATATCTGATTATTTATATATACATATAGAAACTTAAAGAGAATATATTAAATGGTAAAAGATTTTAATATTTAAAAGATTTTAATTATTATTACGCTTGAAAGAATTAAATAGAAAAATTTGTGTACTCTATTCTTTTTGATTTCAAGGAAAAGAAACTTTTTGCTATAGTTTATTTCTTGTTTTTACATGTCGTGTTTTTGTCCGATGAGTTCATAAATACCGAATGACTTATTCGCGTTGAAGTCGATTAATCGTCGCGAATAAATCCAAGGACTCGTCGTTGATCGCGCGACATGACTGAATCTCCTTAAAAAGATTCAGAACGAGGACACGGGCGCGCGCAAAATTGCGAACGGACTCTTCGGAGAGGAGAACTATTTTTGTCACATGCTCATCTCTGCCTGATTTAATGAAAGCCATATTCAACAATTCGTCCAATCTGCAATTCATTAAAATTTCATTAAGCAGCGTGGGAAAAAAAATGGCCTCGCAGTTATGTTTATTTCTCGAACCATTAATCCCCCTCCATGTGAACCTAGGACTCCTGAAATCTGTCTAAAAATTCTTCTCATAAAAATTAGTATCTTTTTTCAAGCTTTTTATTTGTCCTTTAATCATAATCATCTGTAATTAATTTTTTCTTTCTCATTGAGAAACATGACAAAGGATTATTATTATCTTCGAGATTTTTGCAATCGGGTCAGTGTAGCGGCGTGTATTTTTAGCCTCTGTGAAGTTGGCACCCCATTTTTTAAAAAACTAATTTTTTCTTTGAGTTCTGAGTGCACCCCGAGGAGTTCTGGAGTTCCTTATCAATTTTAAAAATAGTTCCGGCGAATTAAGCTAAAAAAACCAATTTTGAATTTTGGGGGTGCTAACTTCACAAAATGAAATGTTTAAATCAGCGATAACAATAAAAGTATTAGGAATATTTAATTTTGTCATTAGGATTTTCTTTAGAACTCTTGTGGTGCTACCCAGAACTGTTAATAGAACTGGCAGAACTTAAAAAAAATTTTTTTTTTTAATTCAAAATATCAAAATTTACGATAAGTTTTTATATATCCGTTCTAGCGCTTCGAGCGTTAAGAGTTATTGATAGAACTCGTGAGGTGCTATCCAGAACTGTCAATAGAACTGCCAGAATTAAAAAAAAAATTTTTTATCAGAACTTAGAAATTTTTCGATTTGAGATACGAAAATTTACGATAACTTTTTATATATCCGTTCTAGCGCTTCGAGCGTTAAGAGTTATTGATAGAACTCGTGAGGTGCTATCCAGAACTGTCAATAGAACTGCCAGAATTTAAAAAAAAAATTTTTTATCGGAACTTAGAAATTTTTCGATTTGAGATACGAAAATTTACGATAACTTTTTATATATCCGTTCAAGCGCTTCGAGCGTTAAGAGTTATTGATAGAACTCGTGAGGTGCTACCCAGAACTGTTAATAGAACTGGCAGAACTTAAAAAAAATTTTTTTTTTTAAATTCAAAATATCAAAATTTACGATAAGTTTTTATATATCCGTTCTAGCGCTTCGAGCGTTAAGAGTTATTGATAGAACTCGTGAGGTGCTATCCAGAACTGTCAATAGAACTGCCAGAATTAAAAAAAAAATTTTTTATCGGAACTTAGAAATTTTTCGATTTGAGATACGAAAATTTACGATAACTTTTTATATATCCGTTCTAGCGCTTCGAGCGTTAAGAGTTATTGATAGAACTCGTGAGGTGCTATCCAGAACTGTCAATAGAACTGCCAGAACTTAAAAAAAAATTTTTTATCGGAACTTAGAAATTTTTCGATTTGAGATACGAAAATTTACGATAACTTTTTATATATCCGTTCTAGCGCTTCGAGCGTTAAGAGTTATTGATAGAACTCGTGAGGTGCTATCCAGAACTGTCAATAGAACTGCCAGAACTTAAAAAAAAAATTTTTTATCGGAACTTAGAAATTTTTCGATTTGAGATACGAAAATTTACGATAACTTTTTATATATCCGTTCTAGCGCTTCGAGCGTTAAGAGTTATTGATAGAACTCGTGAGGTGCTATCCAGAACTGGGGGGGTAGAGCTACGTAGAAAAGAGCAGACGATATAAGGTAGAAAAGAGCAGACGATATAAGGAGTGTATGCTTCTCTCTCTAACATGATGAAAAGGTAAGAGAAGCATACACGTCTTATATCGTCTGTTCTTTTCTACGTAGCTTTACCCCCTCTCCCGACTATCCTCGGTCTAGGTATACTATGTCTATGCGCCGTACCAATCCCAAAAATTTCTAAGTTCTGATAAAAAATTTTTTTTTTAAATTCTGGCAGTTCTATTGACAGTTCTGGATAGCACCTCACGAGTTCTATCAATAACTCTTAACGCTCGAAGCGCTAGAACGGATATATAAAAACTTATCGTAAATTTTGATATTTTGAATTAAAAAAAAAAATTTTTTTTAAGTTCTGCCAGTTCTATTAACAGTTCTGGGTAGCACCACAAGAGTTCTAAAGAAAATCCTAATGACAAAATTAAATATTCCTAATACTTTTATTGTTATCGCTGATTTAAACATTTCATTTTGTGAAGTTAGCACCCCCAAAATTCAAAATTGGTTTTTTTAGCTTAATTCGCCGGAACTATTTTTAAAATTGATAAGGAACTCCAGAACTCCTCGGGGTGCACTCAGAACTCAAAGAAAAAATTAGTTTTTTAAAAAATGGGGTGCCAACTTCACAGAGGCGTATTTTTATAATTAGAGTAATCGGATTAATGGATGGCAGAAACCAGGTGGTAAAATATGATACTAATTATTTTCCGACGATAAAAATAATTGTAATCGTTTTTAGTAGGTTTATAACGACTGTCGTCACATAATTACACTTCAAACTGATAAAAAACACTTTTCATTAAGTGAATAGATTCCCTGAAGTACAGACTGGTTTCGAGGAAAAATATTTGCCTACAGATAGTTTTCTGCTTACTTTCCTTCTCCGTTATCAGCTTTATCTCGACTTTTTCATTCACATCGCTAAATAATTTCGAGAGACATGTTATCTGTTTCGCTTATTTAAGACGTAAGAATTGCTATGTGTGAATATCCTTTTACTCGCGCCGTCTAAAAATATGTCGCGCATACGTGTGGAGGCGTCGAGACGTCGAGGCGTTCTCGCCTTATCTTGGTGATGCCTATGCACGTTTTAATCACACAGCACAACGGATATTATACATACACAAAGTTATCCTTAAAAATCTTGCACACATCGGACGTTTAATGAATATCGTGAATATTGATTGCGCCTGTCGTGTGAGATATGCGGTGCATTGCACTTTGATGTGTATGCAATCGACGTGGCTGTGTCAGTCGTTGTGTTGCTCGTATTTCTCGTATCATCATCGAGCTAATTAATGTCAAACGACTTCAAGCGATCATATTTAACATAAATGTAAAATCTTCTCAATTTCAATTCGTTCTCACTGTGATATTCTTATTTTTTGTTCTTCAGCTGTGCCGTCTAAAATGCGGCGTCAACTTCGTCACCGCGTTGACATTCACTGATCATTTTAATATTCAAACTGCCGAGCGTTTTCGTCCAAGGACGCGTCTTCTGCACGCCTGGTCTCGCGAAAACGCGCGCCGGGAAGGAAACGTACTCTCGCGTGAAATGAGCGAGATCGAACGTTGTGGAATAAAACAAACATTTCTGGCGCATGTCGCAACTCGCGGCGTATCTCGCAATTCTCTTCGTGACCCGCAGTCTCTCAATAATTGCGGCAAATAATGTTAAAGCAATAACGTGGGAGGCGCGAATACGTAAGCGTTCTACTGCGCTCGACCGCTTTGCTCCGCTTCTGTTCGATTTAATTTGTTCGAGAGCACCTTTCTACAAGCATATTATATTCACGCGAAAGTTTTACACGCCGCCCATGCATGTCATACCTACATATTACTGATATCATTCCAAAATGGTCAGCGTTATGAATATTAATCGCGTGAGACACGAAAGTCGGTCGCGCGTACCTCATAAATTTACATTACGATTCGCAGATTATGTGTCCGAAATAATGATCATACAATTAGAACAATTAAAATTATAGCTATCTCCGTGAATAACGGCTGTCGCGATTGAATCGCGACAATACAATACTGTGCGCAAAAACTCAAAGTGCGACATAAAGTGACTCGCGTGCCCAGGAAATTCGTGCCAATCACGCTCGCTTTGGATTCGAGGAAACCTCACCGACGCAGCTTCACACATTGCCCAATTCACTTGTGTTTACAATCTGAGCAATTCGGCGAAGTGACTTTACGATTCGCCGCTGCTGTTAAGAAATCGAGTCGATTCACTAGTGCACAGCTAATGAAACTTACATGTCAGAGAATTGACTCATTCGGTGAAAGTTCTCCAATTTCGCTTCAATTGCAGTTTTTCGACAGAGCTATTTTATGAGTTAACGATTATTTTACTCTTACTCCTCTGTTTGTTCAATTGATGACAAGTGGACGTTATGCGAACTAGCATTTAACATTAACTTTGATTATTCAACTACTTTTTCTTGCACGCATTCGGTTTTTTTTTCAGAAAATTATTTAGAAAATAACTAACGATGAGAGAAGATTATTTTGAAATTTAAATTATGGTACAGAATTTAAATTCCCTGAGGGAAAATCTGGTAATTTAAGATTATTACGGGAGAGAGTTTTGCAACGATGAGGGAAAAAAAACTTTTTCAAAATAGAAGGTTGGTAGGTTGATTGGTTTCGGCTTGCGCTTTTATTATTGACGTCAAGCTTGCATGTTCGCTCCGATTTGTTGGATCATCAATTATTGCTCTATCCGGTCGATCGTACCGTCTAACTTCCCGTTTCTCTTCGCTGACGATTCTATATACGACATTCTTTTACTATGCGAAATTCAGTAATCAACTTGTTAATAAATTTACTAAAAAAATTATTCTCAATTTTTTTTATCATCTGAATATATTTTGTCTCGTAATAAACAAGAAAGGTAATGATTCTATTTAAAAAAAAGTAAAATATAGAATAAAATTATTTTTTCGATTTTTTCGAAAAGAAAGTCTCGTATGAAATATTTGTATATTTTGTAAAACTACTACATTCTGTACAATAAACCTTGACCTTAAAATTTAATTAGCATAAAATTAATCCACGAAAAAAAAAGAAAGAAAATATTATTTTCCATATTTAGAGAAAGAAGTAATTGGCAGAGATATAGTGATTAGCATATCGACACCACAAAATAGACTACTGTCATTGAATGTGCACCTGTTGATGAGGAGAAAGTGGTGGAAGTGATCGAAGAGCAATTAGTTGCAATGTTGATTAACTCACTGCAATCAGAAACCCCCGAGTATACTGGAGTATGTGGACAGTTCCATTTATTTAATAAATCGTTTATAAGCGTCATTGAATATTGAGTTTCGATCATTAACTAACTCGAAAAATTGTGACATTTCTTTATTTAATATTTTTTTGGTGAGTGCACATTAATCACAGTAATTTTTGTTATTTCAATTTGTTTTTTATTTTTACAATATAACTACGTACTCTTGCAACGTAGAATTTTATCTAATCATTGCAAAAAAACGAGTTCTACAAATGTCAGTTTTGCATCAAGAGACAACTTGAAATAGAAATATATTCTAAAACTGTCAATCGGTATCTCTTCTTCTGTATAGAAATATATATAATTTAAAATTCATATCGCTGTCGGTAAATTTCAACTGAAATATGCAGAATATATTAAAGAGATACACGCAGTACAATATTCGGTGTAAAGATCCCGAAGGACAACGAATTTAATGTAAACGATAGGTGAAAAATCCCGTGCCACTTTTGTCCTCGAACTGTCTATTAATCGCGCCGCAGCTATCGCGAACGTAGAAATCGAGGTTAATCCGCGTTTCATGACACTGATCTCGGACACTGGCGATGGGCTTGACGTTGATGCATCGGTTAAATGGACACCCGATCCCCTCGAAGGGAATCACTCTCGACGAGCCTGTGCGAACCGGAGACAATGCACGCGATGCAACACGGTCATGTATGTGTCATAGATTGGTCCTAGTCATCATTCAATAATCAGTCGTAGTATCGTAATTGCAACGCGAGCTCAAGGACGAATCGAGACAAGTTCTTTCGTATGTGATAGATACGGAACGTATTTTTCTCCACAACTTGGCGGTTAAGAATAAAAAATCAACTAAAGTATAAAGTAAAAATACACTAAATTAATCAATTAGTATCAATTATTAATTAATCAATTATTTCCTAATCCTTAATTAATTGCATTAATTACTATTCAACTCGAATAGCAATTAATTACTTTGGGTGTTTACGAATTTATTAAGCTTTTTTGTTATATATCGAATTTTCTCTGAATTAGAAATTAATAATTTTATATTTAATTTTGGTTAACAAGCAGCCCTCAGATTGCGTCTCAACTGTCAAGTTGCGAAAAGAATATGACGTATGATGATTTATAATATTATATTATTCTGCTGAGCTCTTCATTCACACACACAGAATAAGTGGTTTATAAGCTTGTGTAATTAATTGTGTAATAAATTAAGAAACATGATTATTTCTAAATTTAATCTATATATAAATAATAAAATCACTTTAATTTATTAAAGACAAATTCTAAAATATTTATTTTTCTTTTCGTATCAACGAAATTCTTCTTCTAAATAATCCTTGAAATGCTAATGATATGACACATTTCAATATTAGACAATATTTCTTTTCAATATTTTTCAAGATTTCGATGTTACAACTAAAATACGCTTTCTTCTGTATTCCAGACCACTCTTACTACAGTTACGCCGTATGGAATGGCAAGTCGTCATTCGACCAGTCAAATATTAGATTGATCGACGGCAAGAGTGTAGGAAGGGTACGCCGTGCGACGCCTGACAAATCGGTGGTGACGACTGAACAGAAAGAAGAACCACAATCATCGCAACTGCAACCACAACAACAGCAGCAGCAGCAATCACAGCAGCAGCAGCAACCACCACAACAGCAACATCAGCAACCGCAGCAGCAGCCGCAACCAGACCTGCAAAAATCACAGCAGCAACAACAACAGCAACAAGCCTCGCCAACACAACCAGTGACATCAAACACAACCAACGCATCCGCTGACGTGACATATTCCACGGCTTATTCGACTAGCGAAATCACTTCCACTACTGTTCGACCATTCGATCCTGCTTCCAGCCCCAAGCCGGATTTTAAAAAGAAGGCGTCGCAGGCAGCAGCAAATCCTACAACTGACACGGTAAGCATCAGTGGCGAATTTATCGAGTTGTTTTTACATCAGATTCGCACGTGAGACGAAACCCTTCAGTTATCAATCGTACTTCCCCAGTTGTCAATCAGTACAGAAACGTGACTGTTTAACGATTCTGCATTCGTTTGAAATCCATTTGTAGGCGACACTGCACGTGTGGGCAAATCGCACCCTCTCGATTCGCAATATTACTGATGTCAGTGAGCAGCAGCCGCCGGCGACGAAGGACACGACAGAGGACACCATAAGAACCGACGATATCAGCGATATTTCTATCAGCAAATTCTCCGACGTAACTAACAGCACGCTGACACAGAACAACATCACCAAGACGATCCTCGACACGCATCAATATTACAACAGTACTTTTATCGTCAACGATGGTATCTGCAAAAAATACTGGGTCGACCTGGATAACCACCCAGAACTTAAGGTCAATCATCTACTGAGCCAGAGCCATCGACGTGCTGCGGTGAGACTCGTTTGTCATTACTTCGCATTATAGTGACTGTCATGAGATGTTGAAAAATGATACGGAAACTACCGATTATTATGCATCGATATTTTTCGATTTTATATAATAACTAAAGAAAAAAAGAGTGGTATAAATACAAATATGATATGATGTGTGTTCAGAATGTTCAATCTTTGTGTTGCAGCGAAAGATTAATTAGAATTTGTACATGAGAAACGTGACATTGGTCAATCGTTAATCGCTAAGGATGAATTTCAGAATTGAGCCGCGATTTCTATCTGTTGCAGACCGTTAAGCTGAAGTTTGATTTCCCGTTCTACGGTTATAACGTGCGCAATATCACTATCGCTACCGGCGGTTTTCTATACACCGGCGACTACGTGCACAGCTGGCTGGCTGCCACCCAGTACATTGCACCGCTCATGGCGAATTTCGATACCCGCCTGTCAAACGCCAGCTACGTTAAATACGCTGACAATGGTGGGTCATCAGAATCTCGAACGGATGGCATTTTCGTGCCATCTGAAGGATGTTCATTCTTACATTCTCTTCCGAAGTCAATTATTGCCAATCAGAACCCATTACCGGTCGGGTTACTTAAGAGATCCTTCGCGTGTATGCTATACCTCAAATAACTTGCATCTTTAAGAATTAAAAAAAAATCTTATTAAGCGAGTTCTCCTAAAGTCCCGCATGCTTTTCAAAACATTCGATTGGCTTCTCGAATCCTTCTAATTGTAAGCTGATTTTCTAAATCCTCTCTCTCTTCTCGTCGAATCGTGTTGCAAAGCGATCGCGTCAATAGTCAATCAGCAGTTTTTAGGAGAGAGTGAGAGAGGAAGGTTAAATCGCGCGACGATTTGTCGATCGTAATTACACGCGTAGCGTGTTAAGCAACCGGTGGCAGAGAAACACAGCGTTATATTCCCTTTTTTATTTGTACGACAGGTACGGCGTTTACGGTCGAATGGGAGAAGGTGGTGCTACAGGACAGGCCAAAAGCTGGGGCGTTCACTTTCCAGGTGACCTTGCATCAGAACGGAGATATCGTGTTTGTCTATTCAGTGATACCGCTCCTGGTCGAGAAAATCGTAGACACAATGCACCCCGTCAAGGTCGGCCTCAGCGATGCCTATATCATGGACCGAACTGTGTTCTGTGAGTGTTCGCTCGCTTATTACCCAATTTGCGCGTTTGTCCATTGCGTAACTACCGCGGGATAATATCTGCGTCATCGCGCTATTGATCATCGGACGTAGGAAAACTTCCACGCGGATAGACGACGATTTAAATTAAATCGGCTCAATCTGACTTGACAACCTATAGAAGTGACCAGAAATTACATACGGAAGTAACATACCTTCTACGACTTTCTACGATGGCAAACTTGTATGTCTATTACTTTCGTAATAAAAGCTACGAGACAAAAATTTGCAATGTAAAATTATTGCGTGCAAGATATCTTTATCTTTATTATTTGGTGTATTTAAATATTGAAGGACACCTTCGAACACTAAAGTCCAGATATAAATTTTCGAAATTGTGATTTAAATAGATATATCACGAACTATGTTTATCGTTTTCATACAAAATTTAAAGTCGTTTAAATACTCGAAGATACACGTAAAAAATTCAATTCACTGATCTCCTTTCGCAGTTGTACGCCGGAAAACCATTTACGAGTACCACCGTGTCAACTTCAACCGGCAGGACATAAAGAACTGTACGGTCATCTATCTGAAAGCATTGCCCACGTGTCTCAATTTCGATAACTGCCGGGACTGCTTGACGAAGGTGCCCGATTTTGAGTGTAAGTGGTGTCCGGAGTTGAACAAATGCAGCACCGGCACGTCACGACAAAGGCAGGAGTGGTTGCTGAAGAGTTGCGAAGTACGTAACATCAAGGATATGAACAATTGTCCGGCACAAATCACGACCTACAGGAGCGATCAGTATGACCATGATGGTCACGTGCATCCAGAAGAATCGGTCGTCACTAACGAGATGGGCACAAAGAAGGAACGTTCTGGCAATAGTTCCTTGGAGAGTCCTGGTAAGTACTTTGTGATATCGAGTTATTAATTAAATTCGGCAAACTTACGCATGTAGATTCGCAAGATAGAATTCAAATTTTAATGCGATTTGTTAATAATCTTAGAATCGATAAAATTATTCCCAGTAATTTCTGCGATTTCTTAGAAGCTCGTTTGACCGTTAATTGAAACAATCAATGCATATTACTTGCTCTAATAATCTCCCTTTTCTCTTGAAATCCGATAACGTGACTCGTAAATTAAATTTAGCGCCTCAAGTAATTTATTCCGTTTACTTTTTTAGCTTCGAACAAGGTGAATATGAGCGTTTCAGGAATAATCGGCATTCTCACCATCATCGCTTTTGTGGTGGGTCTCGCGGGTTGGGGAGTATACGCTTATCGCAATCCTCACAGCGCATCGGGACAGATGCTGATCAGGGTGAGACTATTTTCTCTTCAAATTACACCATTCAATTGTAGTAGGATTATGTGTAAACGAGTAATTGATTTTTCTCTTTTTATTGTTCTTTTCCATTACCATTTTCTGTGTAATCACAGAATATCGATTGCTTTTCACTTTAATTGGCTGTTAAGTATGGATTTTCCGCTTATCAGTTTTACTAGTTTCTTAATACCGGATATGTTAATTTTGCATTTGAATAATCTCATTTATCATGAAATTGACCTTTCAGTATCGTCCAAGCCAATGGAGCTGGCGAAGAGGCGAAGCTCGTTATACTGCCGCGACTATTCACATGTGATAAGGCGTCGGTGGAGATCCAGTCAAACTGTTGAGTAAATTTCCTATTAATTGTAGCCGAACATGTCGAGTAAATCTGTGAGCGCAAAACGCGTTACAGAACGTCTACTCGCGATGACCCGTTACTCGTCAGATTTGCGTCAATACGAAATAATTGCTTTTCTCATGATGACGAATTCCAGGCGGAATTGATTAATTGACAAGCGACAAGCGAATATCCTTTAGATTTGACCATGTCAAGAGTATTTCGGTATTTTAACGATTTAATTGTATACAAGGAGATATATATATACATATGAGAATTTATCGTATATCATGGTATTTTAACAACATGAGAAGAAATTGCGTGATAAAATGAAAATAATTAAGACAAGTTAAGAGAAAATTTATTCCGCCGAAAATTGTGGAATTTCTATTTACTTACAACGAGAATTTGCGAACAATTGCTATCTGTGTGACGTATACACATAAATTCACTCTGACAAATGAAAAGAGCGTTTTGCGTGATCGATCACCAAAAAAGGACCCAGTGAAAAATAATTCGTCGATCGATGTCGAATGACGTAGATTCGACATCGATCGATGAATCATTTCTCACTAGGGAGAAGATATTCAAAATATTGTGAACCGTATGCGACAGTAGCATCTTCAAAGCAACGATTAACATCGATAATTTTGCTGAGTTCATTTAAATGTCAAGCATATGCAGAATTATTATGCTTATTCGCGAATAGTTCGACATAAGGTTTTTTCTCGCATATCAGTGACGTTGAAAATTATACTCGGCGAAGTGCACATTGATATTACATTGTGCTTTGAAACATAATCGATGACACAAGCTGCGGAGGCCGACGTCGTTCCGACGGACGCTTTGGAGAATGGTTTCTCGCGATGTCAGAAGATGATATCGAGACACGGACGACGACTGCGAATGTCGAGCATTTATGTGATTCTTAGCAGCACGTGGTATACCTTGTTATTGTTTAAGAATTCGTTTTCTTTTTTTTTTACCTTTAAGCAAATTGCAATAATTGTTTTATACATACGTAATGTTCACAGCGAGAAGAGGGCAACGTTTTGAAAAGGTAAAGAACGAAAAAAAAGAGAAAAAGAACTGACCAAAAAATCGAAAGTTCTGATCTAGCGTGGTGAAGTTGTCGATGAGTTTCAACTACAGTTCGGTGCGGATTCTTTGAGCAGTAGAGAGAGAGGAATACCTCTAAATAACAAAGTGAGAGGAATACCTCCAATTTATTTAAAATTCAACTTACATCGATCGAAAATGCGAATCATTGTCGTCGCTACATTCCAAAGCGTGCACGTTTCTCGAAAGCAAACTGCGAAGCCCACGTACGAACTGTAGTCTTATCGTCCCAATTTATCACACAAAACACCATAAATATATATAAGTGTGATATCAAATATATAATAATTATTTAGATATACGTATATATATATATATATATATATATATTATATATAAATAATTATATATGCTATATAATTGTATAGTTATAACTATATTATTATGTAGTTTTTTATATACAAAAATATATTTTACGACAAAATTTTTCGAAGATTACACGAATTCTTTATAATACGCGTGAGACAGTAAATGAGCTGAAAAGAAAGGGATGGCACGAGATATACAGATATATAGAAGATTTTATAGCATCTACAATTTTATTAGTTTGTGAATGTATATAGTAGTTTTATGAAAACAATAATAATTTTTATCTATTTTTAAGTATATAATTTTCACTGTCAAAGGGTGCCTTCTTCGTGAAATTTTCAGGTGACATATCATGTATAATAATAAACAAGTGACGGAGAGGCCTGAGGGAAAATCTCATTGTAAATCACGATTCTCAAAACATTTCGGTCCTCTTTGCAAAGGCGAATTTTCTTATATCGTATCGTGTAAAGATCCGTTAATGAATTATAATCTGTTAATATTCGATATTCGTATATCGATTTCCTCGTGCGATAGAGCTAATGGAGGGGACTGGAATAAATTATCGTCGAACTTTTCTTACTTTACTGTGTACGATTTAATTCATAGTTTGTGATAATAAATATTGTAATTATTGTAACAAGTTCTATGAGATTTCTTTTCACTCACGAATAAAAAATTCCTAATACCCACATCACAAAAAAATAAAATAAAAAAATCTACTTTGCAAAAATAATAGATTTATGATATAATTATTAATTATTTGTAGGAGCAGCATGTGACACTTTACATGACAGTTTGGATCAGACACGTACTTGCAGTCGATAAACATCCTACAGTTTCATATCTCGATTACTAGGTGACACCCGATGTATTAAACCATATTTGCAATATACTCCGTGTGTTAATACAACTTATACATATAATACATATATTATATATATATATATATATATATATATATATATACACACACACATGAATGACACACATCACGAGTAAGTTTTCACGACAAACGTAATATATTAAAAGTTATATTATGTGTATTAAATATCATCACTTTTGTATTATTTTTGCACATATCATATAATTCTTTTCAATAGTATAAAATGTGTTTATCTCAAAATCTTTCTTTTTATTTCCAGGAAACCAATAAAATTGTTCATTATCGTTACTCAAATGTTTTTATATGTATTATCATTATTATTTCGTGCTTTTACATATCATGCACTTTTTTGCAAAAAAAGAACCTCAAAGATGATACTTAAAGCATTGTTTTGTGAACGGTACTTTCCATGTTGCTCTGAAAAAACCCTGAATCCTCAATCTTCCTTAATCTTTGTTAAGTACCATATGTTGTCGTCATTGTTCTATAACATTCGGCACATTCAGAATAACTGGCGTCAGGCTCAACACATTAGAACCATTTAGCTATGCGATGAGGAAATTGCGACGAGAGCACCTCCGGCATGGAAGGAGAGCATGGCGCACATACGGAACATATGCAGTCGTAATATGTAATGAGGATACGTTGGGACACGTATGTCCTTGCGGGAACGTGTTGACATGCTGCATCTGACTTTCCTCTCGCGCGAATCACGTGGCAAAGTAGTTTTAATCTTAATATTTCAATGCCAAATAGAAAATCTAGGTAACAAAGAGAGAAATTTTGAAAAATAATTGTGAAAAATAATGAGAAGAAAAAGGGACAAAAACATAGACATGTAAAATAAGAAAGGTAAAGTATAATAAAAAATACAAAGAGATGTAATGATAAGACCAAATATTTGAAAAAGAAGAAGATAGATCAAACAACGAAGATGGAAACTTAGATTGAGATGTGATAATATGAAAAAGGAAAATATTGATGAAAGAAAATAGATAAGCTGTGCGTCTTCTGTGAACCTGTGAAGGGAAGGGACAATATGAGTCATTTCATAGAAAAGTGTGGAATCACAAAAGAGACTGTTTAAAAATCTAAGGTAAAAATAAAGAGAAAAGAGATTACATAGAATTTGGAGTGATAAACTTAATAAGGAGAAGGAGAAAAAAGGTAGTTATAAACGGAAAAGGAAAAGAAAATTTAAAAATGGGAAAGGTGTGAAGCGATGGAAAATGAAGAGTCAGGGTCAGAGAAAAGTTGATCAAATGGCGAAAAGGAGGCTGTAAAGAGAGACATATTAGAGATAAATTACGTAGAAGTTACGTATAAGTCGGAGGTCAAGTAGGATATTAAAGATCAGGTAATTAGAAAAGGATGAGTGGGAAAGACGAAAGTGTGACTGTAAACAAGTGGCTGAAAGTTAAAGTGTGAATAAAGTATTATCTGTCTAAAATATTTTCAATGCCGATACAAATTTCATCATTAAGGGAATAATGTACTGCACTTGAGAAAAAAATCAATTTAAATTAGAAAAATCTCTTATTATTTTGTTTTTAAATAATACAATTAATAACAAAATTAACAAAAATTGATTTATCTTTTCGCGAATTACCTTGTAGAAATGTCTAACATTTCTCGCGTGGAAATGCGAGTCTCCTGTCTTTCCCGAGAATTTGCCAAAAGGAATATTTAATTGCATCGGCGTGTAATGAATGTATTCTCGTCAGTAAAAACTGAATATGTATTTGCAAACTGATTGAATAATCACATTTGCTGCATTTGCAATTTGTTTTCAAATTTGCAGACTTACTCATGTTTTTTTCACACTGAGAGTATTACAGTAATATTTAATTACATTTAATTCACGTATAGAAAAAAATGTGTATTGACGTGAATGGTTAACAAAAACGACTGTTTGATACTAAAAATAATTTTGATGAATTATATATATAATTATATATATATATAATCATAGAAAAATAATAATTCGCCAGGTTTTGTTGTAATTCTCACTATTTTTATAAAATAATAGTTATAGTAATGAACTATCTTGTTTCTAGATTCCTATATAAAAATCAGTTAAAAAAAGACTTTTCCATAAGATTAAATCATTTTTAAAGCTATTCTCTCTTTTTATCAGTTTCTGCGGTTGAGCTGCTTCACATTATGAAAAAAATTTCTAATTATCTTGAATTTAACGTTATACTTCTCCTATACTTTTGTCAAGACCATATCGTTCTCCACGCTTCATATGTCACCGAATACAATTTTTCTCGACTTTTCGAATGTTTTATCACGTACACATGACGAGCAAAAAAAGCATCCAGAGTTTCGAGATTTATTTGTGCAGATTTTTAAAAAATCCGGCTTCGTCCGCGTTTTTATTGAATCTTCTCAATGAAACGGATTTCCGACACGTAACGAATCCTATTTTACCCCTAGCGATATGTGACAAAAGCCGCTGCTTTTCGGTACACTAGGAACGCTATATGTGCTTTTTACCGTGCCATAAAAACCTGTAAACAGTTTTTCTTCCCTCTTTTCTTGCAGCTCTTTTTATTTTCTCGGTTAAAATCAGAGAAGTATCCCCAATTATATGTTAAATATTAAAATTGTTACACTGTCTTAAACTTTTTGTACTGGTATTATAGCATGCTATTAACAGATAGCAGAGAAAGAGGACATGTTTGCTTATCACAGAATTAATTACTAACATTGGTATATAAAGTTTCAAATTAATAGTAAATTTATCCAATTGTTTAAATTGTTTAAATAATTAAATAACAGCCCCGTGTTATTAAGCGAAACATTTTTTTTATTCGTCCGTCAATAGTTTACTTACAACGTTATCTACATTGAAATAAGAAATCTAAATATTAAAATATAATAAAACCGGAAGAAAAATATTTTTCTAGGACGTCAACGTTTTCGCGTCATACGTGCGTTTTTTACGAACACGAACTGCCACTTACGCTTCGAAGGATTTTCATGTTCCGAATTGCGATATCGAAATTTTATGAGGTCGCCGTGTCGCAATTCCAGAACATCGATTCACCGCTGCGGATATCGTGCTGACTCTATAAACGCGATGGCACGTACGATATTGTCGTGAGGTTTTATGTCGATTATGCGTCAAGTGACGATTGAAGTTTGCCCGATTAAAGCGAAGTCAAAGTATATTTTAAAACGTAAAATATTGAAGCACACTGCGTATGCCAATTATAATTAAAGTATTTGCATTTGTGCCTGAGCAGAATTTTCAAGAGACCAATGACAGCATTTTCAGAATAAACAATTCATACGCATTCGCATTCGTCGCGAACACTTACATTCGACATTACTTGAGTCACATCTATATTTCACGGTTCGCGCAAGCTTTGAGCGTTCGTAAAGCGGCAAAAGAAAGACTCGAGGGACCGTCAAAGAAGGAATGTGCGCGGACGTAAATTGCAAAGTTTTAGCAAACGTCATAAGGTGGGACACCTTTGTCACTATGAAGGTAAACACGGCTAGTCCCTCAGGCTGCTTGCTTATTGTTAATTCAACCGAGCTACCAAGCTGGGCGCAGATCTTTGTTTGCTTTAGCGTTCGTGTTTGAGGCTGAAGTCTTTGAACAGACAGCCAACGAATAAAACATTGACTACAATATCAAATTGTGTGAGCAGCTGTCGATGGTAGGCCGAAATTACGCATTAGGAATGATTAATGCTGCCAGTATCAAACAACAAAGCCTTGCTAATGTCCAGACATATAGTTTTTAACTTAATATGAAGATTTGTAAGCTCAAGTGAAGTTTGCAAACTTGTTTCGCTTATTATGCTTGCAATTTAATTAATGTGGAGCAGAATTAATTTCTGACTTGTCATTCCTTACTTATTGCTACATACATATATTCTAGTAATTTCGAATAATTTTGAGAGATTATTGAGATTAATATTATATATAAGATATTTCATTTTACATATTAATATATATATATATATTTTTTTTAATTATATACACATAATTTAATTATTATTATATTGCGTGCATATATTTACATAATAACAGTTGAAATATAAGCAACAAACGCTTGAAGAAGAAGCTTCATTGTTAGCTTGTAAATTTGTAACCAACAATTTGCAGGTCTCTTATTGTGTTGCGGTTTAATTAATGTAGTACATTTAATAATTATTTATTATAAAGTAATTAATAATACGACATGTATATTCACAACTTTATCGCGGTAACTAGCGTTGTTAATTATTACAAGTTATACATGTAGTTATTAATTTTTATTATTATTATTATTTAATTGAAATTGTCACAAAAAAAGTACTACAAATTAACTCTTAAAAAATAAAATAGTTTTGATTATCTTTCCCCTTATAAAAGGTTACTTACATACATATATCTAGCTAAAGCAAAAAAATCAGTTTTTAAAAAATGCTTTTGTCTGAAAGTACTCCGAAAAATTTATTCGAAAATAAAATTTCCAAAAATAACAAAGCTATGATCAGCACAGAAAAAAAAATTTGCAGAAAGCTTAAGGGTTTTCCCTTGACAACTACTGTTCTACTACTGAGCTATTTAATGCCAATTTGAATTGCATCGGAATAAATAACGCGACGTAAAATACACATTGCTACGTGTTGTGCCAGACTTTTTTATATCCTGTGCATTTATACTGTTGATCTTCTTAACATATTTGCACATGTTTTGCTTCCCACAAAGCCTCTCCCTTCCCCTATCTTTTCCTAACTACCCCCTCGTCGATCGAGCTTTCACATTTTTTTTATTATTCTATTTTTTATTTTCCATCTCGGTTCATCACTCGGTTGGATAAATCGGTTCGATTCTAGCCACAATTATAATTTTGTACGAAAAAAGCACGTAAAAATTATTAATCCCAAGGAGAATAAGGAGGAGATTTATCTTGTGAAAAATAAAGATAATATATTTTATTTATAGGTATTGAATTGCAGTGTTACATGCGAAGTTAAAGAAGTAATCTTTTATTATAATTTATGTCGAGATAAATCTGAAGTTTTCCAGCATGTTACTCCTTTCATATTCGATAATTATAATAATCAATACTAACTGCAGAATAACATGTATGACTCGATATCTTTAATTTTCTTGAAATTTATGGCCTTGTAAATTTATGGCCGGAGAGCTTGGTCGAGTTCTCCTTTTAATTTTCAACAGACGTCATAAAAGCAGCCGAACGCTATAATTTAACATCGCCTTGAGGGAGTTCTCATTGTGCAAACGAGACATATGGTGAGACTTAATAAAATACGGAAGTTGGCAGCTGCGTACGAGAATAATTATCTGCGGCATAGCATCTCCCGTGTGCTCGATTTAGCGAAAGGGAATATTATTCTTGGGTAAAATTTCCAATTTCTCGCGAGAGTGGAATTCTACTCACTACTACCGGTACAATGGTAGCGGATCGTTAAAGGAAAAAAAAAGAGAAAAAGAAAGGATTCTCGTGTAAAGTACGATATCTATACATATTTCATCGCGTGTTGTGCCGGTATGGGCACAAATAAAAATTCCGCCAGGAGCGATGCTATAAATGATTTTACAGCGAAGCGTCGTGCGGTATTCCGCATTGCATTGCGTTGGTCAACATTGAAATATTGCTTTTGCATTTTCCTCGTAATAAATCCTTTTAACAGGAAGATAACAGAATCCTGGAATTTATGCGTCTCTTCGACGGATATATGTTCATAGTCATCGTTGGCTGTTACGTTTATTATTTTTCTTAGTTACAGTGTAAAAACAAAAGCACTCTAATTTCTCAAATAAAGTTTGTAACTCTATAATAAATTTTTCAGCAAACATTAACTAACAGTAACATTACATTAATATTATAATTTTCCACTCAATATAAGTGTGATATAGCACATACCATACATAACAATTACATTGAATAGAGAATTATAATATTGATGTAACCGGTTAGCTGGTGTTTGCTGAGTTGATTGTGTGATAAGGAAACATCTACACTCTTTACACAGTTATTATAAAAGTATGTTATTATAAAGAGAAACATTTTACATCGTAATTAATTTAATTTTATCAATGTACAGAAAATGCCTTTATTATGCTTTCATGAATATGAATAAAATTATGAAGCGAAGAAGCTACTCTGTAATTTTTTCAAAAAGTTTCTCAAAGAACGAAACGTTTCGTTATATGTATTTTCCATTGTAAAATTGCGTAAATAATGTGATTAAAAATTTATACAGCTTAAAACGCTTAAAAAATATGCTAAAGCCCTCGACCTTTCTTACCTCTGTAACTACGACCGTGCGAAATAAAACGAGAGCGTTGTTTTATTTATCAGATTTTTAGCGCACAGACGGTGGCTGAGCGCCGTCGGATATGCCGGCATTTAAGTGCGCGAGAAAACCACCTGTTATTTTCTGCAGCGCGATTTTCGAGCGTGATGCACCGGCGAAAGTATGAGGAACAAAACGCGTCGCTACTACTCTGGGAGAAATGTATTTCATTGATGGTAAAAACGGAGGGAAACTAGTTGTTTCTACCCTCGGAGAGACATGAAACGAAACGAAAATTCTCGCGCGTTGAATAGAAGCGCACTTTATCGAAATTACTGTCGACACACCAAGCAAATAATAATAATTGCTATTACTCTCCTAGTACTTCGCCGAGATGATGTAGAATAGGGAAACAAAAAAAGAAGGAAACTACAATCTGCAGAAATTTCGCACGAAATCCCACGAACGAGGCTAAAGTTCCTAACTGCGGAAACTTTATATAAATACGTGAACGACAGGATGAGGAGAAAGATGAAATTTCTTATCTTAATCCTTGAATTTAAGTAAAGTAAATTTCAAGATTGAAAATTAAATTCAGCAAAGTTCAATGATGTTTGAATTTACCGAAGAAAAAGACCTTTTACGGCTTTCTAAATCGAATCTCTCCTGTGACATTTTTTTACATCTGATCTTTAAATAAAGTCGAAACTTATCCTGCATAAAGGAACAACTATTAAAATTTCTCATTCTATTGAATATCGAAGAACGAATGTTTCGAATCGATAATGAAATAAACTGCGCGATGATAACGGACACGTGTGAATCTTTATTATAAGTCGACCTGGATGACCTTGACTTCTTGCGAGATAGAGGAAGAGCGGGTCGATCGGATGGCTCCAGACATCCTGGCACCGGCAAGGAAAATCTTTTGTTTGATGCAGAATAAATTTAGGAATATAGACCAATGTTGTATGTCACAACGGTAACATCCGCCCATTTGGCACTAAATATAGATGAAACATGAATCATGAATCATCATATGAGTAAGGATCTAACGAAGTCGCGTACATGAAATATTTAAAAGCTACGTATTTGAAAGTTACATATACCTAGTTGATATTATCATATCGTTATTTACTTCTTAAAAATTCTCACATAAAAATAAATAAGAAAATAAATAGGAATTTATAGATATAAATTATTATTATGGAATAAAATTTTTATCATAATTTATCATTAACGTAAAGGAAGATGTTTCTGATTTTATATTATAAAATTAAAAAATTGTTTTATATCTTGTATATAAATATGTCGCAATAAATGTTTACTTTAGATATTTTAAATATGTAAACTCCATAATATAAAATCTATATTGGTTCTTGGCGTAACATTTCAATATTCATGATATAATATTTATTCCATATTAATGATAAATTATTTTATAAAATTATATCCAAAAAATTTCCCATTTTTTGGAGAACTAAGAATTATGATGCATTTATTTCATTTTGTTCAGAGTCCATAAATGGACGTGTCTTTAATCCGGTATTTCCCAAGCTTACCTTCTTGGCTGCTGCTTTCGAAGTAATCCAATTTCCACAGTACAGTAGCAGAGAAAAACTCATTAATCTGTTGGTTACTAACTCGTTTTATTCGGACGGAAAATATACTATTTTTTGTAATTTAAAAATAAAATAATAAAAATTCGTTTCAGTTATAAAAATAACTCCATTCATTCAGCAATAATATTTCTTAACAGAATTCAAAATATTTTAAACACAATATATAAAAAATCCTATCAAAACTAGCTTTCAAATATTTTGTCTCCGTTTTTAATACTACAATACCAAAGAGCTTCTAATTTCCAATATTGGATAACTCTGTAACAATTTTTTTTTTGAGGACTTTAATCACTCAATAATAATTCGTTGAAACACAAACTCCATTTATCTTCCTTTGTACGGTTGAAAATGTGTTCAACGTTTCTCGAACACCATTTATCACGAACTATCGAGATTTCCCAATTTTAATGTAAAAAAAAAAAAATTACGTCAGTGCTGAAGGGAATTTTGTGAGCGGTTACAAATACAAGTTTGTTTCAGTAGCATTCACTTTCTATCTATCTAACTATCTTTTTCACTTAAATAACGTATGAGAAACACACGGGGGTGTCGACTATTGTGCTACAAGTTTACAGTTACTCGTGTATATGACGTCGTAAAGGACTGCACTAGAGAGACACATTTTCTTTAATGCGTGCAATAAGTCTTGAGAGTTCGTTAACGAATGCTACTGTCGACCCGAGTATCCTTGGAGCAACAACAACCAACTTGGTCCAGAATCTTTTCCTCCGCCTCCGGGAAGAAGGAACGCGCTTGAAATTCTCTAATTAACTTCTCTCGAGGACGTCTCCTCGCGCGGAATTACAAATTCACGAGATAAGACCAGTCTGCGCGTAATTATACGGAGTTAATTAAGGGGAAATTAGCGCGAGTGGCGGAGACAGAATGGGTGGACATTATCAAGTTTTTTCCCTTTGGAAATTAATATCGGAAGGGCGCGTCTGTTATGAAGATTATCTTATTCTATTATTTCATCTTTCATCACGATCCTATGTTGATACGATCGTCGTTGTTTTTCACGAATATGACGTTCAAAACTTATTTCAAACTTGTCCCAAAAACAATTTTTAATGTTATAACAAATAGATGTAGATAGATAGAGGTAGATAAGGTACCATAGTACGTTATAACATTAAAAATTGCAAGTATTTTGGGTATAAATTTCTTGTTAAAAAGAAAATTGCGTGTGAAACACGTTTTTCGGAATAAAACGCACTCGAAAATGCGCTTGTCGCGCATCGTCAAATTGCGCGAGTGTATTGCAGCCAAAGGACGGGTTGAAAACGAATGCACTTGGTCGCGTCGCGGACCATCGGCCGATCATTCCCGATAATTAAATGTCAGGTTTGGGAGAGAGAACGGAGAGAGAAATGACACGGACGAGCCGCTCTTCCACTCGCTCGAAAGGCACTAAACGAGTCATCCATACTGTAGTCTATATTTTGGAAAATCAATACGACTCGAACGAAGTACCCGAGTATAAGCATTAATCCTACATTCCGTGCACGGTATATCGCACACTCAATATTTTTTTCTCCCCCTTTAGTCTCCATGTATTTTTGTCGTCGGAATTCGGTAAGCTGCAAAAAAAGTATAAAGAGAAGCGCGAGCACGTCTGGGACACCCTCCGAGAAGCGGGGAGATATATTAGACTCGCGAGAGGAACAAATCCTTAACGGTGTAATAAAAATCTTCTTCCTTAAATCTCGTGAAGTAATAAAAAGAAATAATTGCCGAACGAGACATGAATTGCCGCTCTTATCGCGGTGCTGTAAAACAAATAGGCACACTGCGCAGGAGTGTGTCCGAACATTCCACATTACTCGCAACGTCGTCGACGAGGAAGAGTCAAGGAAATTAGGAGATATCATACGGAGGTGGTGAAAACCAGGAAGAGGCGATAGCCTCTCATCTCCTCTAGGTTTCAAAATATTTATTTCGCCGTGGTTACATGCATCTACACGTACGTACGCGTGTCGCGATTACACAAGCATTAACACAGAGTTGCTCGAGTCATTATCAGGTGTTAATTGAGTCGCGGGGGAATGCCGGCCGCGAAACCGCTGCAAACGCGAATGCACGGATATATGCAAGCCATATATGCGTAAGACACACACAAACACGCACGCACGCACGCACGTGCACACACATGCACGAATTTCTCTGGACAAGAGGGAGATTGATATTCATGCGTCATCTCACTACGCGCTCACGTTGAATCCTGTTAATCGATTAGTCGATACCGTTCGCAGGACACGTTTGATACCGCGACGTTGACCGAGGATATGGAATAAGCTTGCGTATGCGGAATCTGGACTGGTCCGTTTGCGTGAACACGCAACGCCACGATTGAGCGATCGATGGGACATCCACGATGGAGGATACACGCCTCGATATGTCCATGTGACACATACGTTTCTCAACAAGAAGATTTCTCCTTTATAGAGAACGAATTTGTCTTCGGATTCTAGATATATTATTTATATTATGCAAATTTTTCTCCGCTCATGACATTACTGGAATCGTAGAGAGTGAAGGAGCTCGATAAAATATGAAAGATATTTAAAAAATGGAGAAATGTCAGTTCTTTTAACTCGATAATGTACAACCTGTAAGATATAATCCTTCTTGTAAAAAAAGGTAGATAGATACAAGTGTTACATTTTTATTAAATAAAAGAAAATTAATTAGAGATTAATTAATTAAAGAAATTATGATAAGTATCTTGAAAAATTTCTTTCAGATTGGTTTTTAAATGGAAAATAGCAAGATTGCAATAATCATCAGTTTTACCCGTTGAATTATTGGAACATAATACAAAGGACCACAATTATCTCACAGTCGCAATTACCGTCACGATTGCTCCTAATTATTCATCGACTGACAGAAACCTCCCACGTCGCGAGATAGACAGCGATTAATCACGCGACTCTCGAAATCCGATTCGACGAACATCCTCCTCTCGTCGATGTTGTGTACACAGTAGTGGATTTACGGACGTGTCGTATCGATCAAGTAAACCTCGCAGGGACGAAATTTCGGGCAAACGATCTCGCGTGTCCGGCATTCACGTCCGTTCGATGCTTAAAAAATTCACGGACATTACTCAACACTGATATGTCGCCCTACATTGGGTATTGTGTTTCGTACTCGTATCTTTCGTTCGCTAACGAAATCAACGGATCAAACGTCCGGTAGCAAGCGTTTCATTCCTCGACCTTTCTCATGTATATTTTTCACAGTGTTCCGATATGCAGTCGTTCAACGCATACAAACAAACGCAATCGTACGCCATCATTTCGGCTATATTATTTGTGGCTCGGAAAAGGAGTTCACACCTAGTCTGAGATTTTGATTAATTTAACGACTTAAGACACAGACTAATTATCACTGTGACTAAATATTTACGATGACTAATATGTATTTAAAAAATTTTTTAACAGATATTTAAACATTTATTTGCTCTCGCAATGGAACGTCTTATCTTATTAAGAATTAAAATAGTATTCTTATATTTTCTCAACTATCTTATATATAAACCGGACTCTTCTTTGTGTATGTGTGTGTGTGTGTATGTGTGTACACTAAACTTTGATCAAACGTAGATGCTCGTAGCGTGCCCAATTTATATACTGCTCTCGTCCTCTCGTCTCCTTGATTAGATGCCATTCAGAGGCAAGAAACGATGGCGTTCGAATGCTTTCCTCGTTCGCGAAATAGGAGCAATAGGTATCAATACATCACCAATGCCACGCCATGGCACGGTGGTTTCAGAGTTTCAGTCCGTTCGCCGCATTCGTTGGAGCATCGAGTATCGAACGTGAGGTGAAGGAAAGCCAACCCTTCGATCGATCGACCACCGGACCCCCGGTTAAAGGGAGTCTCCTAAGCGCAAGGGAACACAAGAACCCAAAGTAAATTGTGTAAACCGACGGTGCCTTCTCTATTAAAATTCTTTCTTCGGAATTTCATCCCTTGAATGACTTCTATAAATTGAATTACGGTATATGTACGACATTGCCTTCACACTCCTGCGATATTCATCGCGAGAAAGTCACACTAATAATGATCACAATGATGGTCTATCCTATATATCGCGCACTCTAACTTCAAGATCCAGAGAATTGATATGAAATCATATAACTTTTCCTGTTGCGCATTAAAATTCTATTGTAGAGAGCCGGAAGACTGGATTAATTCCTTACGGGACAATCCGGCAAATCTAGGTCATGTTTGAAAAGCAAAATAATTTCATAGTTTATATTGGGTTCGTGTTTACAGAAATTCGCGATGTTTAACATCAAGTTAAAAAATCGCGGTAAATTTGTTCAAGAAACTTTCGTTAAAATTGAGAGTTTTCTCTGGGAAAATGTACATACAGTAACGTACAAACAGTATTTCTTTTTTCAATTCTCTTTGTATGTACGTTTATTTCATTATTAGTTCTTATAATGAAAAAATATGTTTACGTTTTGTACCGAGATTATACATATTTATTTCAAAGTGAGGAATTATAGCGTTTACAAGTCACTAACTTAAGCAATGATACTTTTACTAATCGAATTCCAAGACAAATATAACAGGATAATAATTATATGATTGCGTACTATATTGTTTCTGGATCACAAATCAAAGTTTTTCTCTATACACTGAAAATAATTAAGATGATTAAGATGATTCCAATTATTCACAGAATTATATATACAATTATAGTGTATTTAACATGATATGCATATCACATTGGGATGATTGTAACGCATTATCTATCGCGTATTTCTCACTGCTTGCGCTCCTCGCTGAAATCATTCGTCATCGAAACTGTATCAAATTGTCTCGCATTACAACATTTGCAATCATGTATTATAATCGACTTGCAGAATGTGATTAGGATTACGGAGACGTGCGATTCGAGTCTCGTAAATCAGTCGCTGCAAATTTGAATACGCGTAAGACCCAAAGTAAAAAATTAATAATAATCGATCTCCCTTAAATTAAGTACATTTAAGATATGTTGAATTTGACAAATTTTTAGTTCGTTAACAGTTAATCATTCATATTCATTTAAATTCATATTTTTATATATGTTGTTAATAATTAAGCATACACAGAAATAATAATTAAACTTCACATCCGAGGAACAATCCGCTTTAGTTAATCCTCCGATTTCTTAAGATTATTTTGAAAACTTTGAAAAGTGTTGAAGTTTATAATTTGCCCTCTTACTTGAGAAGTTTGATTCTATTTTTTTGCCTTACTTTTTTTTAAACTTACGTAAAGTTATAATTTATTGTTCGAAAGCTTATCGAGATTTATAAAGTGTAATAAATAATGGATAGTATAATAAATTCGTCAAAATTAGAATCGTTTGTGAAAGAGCCATAGAACACGATTAGTAATAATTAACAGTTGACGAGTGGATTATTGTAGCTTGTACATGCAAAAGGACTCGAATCTCGAGTTCTTTTAAGCCTCTGAGGACAGTAGCGATCCAAATAATGTTTAATGTACGAGAATTATATTGAACGCGGCGTATGTCTCTACATACACTGTCACAAATTGAAAATAACTCAGAATATTATAATAAATCAATATATGATCTATCGCTTGAGAATATGGCTTTATAAATTTTCTACTTCTTCCTTTTGTATTCCTTTTCACAAATTACAAGTTCTTAAAAGCTTTCTACCTATCTCAGACGACGACAAGATATCGTACTGAAAGGTTAAAACTATCGAGGTTGAAACTGAAATCGCACGTCGTGAAGAAATATCCCGATCACAGAGTAAAATGATAAAGTTAAGAGAGAAATGTCAGCACATTTTCGATGTAAAAATAGTTACGACTCGCGGAGAAAGAATCACCAGTCGCAACTCGTTAATTTTCTTCTTCGTTCCTGTCCGTTCCGTTCCAAGGATCACCTCAGGATCGCCTAAACTGGATCCGGTGCAGGTGCGAGCAGCTGCATGCTACTGCTCGATTTTGCGATCTGTAACGTCAACGTTAGGTTGACAACATCCTCGTTGTATCGAGGACTTAATCTGTATCTAAGCAAACTAAAGCTCTTGTCTAAACCACATAACGGCGAAGACGAGAGAATTTCTGTTATCAACAATAAATCTAGCTAATGATATATATCCTTCTATATTAATCATAAATTATAAATTTCATTCTTAAATAAAAAAATTTTATTTATTGAAATAATTTTCTTTTCCGAGATAAAGGAGAGGGAAACTGAAAATCGGGATATTTTTCCTAGGGACAAAGTAATCAAGCCATATGTATCTCTAGATCAGACGTTAATGTGATAAATAAATAAATAAATTCACATTTCGATAAACCTAGACATAAAATTGGGTAATTGAAATAAGGAACAGAAAGAACGTGACAGTTTAAATTTCAGTCAGATCTGGAAAACGAGAACGCACCGCAATCAACCGGATTAAATAACCGCAATCAACCGGATTTGCCCCTGGAGGATCTTTCTCGTAAAAAGAGGCGAGCTGGAAGGTCAGACACGTGTATTTTCGATTCGAGAAATTTGTAACCGCTGTTAACCCATTAAAGCTTCCTTCGAGTTTCGTATTGAATAGAATAGAAAACTACGCGAAGTCTTTACTTGAGACTACTCGTGGAGTATTCTAAATCAACATGTTATTCAATAAATGTTCGCGATATTTTCGAGGATTTTTAAGATATTAAGAAAAAAATTTAATGTTCTGAAGTCGTATTATCCAAGAACAGTTACAAGTGAAAAATATAGCGACAATTAAAATTGATAAAGATTAATCCATCACTTGTCAATTTTCCATAAAGTAGTAGAAAAACAATTGCACCGTAAGTGTAGAAATAGAAAAGGCAATCGGACTATCAAGGAAGGGATTTAATTAAAGGAATAGTTGGAATAAACGAAACTTTCTCTCAATGAGGGCTCGTACCTGATGTTCCGATTGCTTGTGCGATTTTCTGGCGTAGACTTTCAGGACTCTGCAGTTACACGCGACGGAGAGTGCCACTGCCGACCCCTGTGTAATAGAATCGTCATGTGCAACATGAGAACAAAGCTAGATAAAACTGTATCATCGAATTACACACCAAAGAAAACACAATTAATCTAAGTTATCTTTAAACAAAATAGTAGGAAGGCTTGAGATTTAGAAAAAGTATCTGTTTTAAATATTTGTCTCTACAAAACGAAAGAGTGTATATGCATATATGACAAGAAGTTTGTAAAGCAATAAACCTTTCTATTACATAATTATATATGTAAATATATATGACAGAGGAATTTATCCTTTCAAGAAATCACAAATGAAGAAAGAAATCATGTTTTGAATTCTCGAATGCCAATGAAAGAAGGAAAGACAAGAAATGAGGAGCCAAGGGAAAGAAAATTTATACAATATTAAAAATATATAACTACTGTTTAACTTTTCAAAGGAACAGCTCGATTGCACTTGGAAAAGTTGCAACAGTCCCAAATTCTCGATGCGATAGAAACCAAGGAAGGAACGGAAGGAAAGACGAACACGACAGGATGAGGACGTGCAATTGAACCGGGTAAAGTAAGAAGAGAGATCGGCACGTCTTCTACCACTTCGAAATTCGTTGATCACGAAAAGCTCCCGCTGTTGAAGAACACTCGACTCGGCAAACTCAGCTCGCAGGAAGAAATATGGAGACGCGCTATATATGTGCAGAGAGAGAGAGAGAGGTATGCTGAAAAGCCCTTTACGCCTGACGTAAGATTGAACGCGTCAGGGACGGAAAGTTCCTCGACGAACTTGCCAAAGGGGCGAGGGAAAGAGATTCCACGCATTCCTGTGTTTGCCCTTTCGCCTCTTTATGCGCGGCGCGATGCTGAGTGTCGTCGAGGGCTCGACCGAGATCTCTCAATGTTGGAAATGAAGTCGGTGTAATATCGGTGCCATCGTCAGTAAATATCGAACCACGAATGCCATGTGATAATGGCATATTTGCATTTACAAGAAATCAAATTAAATTTCAAATTTAGTTTGAGATAAATCGTGATTGAACGAGAGTGTGAGGTTTGAATAACGGTCAGAATAATGGTCCACGTGAATGGCCCGCGCGTACATAATGGTTTCAAATAATGGTTCCAAATAATGGTTCAAATGGAACAGTCCGAATAGTCTGAACAATAGTTTCAAAAATCCATAAAGGTACGTGATATTAAAAAATGATGTGAATATGATGTGGATATTCAAAAATATGTAATATTCAGTTCATAAATTTAAAAAAAAAATCAGGTGCAACGAAAAATATCACTCTCAAGAAGTTAATGATTTCTCATCTTTCAACATCAGCCTCTAACACGCGTTTCATACTTGTAGTATGCTATAATCCATCGAAATTGCGACGGAAATATTACGACGGTCGTAAGGGTACATCGTTAGGAAAGGAGAACTAGGAGAGAAATGGCACCTCGGTAAATCTTCCGCGTCCAAGATTTCTTTTACACCGTGTATCTCGTTTATGTACCTGACGCGAAATGGTCCGTGTGACCTGTATATATTGTTTGCACCCTTGCATATCTTGTTCCACTTACCTGGAGAGAATGGCCTGTACAGAAAACCGCCCATAGGAAGGGAATTTTCCAAACTCTGGACGCCACGCCGCAACCGGCCACCAGACCGATGATCAGACTAACCTTCAGGAAGAGCATCAGCTGTAACGCCCGCCTCCTCTTCATCTTCTCGCGTTGCTTTATCTCGAGCTGCATGCTGCACGTGTACCTGTGTGTGTTCGAGCGCGACTGTAACGTGTGACGTAATCCGTAACCGAGAAAGGGGAGCAAACAAAACTTTCGGACAACAAAAGTTCGGGAAAGCAAAGTTTGAAATTACGAGGATGAAAATGTATGAGTCACCCTAAGAGTAATAAACTGTAAACAATCCGTGAACTTTACGCGTAAAGAAACATAGTTGGAACTTAAATGGTTAATAATAACGGAAATGTTAGGATTTATCATTACACATTATAATATGCGTTTAATATTTTTTTAGAAGATATATTTATTAAATTAATATTAAATCGTAATATTAGGTTTTAATAAAAGGATCGTGTCTAGACCTTGACACGATCGTAATAAAAAAATATCCATACCTTGACACGATTGCAGCCTTGATGAGGTAGTAACCGGAAATTAATAGTAGCAGCATGACCGGTAAACCATACGCGTAAACTGTCGCCGTGGCTCCTAAAAACCTAAAATTGATAAAAGTAAAAAAAATTAAATAAATAAATAAAAAGATATTTTATACGGAGCTTATTTTTATAAACTTTAATTATTCATAATTTAATTAATTTCATTTATATCAATTTCTATGATAAATGTAATGAATGTGTAAATAAAATGACTAGAAAATACGGCGTAGTTAAAAATATTGCTCATTGTATGAAAATTCAATTCTCGAATGGAAATTTATCAGAGTCTGTTTATTAAGTCACCTATGAATCATATCCAAAATCATATCCAAAATTTCGTCGTTTTCTTCGACCAGAACAGATTGGGTCAAAGAGCGAGTCTACGAAACGCGCGATTTTATCGGAAAGCACTCCGGCAATATCGAATACCCATTTTCGGCACTCACCTACTCTGCACATGCCAGCAGTTCGATTTTTATACATGTCGCATTTGAAAGAAATATTTCCCGCCGTTTATTTTTCTCGATTGCATCTCGGATATTCACAAGCAGACGAGACGCGACTGTGGTGAACGAAAACACTTCATCCCTCGAGAACTTCCGAATTGAAATCATTGCAGAGAATGTAATTTTAATATATATAAAATAAAATCGACACAATAACTCGTGTATAACAATGTGCATAATGATAATAAAACGAATATACAGAATGCGAACAAGTTGAAAATTTTCAGATCATTTCTAACCATTTTTAATGGCACGAAACTACATTGAAATACTGATATTTTCTACTTCGTAGGATTTTAATTCCATTTTTATTTTTTTGAGTCTTTTTAATTCCTACACTAACGGAATTGCTAAATTGGAACTATTATAAGTAGGCGTAATTGATTTCGTTACAATTACGTCAACTTCACCTTCTTCTGCAAACCGTCGAGAGATTAAAAGATCCTTAATATTTGCATTAACAATCTTGAATTATGACGAAGAAAAGGGGGAAAAAAACGAATAAATCTTGAGAGTTGAATGCGGACGAACGAATTTTTACAGAGGAAAATTATTTTCACGATAACTCAAGCTTGCAGAATGTAAGAGAAATTCTAATATGTGTTACATCATTATTACATCATTAATTAAAAACATAATTTTAATTTTAAAGAATTTTAATATCTTATTCTCTTTTCTCTTTTTTGTTTAATATTCAAAATTAATATTTTCATATATGATTGCTTTGCAAAAGCAAGAAAAGAAAATCTCTATTTTTAAAGTTTATAAAATAAAATTAATATGTATACATATGTAAAGTTTTAAAAACAAAGAAGATGTAAATTGTTAATAATTAATAATAAGTATAAATGCATGAGTTGAGAAAAGACAGATTTACAATAAAAAATATATTCCGTAAAACATATTTTTGGTATAAATATCGTATTTAATATTGCAAAACAAATAACAAGTAGCTTGGAATTTATCTTGCCACAAAGGTACAAAGAAAAACATCGCATCTACCAATGTGCAATGATGATATACATGCTCTTATCGAATACCTTGCTTTGAAAAATAGCAAGAGTCTCGTTTCTTATATGGTATCTCGGCTCGCCGTCAAACAAATCTGATTTAACGAAAATTGGTCGTTCGGTAGAATTTCGCCGTGGGAAACAGGTAGAGAGGAAACGAAGGAAAGAACGAGAGAAAAAGGATGGCGGGGCGGAAGAATCTGGAAATAAATAAATGATCTGCGCTGTATACACGCGACATTCCTCCGAAGGATGTTTCCGACGAACCGTGACGTTTCCGCTCATCCCCCATCCAATATCTCGACGAGTTCGAGCGTAGAAGAAGAACTCCGTCGCTCTTCCGGCGGAGGATTCTTCGCGGCTTGGGAAAACCGAACCTCCCCATCATCGTTACCGCGCGCGCGCGCTGCCGTGTCGTCTCCACCTACCCTTCGTTGACAGCCCCCGGCGAATAAAGTGGGTCGCAGCAGCGGAACGCGAACACGATGGAATGCGCATATTAGGAACAGAGAGCTGCATTAACTCACGCTCTCACGGAGAGAGACGCAAATGCCTAGTAATTTTCGCGGTGCGCTAAGTTTATACCTTTCGGGGAAAACGATTTTCTCTCTTGACCGAGGAACAGATGGAACAAACTGACAAATCACTCTGCGAACTGAATAGATTGTAAATATAAAATATAACTGTTAACACAAAATAGTTTTTATTTTTGTTTAATTTTACTTTAAAAAATGAGAGTTATTGCGATTAAAATAATATATAATGAAATTATAACATATTGTTCTTTATGCCGGATAACCAATAAAATACTAAAATAATATTGAATGTTATGATACAATCTTTTTAACTTTAACATTTTTATTTACTTTAGAATTAAATTTTTTATTCTATGTGCCGTTTTTATTCTATGTGCTTCACAGATTATATTTTTTAAAAGAGGAATATACTGTTTATCTTATTGTTAAATAAAATACCTGATTTTTGAATAAAAGTGAAAATTAAAAAAGTTTTAAAATCGACAGAAACTTAATTAAAAATATGTATAAAATGCGAGCACACAAAATAAAGCGAAGAGAATGAAACCGTGAAATGACATAAGGGATTCGAGACAAGCTCTCTCACTTCATGAAAATGGAAAAGGAGCAAATGAGTCGTGTAGAGAAGCTTCAAACTGATGAATAAATACGGACCAAAAAATAGGAGATAAAAATAAAAAGTTAGAAAATTTAAGTTACGAAGTTCAAGCTGATAATAATTTAATTTAAAAAAAAACTGATTAAAAAATGCGATATATTTAACATTAAAAGTTAATAAGTCTCCTCTTTTAAGACCTTGACATCATGAAAAGAATTTCATTAGAATTGTAAGAATAATTATATTATTCGATTGTGTTAAAATCTCGTGCCTTTTCTTATTATTATATCCTTCTTTATTTTTATATTGTATTTAATTTGCAGCAAATTAATATTATAAAAATAATTGAAAAAAATCTCGAGTCAGCAAAATACATTTTCAATTGACATCAATTATCAGTGACGAATCTTACCAGCAGTTGAAGGGAGTGAGATCAACGACATCCCAAAGATCGTGGCTCTCGCGACTCTGCAAAAAAGTCGCCAGTGCGAGACTGATCAACGGCGCGCCCCAGGCGAACAGGCTGTATTTTATGTATGTTGGCGGGTCGTCGCGACGCGGCAGCGACGCCACGGTTGCGTACAGGTGGTGGCACATCGCCGCCAACCAGCAGACCACCGACACCCGGAGATACTGTAGGCTCAAACCGAGCGAAATGCAGAGCTCCGAATCCTGAAAATCGAACAGTGAACATTGTATTCGATGTTCGCAAAAATCTATTATCTCCGGAATAAAAGTTTCCCGTGACGCAAATGGAGACCTTCAATGGCTCGTAATAATCCAGAATCTTATTGAAGTTACAACTTTAATTTTTAGGGAGGAAATCTGCAATTTTTTCGCGATTAAAGCAGTGCAATTAATATATTGTGTATGCGTGTTTATATATATTGCGAGATTATACCCTGTTATACCCGAATAAAAATGAAATTAATTCTGGATTATAAATTCATCGGAAAACGATTCTAATACAAATGTAGCGTATAGACATACATAACCGAATTATAATATAAGAAAAATTTTAGGGCTGAGAAGTCAACAATATTTACAACAATATTTTCATTTACCTATTTTGTTAAGTAATACACACAAAGAGAGATGAAAAGTGTAGAAAATTGTAGTAAAAGTAAAAATGAGAAAAATATAAGATTGATTCTAATAAGTTTTCACGTTATAAATGCAAAAATTAAGGCAGATCGTTATTCTTAATAAATAAGAAACATAGATATAAAGAAAATAAATCTGTATGTGTCAAGCAATGTAAGAAATTCGATGCTTCTCACTCGATTTATAGATTATAGTGAGCCATGAATGTCTCGTACGTACGAGGATCGTTCGGCAATATTTTCCAACGCGGATAAACGTCACCGTCAATTTGTTCCATGATGAATGGTGAGCATGAGTAATTCGAGATAGTAGCCTAAACGTATAGTTCATGACTACGGATGTATAACCGGCAAATTATTCACGTTGAAAGCCCACAATGTCGGCCAGTATATCCCGCGCGTAATAATCGATCAACATCGATATTAACAAACACCGTTGATTCGCTAATTATAGATTTATAGAATAGGCTGTATTGGGTAAAGAGCGCAACATTAATATCATTATGTAGTAATGATCTATGAAAGGCCTTAATTCCCTCATTGTACCTTCGGTTGTAGGTACAACCAAAATCACTTGCCGTAACAGCTATATAATACACCGTGAAATTTGATTCAGAATAAACTTCCATCGATATCGTAATCGGTTTAGCGTTGTTGTAACGCGGAATAATAACTAACATGTTATTGAACCAACCAATTTGAACGTTCGATAATAATTACAATTGTCATCCCACAATAATTCAGGTCAGAGCGTGGATCTATTCCAGGAACTGAAATAATTAAAGCACGAAGCAGAAATTGAATTTATCATTTGAAGGTGAAAAATTAGATGGAATAAGAAATTCGACATTTTAATCATGTCAGGTGTACGATTTTTAATATAGTCTTCTCGATAAATATTGAAATTTCCAGAATAAACAGTTTATCGCGATAGATATAACATCTGTTTACAGATCGTAACATCCGTTTTCTCTTAATGAGCTGACACAAGTCTCTTTAAAGTTTCAGTATACATGTACATGCAGTATTCGCCTTTGACAAATCAACTACGTGAGCGATTTTCTGCAACGTGCAACGTGACGCTAAAAGAGAAACCATTGCGAACTTTCTCATAGTAAACGATACTACGTTGCATACGAGACCTCTCTCTCGTCGATGCACGGTCACAACAATTGTACGAAAGGGTACGTGCTCGGGCATTGAAACGAAAGCGGAAATAAATTGGAGGGTGCACGCGGATGCCTTTCTAGAATCCGCAGCTCGCGTCGGGATACAAAGGACGGGTCTGCAAAGCGAAATTGCATCGAGCGAACCAACGGTTTACGTCAGAGGATTTTACATGGACATACATATGTCTTCAAACGATATCCATCTGATTGTAAGTGCGATTCTTGCGCACCATTAAACCCTCCGTCGTCCCATTTTCATCTTATTCAGTCGGGCCGTCGAATAACATTTAGAATGGCATCGTGTATCACATCCAAGCATAAAATAAAATGAATAAGAATCTCAATTAAAGCAAAAATTAAGAATTAATACGCTACCAGCTTCGTAGATAAACCATTTTACACTGAAGCAATCTTCTATGCGATTTGTTAATCATTATTCGATTATTATTCGATTATTATTCTATCCGAGAATTCCATTTTCGACATCCAGGTGGAAAATATTTGCTACGTGGAAAAATTTAATTTTCTCTGTGTGTATACGCGAGCGATCGAACTGTGAACGAAATCAAATTACAAAATTAGTATTTCTGACGAAATACCGTAGCAAAGTAATATAACGCAGTTTATCTTCGCTTTCTCGAGTCTCAATATACGAAAACTCTCTTCGGAAATTTTGTTATAAAGCGAATTCGCAGCACGAAACTCACCACGATGTAAAGTTTCAAGTTATTTCTCCAGGTTGTAGAGCAACATTCTTATTCAACCGAATTTTCACTTTAGAATTCAATAAACCCTTGTACCATTTCTCGGGAATTATTCTGCAATGGATACAATTGCAACGGTAGTTTCGATACACATTTCGGTACGCATGCAACCGCAGTAATTGTTGTCGCAATTTAATTTAACTCAATAATATCAAGTCGCAGCGTGACGAAATCGTTCTTGCAACAATGCGATTGAAATGAATTTTCCCACGTAATGAAACAACATTCGTTGTACCGAGAATTGTGTTATTGTTATTAGCGTGAAACATCGAACTAGACATAGTTCGACGTGGTTGCAGCTGTGAGTGTCGGAAATGTCGCTAGAAATAATTTTCGAAATGTCGACCAGCACGTGCGATTCCAATAGTCATAGTCGTTATGAAGTGAAGAAATTTATTTTTAGTCGGACTAATAATACCTGGCCTCGCTGACGCGTGCTGTCTCGCGAATAAAAATAATATTTTATTACGGATGTTGCGGGATCGTAACTAAGAAAGTATGTCTCCAGATTGTTAATGAGGTTAATGATGAAAACAGACTTAAATTTCAAGCTGCCAGCGGTATCGGGTTAAATCAGAGACACGACTGCAACAACGGCGGTGTAACTCGAGCATGGGGAGTCATGCCATGTTCACGGTATAAAACACGCATTACAAAAATATCATTTTCTCAAAAAGATCCCTCGCAGGTGCATACGGCATAGTAATGTTTTATAAAAAATAAATTTTTTTCTGTAAAAAAATAAAAATATTTTTGTTAAAAAATCAAACCTTTCGAGCAAAAATGTTGCCTCAGGCAGAATTTTATGCAGTTATTTTACTTTGTTATAACTGTTTTTTCAGTTATCTATTAATCAATTAATAGATAAACAATTATTATATACAAATATGTTTTCAGGCATTATATTAGATCAAGTAAATAAATTATTTTAACGAATGTTTCGACAATTGATGCTATCCTGGGAATTAAATTATAGATGCTGTGATTTTGAAACATGCATGTTGAATTTTTCAAAACATGATAAAACAGTAATACCATTTTCTTTTTTTTCTTATTTTGCAATTCTGCGATTAATATTCTATAATATTTGTAACTTTATCACCGAAATCATTCTTTTCTCTTTTTGCACAAATCACCGTCGCTTTCGACGAATTCGTGTTCGTGTTAAAATCATGATAGATTGGACTAATCTATTGAAATCCCCAATTGATTGAACAAAGTGTTTCAAAGTATTTCAGAATGGAATTAAACAAATGTCGAGCAGTAGTAAATGTCGAAAGATTCTTTAAAAAGTCATACGGCAGTAAAAGAAACGGTCGAAAGATGTGCGAGAGCTCGATTTGACTACCTTTCAGGTAAGTTCTGGATTATCCTCGTGTCTAAGAACCATGTAGGTTGAACGACGAGATTTGATCTGAACGAAAATCGATTCCTCTTCGAGGTGACTAATGAGTTATTTATAGATATCAAGAGCCACATTTGTGTCATACATTTAACTACGTCACTATATTTTTTATTATTTTTACTACAAATATATTATTTTATTATAACATTAAATAGATTTTTATTACTTTGTACTTAAATATATATTGATAACAAAGCTTCAGATTAAAACTCTACAAAAATAAGTCTTATTCTTGAAATTAATATAAAAAACTTTAATTTTTAATTTATTTAATGTACTACATATTTCTTTTTTTATCTATTTATATTCCTGGTAAGTAATTAGTAAAAAACATTTCGTTTTTTATTGTTTATAAGTTAAAAACCATGTTTTGATTTAGACTTTCATTTAGAAAAATTTCGCAGCGAATTGGTTGATTCGTATCTGAGAAATGGTGAACGTTTTAGGATGTTTTATCTAATATGTAGGATTACTGTGAGATTTTAACTTACTGTGAGTACTGTTTTGTCGTTTTGTCGCAACCGTAATTGGCAAAGTTTTTATTTCGCTACGAATACGAGCCACCCATTTATTAAAAATGTATAAAATGATATTACCGTTTCCAAATTCCGCTCTAGTTCCTCCGTTTATTTACATTGGACAGTATAGTATAACTTATGATATTTCTCACTGATGCAAAATATTGGAAATGATTTTTCCAGCAATTTTTGCAAACATGTATAAAAGAACACGCATAAATTGCACGACTTATCAACTAAATAATAATTACTAATTCAAATTTTAAATGATAAAAGATAACTAAATTTTTTCTTACTTTTCATATAATGCTCATTTATTTTTATTTAAATAATATAAGAAATAAGAGAAATAAAGTAAAAGATAAATAATAAAAAACTTTATAAAAGTGTCAACATCATGAAACGATAAGGAATTCATAAGGGTCAAAAAGGAGGGGATTCAGGATTTAGATTTTAAAAATGTACGTAGCTCATCTTTTCTCGATCGTAGTCGTCAAAAGAAAAAAACAGTGGGGCTTTCAACCAATCTCATGGCTGCATAAGAAAATAAATTACTATCTCTGGATATCTCTTCAATTTCGCGTATTCGCAGATGAAATACGGATAAAGGAAAGTCCTTTCCGCGCGAAGGCACTTTTCATCTCGTGCGACGATCTCAATCTCGACGGGACGCAGATATGTACATACGCGATCGATTTAAGCCGTGTCTCTTCCGACGAGGACTATAGCAAAGTTAATATCGGAAATGTAAGCTGTCTTGCAAACCGAGTGTTATGCTTGCGAGAATCGAATGCGCGATTTTTCGGCAGATGAAAAACTCTAGTTTTATATACGGCGTTTTAAGCTGGATTATTTCACAAGAGAGCTCTGTGCTTCCATAAAATAACAACAATTGTCATGTGACCTCAGAAACCTGCTGAGAATTCTTTAAAAGATTTCGCACTGCATCTTGCGGAAAATAGAAGCACACCTGCTATTATAGACAATTTAAATAAATAACAGTTTAAATAATTGCACATTGAAATGAAATGATTTAAGGAAAAAAATATAAACTCTTAGTTCCCAACTCTTAGTTTTTAAGTTTTAATTGACAATTTTAAACTCTCAACTCGCAACTTTTATCATCATTGTTTGCAAGAAAATAATAGAAAATATAAAAGCTTGATGGTAAAAAATATAACCTTACATGTAACAAAAAATGGAGTTTCCTTGTTTGTATACTTTGTTTGTATACTTTGTTTCTTTATACTTTATGCTTGAGAAAGAGGGAAATTTTTAATATCTCAATTTACAGGATCAATTTTGTATTCAAAACACGATACGTTTATAAATTTACCTCTAAATTTTGTTCTACTTAATTTTATTTTGTGTGCATGAGTATTTACAGGACTATGTATCACTTTCTCGCTCAATTTGCATCGGTCGATAGAAATACGAGAGCCTTCGAGGTACGATGATAGAGAATCTAGCTACCTACCAAAACAAGCTCATCTATAATACACGTTTGAGGGACCATTAGGAAAATACACGAGAGAATATAGAGAGCATAAAAACAGGGAGATTTCTTCTTTGTCCCGCAACAAAAACACAAAATGTCGTTTCACTCTTCTTTTTCCTTTTCCTCTACTTTCCTTTCTCCTTACATAAAATGCTTCAATACGCATTTACGAAAAACGACCGTTTTCCTTCGTATCATGTTTTCGTGATGGCCTTAAGAGGATTTTGAGCGATGGGTAAAACGCGTTTTTCTCAAGAATTGTTTGTATAAACAAACAATGTGCAAAGAACAACCTCTTCTCGTGTTAGTGATTAAAAAAACGGAATCTGTGTAAAATTACTTATTTATTTAATTTATATATAACTATTTATATCCAATATATAATTTGGTAATATAAATCACTACATAAATCGTTATATTATTAATCATACAATAAAAATTTATGATAATCTAAGTGATAACATAGAACTCGTTTATTATAAAAATATTGTTTGCATCGTTTAGTAAGTGTATAATAACTCTGAACATCTGACAAATGGTTAATTATGCTATTCAACATTCCTCGTTTTTCACTACACGCGTTGCCCTTTTCGACCAGGAATTCTTCGCTCATTCTCAGGGGGTTGCAAATTGCCGTATTACAGCGCTCTCAGTATTTGCCCGAAAACAAATTAGTTTTTCCCCTACTGTATCATCCTCGTCGACACGACAATGTCTGTGTGTACGTGTGTGTTTAATAAGAATTAACGGTTTTGCTTGGCCTAAAGGATGCCAGATAATAAGAAGGGTTTTGAATATAAATTAGTCTGATAGACTTTCGTATAACATTCCTCTGAGAGCAACCAAGAATCTAATCTTCCACATTATAACGTCATTTTCTTTTCCATGGAAAAATTCTTCGGGTAATGTAACATGTTTGATAAAAAACATGTCGTTAGCTTTCCTACGAAGAAAGGAATAAATTTTTCGGTTATTTAATGAAGGAAAAAAGGTTAATGTATTCAGATTTCAGGGTGCTGAAGAATTTTTTCATTATTGATCCAATTGATCCCAGTATGATGTAAAGTTTTAATTTGCGAAATTCAAATCCGATACAGAATTTAGAGACGACGAAGTTGTACCGTTCGATAAAAAAAAGAAAGGAGAAGAAGGCGCACAGTGCGACGTACAGCTGTGATTTATGCGCGAATAAAAATCGCAGCGCGAATATAAAACAGCAGCAAAAGATTAATGAGATCCTCGAGACTGAAGATTTTTCTACATCGATGTCGCCGTCACCGGTTATTAAGTTCGTTCGCGCGGTCATAAATAATTTTTCGATCCCAGGGATTACGCGGGTCCACGTCGTAATTCATTATACTGCCGGGAAGTGGGAATTTACTTGATGGTAGTTAGTCGCAGAGGTGAATACACGTGGTAAGAAACTTCGGAAAAACATCCGGACGAAAGAGAGCGCGTCGCACTTCCGACACGCTTGACTCTCATCCGGTTTCCAATTTTGCTTTTGCGAACGAACTCATTACGTCTGAAAAACTTGTGATCAAAAACTGGAATTTACGATGACGCTTTTTTGGAAATTGGAAAAGGAAGTATTAGCTCTTGAGTACAAGAACTTTTTCTACAAAGGGATATAATTTCATTTCCTCCTCCGGAAAAATATCTTTATAAGAAAAGAAACATTTCGTTTGTGACATGAAATTCATTTAAAAATTATACTGCAGAGAAAGAAAATTTTTCTACATGAAATTCCTTAACTATTAAAATATTAAACAGAAAAAATTTAGCAAAGAGTTACAAACAAGGAATTTTTTGCAAAACACTGAGAATACGTTTTCACGTATCTCTAAAATATTTGAATTTCAATGAATAATAGGAAAGCTGCGTATAACCGCTGATCTAGATAAATTCCAAATAAATAATTGTTGAAATTTTGAAATGTTTAAAATGTTGATAATTGAATCGGAAAAATGCCAAGGGCGAAAACATGGAAATATTGAATCAGAAGAATAATTCTCCGCAGCGAGTGTATTTGCGGATGTTCGCAAACAAAAAAGTGACCAGGATAAATACAGGGACGGGAATAAACGAGAGCGCGCGGAAAACATGAATATTCCGAGGGGATAATGAAATGCGCGCGGGGAGAACACGTGACATACACTTTGCGAAAAAAAAGAACACCACCCACGATTCTGTCGCGATGCGCTCGCATTAACAAAATCAATAAAGCGTGTTACACGCGTAACTCGGACGTTGTCGTAAAGAAAGGGAGAAAAAAAATAAAGAGAGTGAAATGGCGCTGTCGATACACGATCGAAGAACGGTCGTGGCTTATTTTGAAATCAATTATTCTCGAGAGCTCAATTGTGTTCTCGCATGCTTTCATCGCCGTATCGTCTCCTCCTCCTTCCATGACGTAAGTAGAATTGATTGCGCTATACAAACTTCGTGACAATGGCCACGAATTATATCAAACTTTTCATAATCGATACAGAAAGTCTATCAATTATTCAAGAGCCTGATTTAATTTGGTTTTCAGCTTAGCAATTTCTTTTCGTGCTTACACTACCGAAGCAGTATGAAAAGTTTAATTACATTGCAGACTTTAAGTCGAAATACAGTCTTCTTATTAAAGACTTTAATCGTTCTCTGTCATCGTTAGTTTTAAAATCAATCCACGTTCATTGAATTTCTCAAATAAAATCGCAAGAATATTTTATTACCCACAGCTTTTATGTAAAACAAAATTGCAACAATTCAAAATTAAATATGGCCTTTATTTCGCAACTCGTAAACAGCATGTATATACATATATATTATATAAGAACAAAGTTTCTCTATGCGATACGTAAATTTATGTTCCCGCTATGATAGCTCGTGCTTTGAGAAACTTTTTAATGTGTAAGCTTGTAACTGAGATATATGGTAATGCTTGACTATCCTTTAGCATGCAATCCACAAACCGACCGTACGGAACGACGGAAATTATTCTCAATAAGAAAAGAATCTATTATCTCGATAATTTATCTCGATAATTTATTATAATTCTTACAAACAATATGTCTCCATCAATCAAATCCGTCTTATCAAATATGTAACTCTAATATTTGTAAAACTGAACATTTACACTGAAGCCCAACATTTATACATACAATGCTAAAAAGCTAGTTTATCATTGAATTCTACTGATAAATAACAATCTCTTTAATATTTCATCAATGTATGTATATTATTAATAAGAAATCATTTTGTTAATTTACAGAGTGAAATTATTATGCTATTACGTATGTAATATATATTATATGTAATATTTACACACATACACACACACACACACACACGCAATCCTGGATATATTCATATTGCAATTCTCGTAGATTATGGATAAACATATTAAATAACTAATTTATATGCTTAAAAAATTTTTTCAAAGCCAACTGCAGTGACGGGATGGATCATGTGTTACGTGATCCAGATAGTATGATGATCTCTAGAGACGATATCGGAAATGCAAGCCGTGGGCATATATCGCAGAACATGATACATTGATGATTGAGAATTAGCCGTTTCATTCGCGTTTGATCGGATGAACAGCAGAAAGGGATACTGGAAAAAGGGAACCGTTACATCCTGGAATTGCAGAGAGAGAGAGATAGACTAAGTTTCTCTTAATGAAGCAATTAACTCGTCCGTTAAAAGCAGCTCTCGTATTAACTACGACCCGCGGATCGCGGTGTATCAATTAATCCACATTATCAGCTCGATCGTCGTATCTGCGACGCTTTCGAATACGTATCGAGAACAAAACGATTTCAGGAATAAAGCTCCGGCTTTACTCCTAAAACTTCTATCAGCGAGTTGGAGTTTATCGGAAGATGAATAATTCTTGAATTATGGATGAATTATGAATCATACGTAAATCACGATCGTTCGCGAGCGATTCAGAAGAAGCTTGCTCTACAAATTTACAATAAGCAAATTTTTTTTATCAGATATTGCATTATTAGATGAGGAAAAGCTTCGAAAATCCTTCTTAAAAATTTCTTAACTTTCTTGAGTTAATAACACACAAATACGTAAAAGGACATTAAGAATATTAAATAAGTAAACACAAAATTGTAAAAAGTATATAGTTTGACGATAGAAATGGAAAGTTTTTTTAAAAGAAACTTTCATATTTGACATGCTTACAAGTATATTATACTGGAAAAATATTGGACATATTCGAGCATTGAATCGGAAGCTAAGTCAAAAAATTGAGTCACAATCCTCCAATAAATCTCTCAAGAAGAGGATAAGCTAGAAGAAGCTAAACAACGCGATTTATAGCGTGGCATAGTTACCGATATACCTTCATGGGGATAAATTGATTTGCGGACGTAAAAATATCCTCTTGATGAAGTCACCTGCTAATTAAAGGGCCGTCGTCTGCCACGACCAGAACCTAAACGAGTGTGTAAGAACAAATGAACCCTCATCTATTAATTATCGATTAATCACCGCCAAGCACGTGCTTCCGCACGAGCTGAATCATCGACAACGATGTGGTTAAAAAACGTAAATGTCCTCGATAAGGGTCGTCGACTTAAACGAGTCTCTCTTTTCCTGTGATACAGGGCAACCTCTCAAGAAAACGGTAAAGTAGCGCATCTTTATTATTTACGAGAGAGAGAAAGAGAGTAATAAACAAAAAGTTAATATTTATGGTGTTTAATATTATTTCACCTCTCAAAACTATATTTTCTGTCGTCAACTAAATTTATTGCACTTACAGTTTCATCAAAATTAGGATTTCCGAATTAGCGAGTTTTCCCGTCTTACATGAAAATTTGATTAAAATAAAATTCATGTGCATCAAAACATATGATTTTTACATTCCTTACTAATTAAAATTGTAAAATTATGAGTTTTTCTAGTCAGATTATTTATTTTCGAATTTTAAGTACAATACCGAACATATTTTCTTTTCTGTTGAAGAGAACTCCGTAATATTGAGCTTATTAAAAGCTATCCTTTTAAAATGCTGCATCGCCTCGCAAACGTTTTCGCCAATATCGCGCGAATGAATTTTTTGTGACGTTCATAAAATGAGATTTCGATGGAAACGAACCTGCTGACACACGTTTGCAAATACATATACTACGAACCTTTGCGCCGGTAATTTCCATTTTTTGCAAGTGAATATTTATTTCTACTGACGCAAAAAAGTCGCAATTATTCGGAAATTAGAATAAACCCATATGAAATATTTGTAAAATAATGACGGCAATTTTTCTTAGCTTGTCTTATCCACTTACTTATCTAAATGTTTATTTTAAATTAATTTTATCTTGAGTTTTATACAAATGCTATAAATTTATAAATGCTATACAACAATATAACACACACACACACACACACACACACACACACATATATATATATATATGTATATATATTGGTTTATGAAAAATATATAGCATAATGTGTATATTTTGTACATCATAATAAATATGTTTACATATAATTTTTTAAAAGAGATATCGTCCGAAATTATGAAAGACTTTGGATGCATTATAAAAATGATAATAAGGGTGAACGGTGAGAAGCGATGAGTTTCTGTAACGCCACCGTCTCATTAACCAGCCGGTGCACTCGGTGCATTGGCGCGATTACTAGAGGGTATAAAGAAAAGAGATGGGAAAGTTTCGATGAAGGAGAGCGGAACGTCGTGAACCGCCTTACAAGCGAGACGTGACCACGCAAGAATGTAAGTCGCCGTAAAAGCGGTCGTTACGATGAAACGAAGCAAGAAAGGTTCGCACACCATCGAGGTAACGCACGAGATACTTGAACACGTGAGACCGTATGCACTTGCGGATATGTACAGAGCATCTGTAACATTATACGTGTTCGAGCAAATCTTTATAAATGTATAAAATAATAAATAGTTTAATCGGGAATCCAATTTCTTTCTTTTAGCAAGCGTTTTTTTAGACAATTTCTTTTTTTCAGATAATTAAAAAAAAATGCTAGTATCAAGTGTAACATCTCTAGTATTTAAAATATCAGATATTTTGAGATGTCAGAGCGTATATAAGATACGTATACAATTGTTAACGCAATCTCAAAATTTTTTGTGAAATCTACTCTCTAAGAAGCGAGTTTTTCCGTTATAATACACCGTGTATATATAACATTATCTTGGGAAGCTGTTTGAATAAATGACTGTCCGTTTACTGGTGACAAATCCAAGATTCGTGACCCGCATAATACGAAATCATCTGAGTAAAATTCAATGTTGAATAAAACAGTTTTGTGTGTTAGTTGACTTTAATATTTAAAAATAGTATATAAATTTAACGGAAACGATTATCAACATCGAATAATCGATAGCTTAGGCTAGAGTATTACTTTTCAGTTATATTGAAGATTTAACAAAAAGTAAAAGATTTATCGATATCCATTTTTGTAACACAATGCACGTTTAGTGATGCATAAACAGAGAAATTCCTTGACATCTTCATTAATTCACAAAGCTCGCTAGTTGAGAGACGCGTCTGCTGCAATGCGGGTTTTTGGTACAATTTTACGATGTACAATTTCGTGAAAACGATGCGAACGCGGAGGGAAAAAGCGGTTCGCGCTAGGCGCGAACTTGCGAACTTTAGAAGTCGCTGTCGGAAAAATAGGAAAATTCCAGAAAATACTGTAGATAGAAGAGAGTTTTATTTACACGCAACTGTGAAACCACGACCAATTATTCCGACATTATTCCGCATCGTTCCGAGCCGTTTGTTCGTGATTGAAATTTTTTCATTACTCGTCAGAATGCTTTCGGCAAGTCGATCTGTTTACCTTCAAAATGAGAACGCAATACGCAGCAAAAGTATTCTCCACGTGAATGCCAAATCGAACGAAATGCAGAGAATACACGAGATAGAAAATAGATTCTAGCGCAAGTCACAAAAACATGTTTATAGAAAGAACGTTCCACTGACAATCGTGATAGATGTAAACGAACTATCGATCACACTTTGATAATTTTAGAAACGATTTTTAATCTCTTTAGAGACTTGAACTCATGAATTCGTAATTTAATTTGTCGAAAGAGTTGAGTCCTGTATATTTTATCACGCAATAAAAATACAGGCGGGCCCTTTAAATCGCCCGCATAATCACATTGTGTTTCACAACGCGATCCTGTCGTAATTTTTCGCGCGCTCGCCGCGAGATGCATATGGAGGTGTCAGTCGACCAATCGTTAAATTGCAGGCGCGCCGACAGGCCCTTATTGTTAAAAATCCCTGGCAACAAAGCTCGGTGTAATCGATAACTGACGCGGATAACAAGGCTACGCGTTTTGCGCCCCTGACACGTCGCGTCGGTGAGAAAATGCACCGACGTACAATGCAACAATACGAGGCTTTGTTTCTGAACGGGTGTGCAACAATAATAAGCAGTCGCGAATAATGTCACAGTGACATTCTACGATTAAACTCTGGCTAAAGCAAATTTAATTAAATTTTAACTGAATCGTTAAAAATTTACAAATGTAAATTCGCTTATCGGGATCATTTTGAAGCGAACACAAGCGAGAACACAAGGAAGCTTCTAACTTGCGAAAAATACGTACTTCAGCGCAATTCTATTATCTCTTATTTTTCCTTTTCCCTTCTATTATCTCTTATTTTTCCTTTTTCTTTGGAATCTATAGCATTTCGAAGCGCTTTGAATGCAGTTCCGAAAATGGGACAATGGTATTTAATGAGGTTAAAAGAATTGCAGTCATAAAAGATATGTTCATCGTCGAGAGAAAACTTACGTTACCATAAATTATGCAGCGAGACTCGTGCAATTTTCGCGGGCCATTATCTAAGATCGACGGAGTTTGCGTGGGAATTTAGGACAAAAGTTACATTCAGGTCGCTAATTTGTATCCTAGAGGTGCAAGCACAAGAGGAAACGGGAAGAGAATGGGAAGGATTATGTGATTGATTTCCCAGTCCGATCAGTAAATTTTATTTTGCGCCGAGACGAGTGAGTTGATCTAAGAGCTCCATTATTGTTCGTAAGTTGTCGCCACTTTGTCTCTCGGTCATTTTGCACTTAATTAAAAACTACTCAATGGAACCGGTAGAGATCCTCATTAGTCTTTTTACATAGTTTCAGAAACGGAGCAAGGTTTTCCTCTCGTGAAAAAAAAAAGAAAAAGACTTCCGTAAAACTTATCTCGCGACGGCTGATCTTTCTTTGATATTTAATTATTAAATAATAATGTGATTACTTAATAATTTTGAGATATTAATATACAGGTTGACATAATACATTCAGAAGCTGGTAAACTAAATAAATATATTATTTTGTAATAAGTGAACAAAATGAGATTAATTAAATATTGTAAAAAAAATTTGTTTTTATTAGTCGCGAACTAATTTTTTATTAATTTTAAATGTTCCGAAGCGTTTATAACATATTTCCTTCTTTTTCCCGAAAAATTTTACCTTAGCCAGATACATACATTGCTCGAGTTATCGAGCAAATTCGAATCGGTGATCTCTCGAGAGAGACAACTCGGTTTCCCAATAGAACGCGAGTTTCCTCGATGTCGGTATATAACAGTTGCATTTCCATTTTCACATGTTGTCAGGGACAAACGAGGCGAAGTTCTTACACATGTTTTCGGTGTCGCGATGCTCCTGATCCGTGTCGCTCAAATCGGATTTCTTTTCAGGTTTTCTCCGTTATCTCAAGACAAACCTCCGTAGGATTGTTCTCCTAAACTGTTCACTGCAAAAATCACTTTACTACACAGAAGCCACAGGACGAATCGGAACCAACGAAACCGACATGTCCTAGTGGTTACTCGTGATTTACGTAGCTCAATAAATATCCTTTTCTAAAGTGAATTTCTGACGAAATTTCAGGTCAGTTTGCGAATTTCAGGAAAATTTTAACGCCGCATTTTTCATAATTATAATATATTATAACGAAAAGTTAACATGCTCTAATATAAAAGAAATTTGCAACGCTTAGTTTTAGCTAAATTATTATACATCCCTTTTATTTAAATTATTATACATCGCAATTATTATACATCGTAAATTACACGCTTTTCTCCGCCGAAACATCATAAAGCTCTTTCCACAAAAGCACATTCTCGTCAATCTTATTATACAATGATAAACGATGTTCCTTAAAACAAGTACCTATTTAAAATTTGTCAAAATATGTGACGATGAAACTTTTGTACAATTAACTTTTTAATAATAATATTCTGTATATAAAATACTATCCTCCAAAATTTAATTTCAAAAATTTACATCTTTCGTTAATTCCATTTTGGTCACATCAAATTTATATTCAAAAAATTTCCTAGTACTGTTGCTTAATTCCGATTTTACTTCCAATTTCATCCCTTCAGAAGCATGCTTTAATTCAGGGTGCGATATATCATATTCCTGAATGTAGGAGAGACAAAGCTTCTGCGATACGCATAACCGTACTAATTATAGTGATTTAACGCGCGCGTTATTAAACTTGCCCACCCAAGAAATAACCTTTAATATCATGCGGGATAGGAGGCTGTATATCACTGACAAGTCCGAATCCTTAGTATTCGCTATCAATCTTTCCTTAGCACGAATATTCTCACGCAAGAATTGTTCTCACGATAAACTTACAATTTCAAGCCATATATTATGTAAAGCCATTATGTAAATATGCACATATAAATCTTTAATATCAATTTTCAACGAATTTGTAATATTAAATAATTTATAATATTAAATTTTTTTGTAACAAACAGCGTTTACAAAATCATGATATAATAAACGATAATTTTCTTGTTAATAACAATAGTCGAGACATCGACTCTTTTCTTGAGACATATATATTAATTTTTAGGAATCAAGTATGTGTATGTATGTATGTATGTATGTATGTATGTATGTATATACACTTTTAATATTCATTTTATTTATCTGTTATTTTTATTTATAAAATAAAATAGTATTAATAAAATTGTAATTTAATATATTATTTAAAATATATGTGCATTTATTTATTTCAAGCTTTATGATTATAAGCGCAATTTTATATTTTATAATTATTACATAAAACCTATTTATTAATTCATTAATTTGTCATTAAGCATAATTAATTTTAGTAAAGCTTTTACAACTTATTAACATCGTTGCAAATACTCTTAACGAGGACTTCAAATAAATTGGGATGAACATTAAAATGGCTTAATATCTCTTCGGTTTGTACCTTTTAATTCCGACCGAAACGTTATCTCGCCCCCTAGTCTTTATTTCGCCTGCCAGCATCCCTGCGGTACAGAGCTCGTAAACGTGTCTGACTTAATGCGGGATGGCGATATATCGAAATTGCAAGGCGCGCACACGGAATGTACTATTGCTCTGTTCGTTGGAACCGGAACCGGCGTGGGAATGTAAAGCACAATGTGAACATGGAAGTTGCTTGGTCCACATTTATAATATATTTAAATATATAATTTTTCAGTACAATACAGAGAGAGAATTTATATTAAAGCTTGTTTTTTTTTATAGTAAATAACATTAGCAGAATAACACTTCTATTTCAGTCTAAAATTTTATTCATTTTAGAATAAAATTCTAAATTATTAGAAAAAATAAATTGTTATTTATGTCTAATAATTTAATAATTATTATTATTTTGTTTTTATTATATCCGGATATTAAAATTATTATATATCCGGAATTAAAAACTTTTTAAATTGTAATTAGGAGAATGCAAAAGGTTTTTAAGAACCATGGCAAAGAATAATAGAAAAGAATCTGCGAATTAATATTAAAGAAAAAAATAGCTTCCGAATATAAGAATAGAAAAGAGCCAACTTCTTTTGTTACTCTTTCTTTCTTTCTCTATGTTGATTATAATACTTTTAACATTCTTACAATATTTATATTAAATTTTCCAGCTATATTCTTTATTTTGCTACTTCAGACTAATGAATCGAGTTTCTTTCTTTTTTTTTTGCTTCCATTCTTTTTTACTCTCCTTGATTTCCGCAGAAACGAGCACTGTATCAAAATTGTTTGCAATCGAGACCAAGAAAGTACGAGAGAGATTTCGCGGGTTGAATTTATTTTTCGATCCTCTTCACGAATCCGAAGCAGGTAACAATAAAGCCAAATTGCTTCGTGACGGCCGCGAAATTACACCGACGGAGATTTATCTCTGTCACGCGGTATGACGAAGCGGAATTTTGCCGTCTCTAATAAACTCCTTCTCCCCTGTTCATTGCATCTGTCTTGTCAACGAAAAATGTCGTTATTGATATTCTTTTGTCGAGTAAAAAAGATTGTCAAGCTACTTCACAAATATAAATTTGTTATCGGCTTTTCGAAATGCTGATTTATCACCAGTTGTGTATTAACGACAGTATATATTAAGAACTGTTAGCTAAAATAATATAAACTTAATTGTTGATTGTTAAAGCTCTATAATATCTAAATCTATAAAAATGACTTTCCCTCTTTACATAACAATTTTATTTCTTATATATATAATTAATTATAATTATGCAAGATATAAGCATTGTACTTTAAAAACATGTTTTAGAGATAAAATAGTACCGAAAATTGTGAAACAAAAATGTCAAGGTTGACGTGTGTGTTACAATATTAATCAGTCAATATCAACAATAAATCAGCCGAATCGTGGAATATATTCGAGTCTAAGCATTGATTGAGGAAATAATTATCGCTCGTAAATTTCGCAACGGAACGGATTTAAAATTCCCATTCTCTATCGCTTTGACCCCTCCATCTAATGAATAAAACGCAAAATATCTGCTTCGAAAAATTGCTTCGACACATTTACGAAGCGAATTAAGAGTTTGTGCATATTGATGTTACCCACCAAATAATTATTCACAGAAAATAATCGCATTTCGTGCAAAAAGATAATAATGGACGGCTTATCACATAAATTGCTCGATAATCTTGCGTATGAATAATGTGATGTATACGCTGTCATTTACATTTCCACTAAAAAAGAACAGATTATATAATTTGTACATGTCATCTAAATTTTGCTATTGATGATCAGCTTGTCAAAATCAACTAATTGCTAGATGTAATATCTGTACGTAACAAGCGTGTAAACGCAAAATCAGCTAAGCAGGAAAATTCAATGTTATCTGAACTGAGAAGATCAATAACAGATGACAGGTCGGTAGGCGTGTAAGCGCAGTTACTTGTGCGTATTTTGTACCACCATTAGGCAGCTTTGACCCAATTTATGGCTCAAAAACTAATACAATATTTACGTCGAATTTATCAGGATTTATGATTGTAATTAATCTTTAAAATATAACGAGCTATTAATTTCCAGAATGTGTGTGCAATGCGCTGTTAAAATTGCATGATAATTGTATGTGTTATTATGCATAATAATAAATTATGTATAATTTCATTGATTTCTATTATATATCTTTTACTGATTATTATTTTAATCAATTCACATCAATTTTCCTTTGCAACGTAATTTTAAATTTGTATCAAGTTTAATATTACATTATAGAAACTCACTCATCAGACATACATTCAATGTAAATTCGTCTGACACAAGACAAGACCGCAATTAGGGAGTTACACAAGAGGGTGACTTGTCTCGTAGGCACTCCGACCTCGTAACATCTAACGTGTTCGCTCGTACACCTCCCTTCATTAAGATTTTTTTCCCTTTCTACATGTACGGCGAAATATATTATTCACTTGTAGGGTTTTTCTTGGCAAGCGAGCTTCGCCCAGTTCGCGGTCGTGAAATTTAGCACCTCGTAAAAAAAAACACTGAATCGACTTAAACGATTCTCTTTTTCCATTCATGCGTAAAATCGCCGATATATTTCCGGCTTACTTTCTTTTTATTCGTCCTTTCGACAGTATCCATTATTTATTGATAGAATAAAATTTAAGTGCCAATTAGTTTTCCTTTTTGGGTTAGAAAATTCGTAAAACAAAGAAGAACTATGTTTTACACATTTTATTATTCGACTGTTGTACCTATGAATGATATTAATTAAGTAAAAATAAATAAAATTAAAAATAATATACATATTTTATTTTACAAAAAATGGATAAACTCTTCTGTGAAAGTTGCTCGAAATACTTGCTATAATATCCTTTGTAAATTTTATTAAGCACGTTGCAATGTTTAATTAGTCGCATAATGAAAAGAAAAGGACGCAGAATATCACACGCCAGTCATCAGTTACAAAAACATCGTGAATATTCACTGACAAAAGTAATTTCATTCTTATTATGTTTAAATTAAATATAATAACATATATATTTTAGATTTTTTAAAAACACATAATTAATTTCGTTCATATCATACATGAAATTTTATATTCAAGAATTTTCTCTGGTAAATATCAAGCAAAAACGATATAAAAATATTCTGTTACGATATCCTATTCTTCACAGAATTAATGAATATGAAGCCAGAAATATGAACTTGAATTACATATTCTGATAAGCAACATATGAAAAGATTTTGTGTTTTTCTATATTTTTAAAACGAAATGCATCCTGCAGAAGGATCTTCAAAGATCAAAGGCCACGATTTGCAACTGCGATGAATAACATTTGACCTAAAAAGAAACTCGTTTCCGTATGGATTTTTTCGACACGTATTCGTATATTTCGTATATTTTTCGACATATATTCTATCTTTATTTTTATAAAGAAAAATACATTGTTGCAAGCGCGGTGAATATTTTCTTTATCTAAAGGTGAAGAAACAAGAGCGCGCTTGTTTCTTGTTAAAAATCTAAGGGAAATTCTTCTTGTTTGCTCTTTTCAAAGCGGGTATAGCATATGTATACATTTTTTATTTCCGCGGAAAGAATGAAATTACTTTTGTCAGTGAATATTCACGATGTTTTTGTAACTGATGACTGGCGTGTGATATTCTGCGTCCTTTTCTTTTCATTATGCGACTAATTAAACATTGCAACGTGCTTAATAAAATTTACAAAGGATATTTGTTAGTGCGTTCCTCTAAAGAGGAACTATTATGTTATTATTCTAGAAAATGTTATAAATGTTATAAATTACTAAACTGCAATTATACTTTTATCACAAATTGTCAAGTAAATTACAGCTTGTAGATGAACTAATAGTTTTTTTAAGATTTAATAATGTTACATTGTGTAAATTTTCTGTGTATATATATATATATATATATATATACATCACGCTCTTGCATTTGACATGGAGAACGAAACTCGCGTCATTACATTATTAAAAACGATAATGAAGTCGCTGTAATAAAATTCCCAATGGATTTAATCAACAAAGTTAATTGATATGTACAATTTTCCATTATTTCCAACGGAAAATAATTACAAAATTTAATCTACCTTAATAAAACGGACAATTAATAAATAGTGTAAAAATGGATGGCCAATAATGCTCGTTTTAATCTCGTCAGAGTCATTAAACGCAATTTGCAACTAACCCAATGACCGTAGGGTAATATGGCGAAATTAACGGTATCATACAATATTAAAATTCGTGACAATAAATAAGAAAAATTTTTGGCACGAATTCTGTCGCCAGTGGCGAAAAGTCCGACGTCACCGACGCGCAATTAAAACTTGGAAATAGGAATGGTGCTAATTTCCGCTTTGAGTTTCTGATCGCTTTCCAACGTCTTTCTATGACTTTTCTCCTCCTGTTTGCTGATATAATCGCTCGAGAGAGTCCGGAATGCTTTCTCTCGGTTTGTCGGAAACCGACATCGCATTTCGCTAGGAGAATTCGAGTGGCAATGTTAGGCATCCTCGTGTACGAGAACGCCTGACATCGCTTCTCGGATGTTTTCGGGTGAAACGAAAGAAAGAACGGACAAAAGAGTGAAAAAAGGAGGATTCTGGAATCTGTCGCATCTCACGAGCTTGCAGATCCTGGAGCTTAATTAAAGGGGATTCAAGTACGGAACATTAAACGGAGGAAGTCTCAACGAAAGCTTTTCTCGGCACTCTCGCTGATGTGCTAAGCATGAAACGGAATTTATCTTTCTTTCTTTCTCTTTCTCTCTTTGAAAGCGGAAGAACCGAAAGCAACCACCGGAATTTATACCTCGAGATCCGAGTCGATTTTCGCATTACGTTTATACAGAGGGATCCGGAGAAGAAATACAAATATTTCCAGAGTCTAATTTTAAATGAAAAATGTATCACGTAGCTCTAACTTTTTCTGTTATATCTGGGTAACCGTTCAAATCTGTCAGGTATGACATCTCAAAAACAAATTTTCCCTTTAGATATAATATCTTCAAACAACTTTTTAATAATCATTCAATATTCGTGATGTATGCGGAAATTGTTGTGCGTTATTATTATATTTTACAATTGTATTTTGTATAAGATGTAACTACGGTTTTTATAAGTGTTTTTCTATACATATAAACTATAAAATACCTGTACTCCTCCAGCTCCTACGATGAACAATAGCTGAACCATAAAGAGAGCTGCCAAAAGATTCATCAGGGTCGTACCTGCCAGGCTTCTCAAGTCGGAAAAGAGGCTAAAACATAAATACAAAACAATTAGTAAGAAATTCACAGATTTATTGATAAAAGATAAAGGTAATACTTCATTTAGTTAACAAAAGAAAATTAATTTTTACACAAAGCTTTTATTTAAATATTAATTCTTTTCTAAATATATTTTTAACTTAAAAATAATTTATTTTTGAAATACAATTAGCATAAGGATAATTAAGAAAAACCTAGCACAGAAAATATTGAATTTTTGTGGACTCGAATAACAAAGAATCGTAAATATTTGAATTGGTTACACGAGTACATTGCATTATTCTCTCTAGAATGATAACGTAATATGAAGTATAGAAATGAATGTGAGAATGAACATAATACATTACGTCCATACAATAGCACACGTTCGTGCGAGAGATATCTCGATATCGTGAAAGTTTAACGTTCAATAACAATCGTATGAGAGTTCGCATGAAGGAATGAGTTTGATAATCGCCAATCGCAAGTTTTGAAAGCGAAGAGTTACCAGTTGCTCTCGTGTATCACTCGAGGAGAAAAAAAATGCAATTTAAATTTAAAAGACAATATTTCTGGTAAAATTATGAAAAGTGAAATAAGTAAACAAGTTAATTTTGAATATTTTTTTGATTTTCAAATCTTTAATTAGTTTGTTATTAGTGAAGTATTAATGAAGAAATGAATTATATTAATGAAGAAATAGTGTATACTTCATAGTATTATACTCCAACAATAAATAAAAAATAATTATTATTATTATTGTTATTATATATTAACGTCAATACACGATTAAAATGTCGAAAAATGGAAAATTATATCTAAAAGCGAACACACAAAAACATCATCATTATTATCATTATATTCTATTAAATTTATATTTTCATATATTTTCCATTATATTAAGAGAGAGCAAGTATTTTAATTAATACGGAAATTCAAAATTGTCTATTATTTATACAATCTCTTATTTATTACAATCAAAATGCAGACGAGCTGCGAGGAGGATTAGAGATCTCTTAAATTATGGATTTGGTGCTTTTGGTTGCTTACAATTAAGTGTCGCAAACCATTCGTGCAGTCATCCTCGTGAATAATTCGCCTGTTTCGTGAATAATTCATAAATCACTGCCGAACGGCTTCTAGCAAAGAAGGAATCCGCTGACGGAAACAAAGGAACGATCGCGATAGAGGAAAGTTACGAACGAGAACTATCCATTTCAAAGATGAGCAGAGGCGAAGTATTCCGGTCAAAAAACGGCTACCGCAGAAAAATACGATTAATATTAAGGTGATGGGCAAAGGCAAAAGAATAATGGAGTTATATTCGCAGCAAAGATCGAGCACGGGTATCACCCTTGGAAAATTACTGTAAAAATTGTCGGTAAAACGCAGTATCTAGACTTGAAACGTAGTGATTTATCTCGGAAAAATGCTACATAAAGAAAAAAGGATGCGAAAAAGAAATATTTCAATAATTCGAGAGCTTTTTAAGAGATATTTTTAGCAATATGACTATTTCGTGATAAATAACGACACTAGAACTGTTAAGTCAATTTTATTGCAAGTATTTAGTTTTATAAAATTGTCAAGTCCATAAGAAAATTTTAAGACTCCATCAATATAACTGGTTTTATGAAAATTGTAATGATAATATATACATATTCTCTTTTATATTACATATTAATTACATATATTTTTATATTAATTATACATATATTTTTCTTAGAGTGCCATTTTTTAAACAGAGCGGGTGTCTCACAAATACAGCGCATAAATTCATATTAGTATGACGAGAAATGTACGGATTCGCGAATTTGTTTGATTTATTTGCCTTTTGCGTGGCATCGATATCGGTTTATGTAGAGGAAATATTGGCCTCCCTTTTTCTAGGTCGACAGTTGGAAGCAAGAGGCAAATCCACAGTGTATACGTACATTACACATGCATGTGCATCACTAATGAGAGAATAAGCCGCACGTACTCTCGCGCGCGACCCATTTTTTCTTTATTAAAATTGTACTAGACTAAAATTGTACTCGAAGAAATAATCTGGAGCAAAAAAGCAAAATTGAAAAAGTAACGTATTAAATAAAGATATAGTATATGACTAATATCAATTATGTAATATTTTAAAATGAATAAAATCCACGCTTTCGATATTCTTGCAAATGAATTGAAGACAAAAGCTTTATACGTATAATAATATACAATTAATTAATAATTATTAGTTTCGTTAATAGTATGCATTATTCTGATATTATTACGCTTTATGTATAATTAGAATGCAATTATAATTCTATATAATCGGCGAATTTAATAATACAAGTGAGCTTTCCAATCGCGCTTTACACCATTAATATATTGCAAATATTTCAAGGCGGTCTTGACTGAAGCAATGAAAAGCTTAATGATCCGCTTTCTCGACTTTTACGTCTGTCAGCGCTTTTTTTGCCTGCACCTGGCATTGAAAGTTTTATCGTTTTATGAATTATTCACGAAGGTGGACGCGGAGTAAGAGATCGCGCGAGAATTTTCACGGGGACAGTTGAAACCCACCTCTGCACCTCTCCAGAGATTTCCTTAGAACATCCTTTAACGAGAGTCATTTGATGTCAAATTTGATTATCTCACACGACGACTTCTTCGTATATAATTATTCGACGAGTTTCATTATTGTATCCGCCTGTCTCATCCATCTCAATTATAAATTTGAATTCAAATTTAAGAAGAAATCACAGTAAAGCTAAGCATGAAATATGACTTATATCATCCACACGAATTTGAGAAATAATTAAGGAATTAATCTTGTAGTTTTAATTCATTTTTTACATGACATAATTGCATGCAAAAAATAATTTTAATTATTTATATCTGCTTCTAATAATGTTTAAATAAGTGAGTGACGCAATGTAAAAACTGATGTAAAATGCAGCTACCTTTCTATTTTAGTAAATATTCCAATTTACTTTTTATGTGCAAAAAGATTAACAAGTGCTTTTAATCTCGTCACGTGTGAAAATTCACAATACCACTTAGAATGACTCGATATATTCACCTCACAATAGCCTGAAAGTTGCACAATAAACGCCTGAGCCACTGATGTTGATATCTCGAAGAACGACAGCGCCATTAAGGGCAACGTCGCTGATAAGCAGCGACATCGCGTCGCGATTTATCAAGGTTTCGACAGCCACGATAGGAACTTACGAAGACTTCGCTTCTTTCGTTGAACCTAATGACGTGCGAATTCCTAATCTTAATTTTTAACCTTTGACTTTCATCAATCGTATATTGTGAAACGCAATTATCTATAATTACATTTTACAAATATAAAAATATCTTACTAAATTAAATTTCGAATTTTCCATCAGTCAAATATCCGTTAGAACAAAGAAATTTTTGTTTAACCAGTACTTACTATCCATGAGCTTTGATTAACTCGTAACCTAGTTTTTGTTTCCATTATTTTTTTTATTATCACTTCAAAATTTAATTTATATACTCGGAATGGCAAATCTTCGTTGGAGACAACACCAGCTACGAAGAACTAAGCCGGACTTATATACGAGTTACCCAACTTAGCGCCTAAATTTCTCGACCCGTTCTCCCTCTAAGAAAAGAGCACGATCTTTCTTACCGTGGATCGACTTGCACGAAACTTTCCTCTCCTGTCTAATGTTTTTCCCGTAACTAATTATATGTACTTGTCTTGGGTTTGCCGTACGAACGTGAATGTTTATGTGTATCTAAGAAACGATAATCTAAGAAAAGATAGAGATGTGTATCTTAGAAACTTGATAAAAGCGCAATAACATACAAATATTTGTTTGTAACATAATTTTAACATGTTCTCATCTTTACCCTCTTCTCTATCTATATATTTACCTCCATCTCCCTTGCTGTTCTTATGATTTGCCGTAAGGTTAACTTTAAGATCAGAAATATTCAAAATCTAAAAAAATATATGGACATTTACCGCGAACTCTCATTTCGATGACGACTTTATCGAAAAGCGACCATGCGAAAGCTAACGAGACAGCTATCGAAGCATTATTGAATATCGATGGTAGAAGCCACTGTAATCACATATTCAAGACAGTTTGATCGGATTTTCGATAAAGGGTACCAGAATTCGGGAGATCGTCAATTTGAATTACTTGGCCTTCGCGAGACTGCGTTTGAACTGAAATGCCAGGTTGTCGATAGAAATCGTCTACACGTCAAGCTTCAATAGGCAGAGAAGCATTTTCGGGTAAGAGGAAAAGAAGGCGATATAGAATTAAGAAATCGACATTTTAGTCGAAAATTCCAGACAAAGAGAAATAGTTTTTTATACTCGTATTATACTTTCTTGGAAATGAAATCTATTATGTTATTATCTATTATTATTATTATATAATATAGCTATATCTACGATACCAACTCGTACTTTAACAGCAATATCTTTTGAATAATTTGTACTTCTATAGAATGTACTAAGAGAATATCCTAATAATAATTTATATTTTGCGACATTTTGCAATATCTTCTGAACATTCTCAGATATACATTGTTGGGGTATATACTTGCAGACTAAATCTCCAAAGGACGTTCTCTCGACATCCAAAGAACATGTTATGTTTTAAAGACGTCTACAAGACATCCCAAGGACGTTCCTTGAAGATTTGTTCTGTATGAATAATATCTTATAAAAAATAATATTATATTAAATTTTTATATGTCATATAATATTATGTAAAAATTTTTCATTAACTTTTAAAATGCAATTTATTAATGTAATTTCATAATGCACTTCTTATCATCTACATCATTTTAATATTTCAGTCAGTTTCGCTCTTTCCATCATTTTATTCCTTGGTCAAATATTTGCATTCTTCACAATTTCGCGTGATATAAAGCCGTAGTAACATACGATACTATTTTGACATCACAGCCGCGCCACTAATGGCGAACAATCGGAAGCGATACTATAACGTTTTTACTCGACGGAGATCGTAAAGAGGATTGTGAGTGAAACTGTCGTGACGACAATCGCTCAGCTTGACTTCGTATTTCCGAAGACCGACAGAAAAAAGCGGTCGAACGAGGAAAATCCTTTAAGACGACGAGATCCTCTCTACGGCCCAACGTTCCCTTTTAAATCTAAATCGCACCCACGGGAGACCCATTTCAGAGGTTCCTTCAAGTTTGTTGGCATGAAACTTTCAAGCTTGTTAACCCGAATCTTCTCATCAACCTCGTAACAAAGCTACGTATCTGATCTTAAAACACAGATATTATGGAAATAATATTTCCACGATTTACATATTGAAGATTGTAAGCATCTTAGCTGTTATTACATGAGTATTGTACGCATCAAAGTGTTAAACATCCCAAAACAGAATTTAATTTTATATATATATATATATATATATATATATATATATATATATATATAAAATCACATTCTTATCAAATATTTATTATACATCCATTAACTTCTTTAGTTATCCTTGAGATCTCAATTGTAGTTTTAATATTTTTAGTTCTGATCTTAATTAGAGTAATATTTGACTAATAATTTGATTGATTTTTATTACTCAAAAGCTGCCAAAATCATATCCTAAAATTTCGACAGTTTGTGACATATAGCAGTGTCATTGCGCAGCTGTCGCTCGCTCGCGAATTTCATGGTTTCGTTATCTCGCGTCACTATCGAGACGCGTAACGCAAACGAGTCGAGTTTTGCAAAGCGGTTGTTTTTATTACGCGAGACGAATTTGCAATGGAAATCCTGAGAACCCGGTGTTTTAAATGGAGCAACCAAAAATCAACTTCTAATTCGCCGCTCGGCCCATCGAGCACACTTTTCGATCGAAATGCGCAGATGTGTGAAATAAAAGACTTTTTCTGCAATGAAAAAAACCGTAATAAACATGAATTTTGTCGAGAAAAATTAAAATGATAATCGTACTCTTATTGAAAACTTTCTGAAATTTATTTAAAATCCAGTTCAATTTAATCTAAAAAAAACCACAGATTCTGATTAAAAAATCTGAAGATTTTAAAATAAAAAGTATTATATTTATATTTTCGTTGATAAACATTTCAAAACATGATTTTTCTAAGAAGAATTTAATAATGGCACATTATCAAAAACTTGTCGAAATGAAAGGAATAATTCATAAAAATAGTAAGAGGTAGTTTCTGGTAAGACAAAATAAAGTTTTTAATTGGCGAGTTACATTCTTTTCATCCACCACGTGTTAACCACTATTCAATTTAAATTATAACTTAAACTTTCCGGCTTTCATAAAGGAAATAAAATCCGACTACGCCGCTGAATGTTGCATTATTTTTCCAACGGGAAATGCTTGACTACACCACCGGGGATGGAAAAGAACGTAGCGCAATCGTTACTATAGTTAAACTTTATTTTCCCGTTGGGTCATTGAAAATTTACGACCGCAGAAAGTTACTCGGAACGCACGCGCAAATGGTGTAATTTCAAATCTCATAGGTTCCGCAAATAGGAATTCATTGTGAAGTTTTCACCTATGTAACTTATTTAACGTGCTTTAACGATTGCTGATGAAAACAATTTCCTCTATAAAGAATTAATTTAAAACAGTAAGTTTCCCGTCTCATAACATTAAATTTTGTTAAACTAGAAACACTACCATTCGAATTTATATTACGATTTCTTGTTAGCCGATCACTTTAATTATGCAGATATATTATAATTTTGTGTAATAACATATGGAAAAAATAAGTTTTATTCTTTAATCGCAATTTCTTACGAAAACCTAAAAAATAATTTTCTTTTCACATTATACATTTAAAGAACTGTGATCTCTGAAATAAATATTTAAAAATATTTGAAAAATATTCTTAATTCCTATGTTAATTTTTTAACTCATTTTTACATTATTTCTCTAATTTAAAAAAGCAACTATTAGAAGCATAGCAATCAATATAATAACAAAAAATAAAAGAGTAAAAGTAGAAATAACGAAAGAAGAATTATAAAAGATTAAATCACCTCGTAATACATTTTGGATTATTGGTTAGGCTTTTTCGCGACTGGAATCAGTAACCATGTTTCAGAACTACTACGCGTAGTCCTGCGCCTTATTTCGTGGTACGCTTGTCGAGTTAAGAAGTATAAATTGCACAGGCTTCTCGCCATTTCCAGTTCGTAAAGCATGAAGGAAGCAAGAGCTGCGGAGAGCTTTTGAAATTCAAGCCGTTTCGTCGTGTCATCTTATCTCTTTCGTTCACATATCACGTTGTCACTTTATAACCAGCTGACTTTTCATACTCGCCATGAAACCATGTATCTCTCTCTTTTTTTCTTCTTGACTCGCACTAGTGACTCGCACTGACTCGTCTAGTAAAACATCAATCGCGTTCGAATTTCCTACAGACCGAAACTTCGCTTCGTATTAATGAGACGATCGCTAACTTTGCAATCTTCGCAAAGCTTCGCTTTAATTTAATGGAACTTTAATCTTCCTGTAATTACCAAGACATTTAAGTCGGTTGTTACTACGCTTGGTGACGCAAATGACGTCCAATTAAAAAGATACATACATCAAGACAAAAATACTTGAACATATTAATATGTTATAATCATTTTTCAAATAAACATAAAAAGTTAAATAAATTAATATTAATATTAGTGTCAATATATAAGAAATAATTCTAATTCTGTTTCTTTTGAAGATTTATTTCTCTTCTTATCAGAATATGGGATTCGAAAGGATATCCAATATCTCCAGAAGCTTGTGTAAAGAAACACGAAAATGTTGTACTCGTACAAGCTACATATGTACGATCCGTGATCCGAAAGATAAATATTTTATTTTCGTAGAAGCATACGTTCGCCTATTTTATTACGGCGTGCGTAACGTTTACGCTTGTAACGAAGGAAAACTCTTAGATCAACAGGCATTTGTTTGGTTTACGTATAGAATTACTTTCCAATAAATTCATGTACATACCAATAAATAATTACGAAATTTCTCTCTTAGATATTACATGTTGCTACCAAAAACCAAAACGGATAATAAAACAAAATAATACAAACAAATGTGCGGTAATATAACGTTTCATTAGCACATTAAATAATTTATACTTCACACGAACTATATACACTATATACACTTTGAACTATACACACTTTGAACTATATACACTTTGGTATGGAATTAATGCCGTTAAAAAATATTTTTCAACTTAATTTAAGTTAAATTAAATCCTTTAAATTACAAATTTAATTGATTTACTTCATAAAGCAATGTTATGCATTCTATTACTATTTCTCAAATTTTTTTCCACGTAACTATTTCGTATATCGATACATCAAATTGTTAATAATTCCTGTTATTATCATATTGACACTGCCGTTTCCAGATATCAAGATTCAAATAAAAGTGTCAAAAAATTCAACAATAACGAGTCCTCGATAAAGATCTCCTTTACATTGTGAAGATGTTAGCAATTCTGATGCGGCAATCGAGATGACGTTGCAAAAAAGATGAAATGTCGAGATCTTTATTTTCATGAATCTCAAGGTTTCTTCGCCCTCAATGATTATCCGAGCGTGTTCACATTGTCCGTCGGGTAGATGTCGAACGTAATGAGATAGTCGGAGAATTCGAAAACTAAGTTCCTGTCCGTCAAGTGTCATATGCACAGAGGTCTAAATTTATCCGAATGGTAGCGACACAAAAAATTATAGTTATGATCTTAAATTTGTTAGTTGTAATTAGAAATCGATTATTAATGTAATGAATTTTTGACTGTACTCCCCCCCCCCAAATGTGATTGTTAATCAATATTATGCTTGATAATAGCTTAAAGATTCTTATGTCGTAATAATAATTTTATAATATTAATCATTTATTATCTACAATTGTTAATCTGTTTTAACAGCAGATGCACTTTTACTTTAGATATTTATACAATATATATAAAATTAATATATATAATTAAAAAATATACATAATTATATAAATTAGTATAATAAAGAAAATGAAATTTTGATTTAATATATTTGAAAAACCACAGCAATTCTATATACGAGCAACAAATTTTCGTGAAGAGAAATATAATTCCAAGGAGTAAAACAGAAGTGAATGTAAATGCAAGAATTGTAAAAAAATTACAACGCTCAGTTACAGTGTGGTATGTTGTAATTAAAAGCCAGCTAACAATAAGTTGAAATGTAAATTCAACCAAAATAAAGTTGCAGCCACGAACAATGTGTGCTATAATGCGAGAGACGCAGTTAAATCGCGGCTTTTGTCTTCTCTGCCATTTTTTTTTCAAGTCCATTTTCAATGTCGTGATTAATGAACGGAGAAATACAAAAAGGACGAACTTGGCGAAATAAAGGCTCTACGAAGCTACAAGTGGTTTCGCGGTAACAATCAAATAAACACTATTTCGTGACGTGAGAAGAACATCGACAATTTGAAACTTTGTTATCGTGTTATTGCATAAATACAATTCGACGATGTGTATTCCAATTATGTTAAATTAATTATTTCGCATTTAAATAATTCAACCTACGTCATATCTGATAACCTTTAAACTTAAATTTTATATTTAACTTTTAATTTAATGTTTATTTAACTTAAATTAACATTTAACTTTTTTAAATTTAAAGTCGGGATTTTTCTAACTAAAATGTCAACTACAATTTTAATGGAAAAGAGAAAAATACAAAATTAAAATTAAAACCAATATACTTTTGTTCTTAAGGAAGATGTACAATATATTATTCATAATATTATAATAAGCATAAGATTATAACGTACATTATTATGAAAATTATATTACAAAGCGAATATTTTATTCTCGCAAAGATAAGAAGAAAGTTCAATAGCGTGTATTAATTTACCAAGAGAAAATTCTGCGTTGAATCCTCGTGGCTCTCGAACTCTGACGTGAAATTCTCCTCACGACGATAATCGCGGCCGAACTTCTGATAATTTAATTCAATTATTATCACGACGCTCACCCGATGGGATACACCGCGCGGAATCTCGGGACTACCTCCGTTAATGGACAGAAGCGTTTCACGGTTTAACGTCGGCTTCCATTAAATCCGTAATATAATTCCCATGTGCCCCACGTTATCGCTCTCTGCGCTATTGCGCTGGTACACACTTTCTTTGTGTGCGTGGATGTATGTTTGTAGATGTGTGTTTTGTATGCTTGTGTACCGTTAAGACTGCAGAATCAGCTCCGTTTACTCAGAAACGTGAGAAGAAGAAATGAGCGTCTCTTATTAATGCGCTCCTTGTTTTCACCCGGGGAAATCTTCTCTTCTCTTTTATAGTTTTAATAATCTACTATTAATATATATTATGTGCAGAAATTTAATAAAGAAAAATGGAGAAAACTGATCCTAAATATTTTTAGAGATTGCTCTTCTTATTGATGTTCTCAAGAAATTTATATACTCTACGGAAAAATTCTCTTTCTGAATAGTTTTATTCACTCTTTAGAAGATTTCAGTAGAAGAAGCCAGCGCTTGATCAGACATCTCTGCCACGAAAAATGTAATTAGGATTATCGAGATCAAGGATGTATTTATTTTTCATAGAAATTATTTAAAAATTTCTGATATAAAACTTGCGTTAAATATATTACTGTAACAAAAATTCGTCAAGTAAGTTTTTGAGAAATTCAAGAACTAAAGATTAAAACCTTATTTACATAAAGTAACACCATTACGGAGTTGTCGCGTTAAAAAACTAAAACTTACTACAAACTTTCCGTCGTGCTGTTTACGCGCTGGCATTCGGGAGCAGCACTCAAGTTTATTTCGCTTCGTCGCCATTTCGATGAAAAATCCCTTTAAGATCTTTGCCACATCACGAAAGAACTTGGGTCAACGTGAGTTTAAAAGAAGCCAGCGGCGAACTTTCACATCGTTTGTCCTTTCTAGAGTGCTGGAATTTCAGAACGCGATCCTCGACCACTAGGATCTTTATCACTGTCATTGCAAAATCCTAGCGAGCTTAAAGAATCCCAATAGTATTGCAAAGTCAGATCTTTGATAAATGTGCGTTTACCTGAAGTTATCTTACCGATCATTTCACTTATTGTGATTAAATATGTGTCACGTAACTGTTATATATTACTATGACAGTAATATTAAAGTCTGAAATATATGGAATTATAATATTGCATTCATTGTCTATATAATTAAATTTAAAAAAAATTATTTTCTTTTTATTTCAATTATTGTTTACAAGTTTTTTATGTTATTCTATAAAATAGAAATATGGGGAAAAAATACAAGGCTGAGATTAAATTTAACACCACCGCAATATAATCCAGAATTAATAACGCGGCACACAGATAAAAATCCCCAATAAGCTCCCCTATCAAATATTTACCTTACTGACGTGCGATGCATTTGACGACGTCAAATATTTATTCTCGCTACAAAGAGCTTATCATATTTGATCAAATGGTCCTGCGTTAATTATCGACTCCCCATATATGTCATACATTAAGCCGTACTCATCGTATTTTTGTAAAAATAATATGCAAAAATCATCACGCGAAAAATTTCATTCTTCGTTCATATTACCTATATTAGAATCAGCATTAACTTTTTAATTCTATCATCTTTAAAAAGAAATTTATAACTTTGCAATCTTTGAAAAAAACATAAAAAGATGAAAAGAATTGAATACAGCTAGTATTCAATGCGGTCGTCGGTCAAATTGAAAAGTGCCACTCCAGTCTGTCGGATCTTGAATATCGCGGATAGTTAAACCATCCATAAGGCGGAAGTCCGCAATTGGCAGATCTAATTAATTAGGTCAGGAGTCTGGAGGCTTAACAATTCTGCCCAGCAGATATCGAGTGCGCTTCAAAGACAATAAGGGGGAAAGAAAAAAAAAGAAAGGGAAAGAGATGCCGTTAAAATCTTAGCCAGAATCGATCGAGGACGTTTTCAATCATGAGAATGCCGCATCACACGCATCGTCGACTCCCTGAACGATCAAACAAACTTTAAAAAATCGGCTAAATGGCTTCGATATCTAATTCTTGGAAAATTTATGAAACAAGGCGAGTGTGACGTAAATAATATGATAAGCCATTGATCTACATATAAACTATTGTATAATACATTACAGAATAAGAAAAGCGTATGGTCTGACAAATATAATATACAGTAGTTTGAGAAAAAAATATGTGCAATGATTAAAATATTTAAGTTTGCATATGATGCTTAAAAAATACTAATTACATTTATATTAATCTTAATAGTCGTTAATTGATTTATATTATTTAGTTTGATGGTAATAAATATCAATGGAAGATACGATTTGACTCTTACGTAACAATTTTTTCTCGGAGCTTAGCGAATAAAAATAATATTCATACATACGAACTTCCTTCTTTTACGAGACTGTAAAGCTCGTTGACATATACGTGGTTACAAAATGCGGCGAATCGATTCACAAGGGAAACTTACGTTTTGCATAAAAGCTCGAGCGCCCTGAGGCGACCGCCTTTCTCCTTCAACGTTCGTCTTCATTAAAGTTCGAACTCGTTCTGTGAAAGGTGAAACTCGTAAGAAAATTACTGAGGAAGCGGGAAGCATACTCGTCGGAAAGTGGACTCGATCGCAAGTACTGCAGGCGATTTATTCTGAGCCAACTAAGAATCGCTTTTCGCGGAAATGCATCGTGCAAGATGCATTAACCGACTGATAACAATCCATGACGTGAAGGTAGATCGTATCACGAGAGAAATAATAATTTAGCACCACGGTGAATAACTCTTGTAGTACACTTAACATTCAAGAAGGCAATTCGTTTATCTTCTAGTTGCAGTTTCTAGAAATTCTCGATTAGTCTTTTTTTTCTCCTTTTATATTCACACTTTATATGTAAGAGGTGCCAAAGCAAAACGGTACATTTTTCAAAATTTAGACTAAAAATCTCTCACACACTCGAATCGTATGGACCATGTAAAATTTTTTAATTTAGTTCTTTGTCTAATAAACTAAATAGCTCATTTTTTTTCTTTGAAGACTAGAAAAATAAAACTAAAGTATAATATAAGCAAAATAAATAAAATAAAGATATCTAAATTTTGCTTTTGCACCTTCAATTTATGAATATCTCAAACCATATCTCTTTGATACAATAAATCTTTTTTCACAGAAATATTATGGCTTCACGATTTAATAAAGGTCTGTGGCATAAATGTAATTAAAATGCAATCCTAGCGCCAAGGGTTTTGAAAATCGTTTCAACCTTGCTCGCGAAGACAAAGAAGAAAGATGAAGGGGGAAAACAGTACGTCCTTGACCTTTCTTCGATCCAAATACAGTACATAGATGATAACGAGATAAGCGGGCCTTGTACATTCCATTCCTTCCTTCCTTCCGCGGCACGCGAGAATACGCGAAAGGATTTTATCGATCTCCATCGTCATGGAGAGCTCGCTTGTCCGACTTCGTTTGTGATGCAGCATGAATTCTAATGGCATGCCGCAAGTTCTCGCAAGTTGGCGGTATTGCACTATGAATAATTATCGCCCGAGCGCGAGACAATTAATCCGTCAGAACGAGCATACCGATTCACGATGATGACGATAACAATCGTATATGTATATACCGAGACGTCACAAAACATTAAACTCTATTTATGGTACATACACGTACATGCACTTAACAGTTTCAGTACAAAATTATTTTATATATATATATAATTTTATTTTATTGGTATTATATCGGAATTTTGATCAATCATGAATACGTTGACCTATTGCAACTTATTATTCTCTTTGAATATTAATGAAAACTACATCAGCACAATTCAAAGAATAAACGACGATTAAACCATGTTAAACGATGAAATATAAAAAAATGTCAAAGAACTTTGAAATTAATTTTCTGAAAATTAATGTAAAATGAGCAATGCGTTGAAAATATTTCATAGGTGATAAACTATGTCGCAATGCAATGGCGGGCACAATAAAAACTTAAAAAATCCATTATAAGAGTCGCTTTAATTTCCTTCAGTTATTGCTCCTCGGTGCATTTCAATTAATTAAAGTCAGCTCTATCTCGTCCCTCCTTTGTTTGCGCGAAGACGATATAATGACACACCGGCACACAATGCTTACTGTCATTTTCCCATTGCAATTATTTACCTTACTAGAAAATAAACTTAATAAAGAAAACTTAATAAAGAAATTGAAACCATCTCTTATCAAAATGACTTGTTTTTAATTACTAGGAACTATCTTGTAAAAAAATTAAAGTATCCTTTTCTATATAAAATTAAGAGCTCTTATTGTTTCGTAGAACTCAACTCGTGATAAAAGTATAATGCGATTAAAATAATAATCATTTCATGTTTTATTTATTTTGTAGAATTTATCGAAATTTTCGATTTTCTAAATTTTTGGAAACTGAGCGGTTTTTATGACAAATCGTATGAAATTCATTGTAAATGTGTTGCAGAGTTCTACTCAATTCTACAGTTATTATCGGCGTGAGTAATAATTTACACCGCGGTAAGTGCACCCGTGATAACTCTCATAGTAAATCATCACCTGGCTCGCGTTAGAATTAGTAACATCCTGTACTTTCGCGCACGGCTTTCAGCTACGAAACTAAGTTCTCCTATAATTAAGCTGGGAAATGATGTCGCGTGTGACGCACAGTAACAATGCAATTATGATAACTTTTGTCCCTTTGTGAGTGACTTTACGCATGTCGCTTAATTCGTTCACCGCCAAGGTGTTTCAAATGCGACGAATGATAAATCCCGCGGTAATAAGTAAGATCGCAAGAACAAATTGCTGCACTAATTATACTGTATACGTTATGAATATAATTCGCATTGCGAGAAAATAATAAGATAAATGAGATACATATAATTATTGTATCTTATTTAAAATAAATTTATCATATGTTATATTGATTTTATATAACAGTCATACATTGACAATTATACATTATATTCTATTTTTTTACGCTCCTTTTATTTTTAGTTAGTACGCTTAAATTAAATTAACAGAATATCAAAATTTGTATTTCGTAGAGCTGTATTTCTTAATTATTACGGCAACTGGAGTGTACTGCAGAACGTGAATATACTGAAGAACTTGTGCTTTTTAAACTTTTTTAAGCCAGAGAAAATTTCGATACGTTTACATATGTGATGTAGCGCGGCACGTTTCGCCAGTCTGGTTCGCATGCAGCCAATTTCCGCGGCGAAATATCAAAGTCCATTCACCGTGCATGTATAAGCATACATATTGACAAGCTTGCAGGAAAATCGTTACCAAGGTCTTCTTCGTCTGCCCTTCGTCATATAGTAATATACAATGCCCTTCGTCGTCTAGTTTAATCCATGACTATTATTTACATATATACTAAACTCGTATACTTCATTCTTGTTCCTAAATGTATGTATGATACACGAGATAAGATCTTGTCAAGCTTTTTTCGATTTCATGATGATCGTCTTCGGTAATTGAGATAGACCTTTCGGTCGATTATCTTAATTGAACAACTACACCGCGACAGCTTTGGTTAATTAACTCCGGCAATAACGTATCTTCCTTTAGGTCATACTGCTAATTGCATAGTGGTTCAATGATATAAAGGATAATTTTAATTTCGTATTAATCCATTTGTGATAATGAAAATCGAGTTTTAGTAATTTCAGAAATTTTAGATAAACATTTAAATATTGCTAATTAGAATAAGGATTTCTCAAAGATTTTAAATATTAAAGTATCTACTTACAATTAGTTAAATTAATTTCAAGATTAAATATACAAAATCTATAATAAAATATTATTCTTAGATTATAATTTAGAATATAATTTTTCGTTATTTCTAAACATTTATCTTTTATTATTTATGTTAATTATCAGAGTAAGAATCAATTATAAATTGAATAGAAAATATTTTGTTTTCCGCTTCGATATCTCATTTTATCTTTTATTGAATATTAAAAAGAAAGATGCAGTATATTAAACCAGTATAATAATTTATACAGTATAATAGTTTATAGGCCAATACTGGTTTAATCATTTAGTCATTCATTGTACATTTTAATTCGCAGCGGAACATATTAAAATATAAACTGAAGTCGAAGGCGAATATAAAATAATAGTTTAATAAGTCGCGACATAATGTATATTGTATATTACATATGTTGCTTGTAATTTTCTTTCGTGAACGAAGTGTAATGTTGCACACTGCATCTTTGAAGAATATTTCAGTGGCCTTTTAGGACTTCACGTGTCGTGTCTTTAATTTCCTGAAAGAAACGAAATTCGATCCAGTTGATCACTTTTCAATGCACTACGACGGAGACGTCTTCGGAGTCAAAGTGTTTCACAATTAAATTAACTGGATCGAAACGTTTAGGATATGTGTGTGTGCGCGCATGTGCTCGTATTGGTAGTACACATATTCTTCTCTCTTCATCTAACGATTAATATTCCGATATTCCAATTTTGCAATTACTAAAACTATTTGAATACTTATTAATAAAATTTTGATAATCCATCTGATATTGCACCATTCAAATTCGGCGCACGATTTCGATTCTGGAGCATTATGTAAAATTATAAGGAAGTAGGTAAGGGATCATAACACAAATTATAATAAATGTCAGTCATTATGACTAATTTGATATCACCAATCGGAAATTCTGTGTAAGATGACGTTTGAATAATGTCTTGCTCGTGATAAGAATAATAATATTGTCACGAATGTATGAAATGCTCTCAACATATAAAAATTTATTTAGCGCGCCCTAAAAAGAAACTAAATGCGAAATAAATCATGAGGCATTATAAGAACTTTTTTATTATGGCAGGAAGGACGAGACGGAAAATGTAATTAATACACCAAAGCGAAAGTTTAATAAATCTTAATTTTCCCGGAGAGATAAGATTTGGACATTTTCATTTACTTTAATGATCTCAGTTTCATAAGATTTTGCACTTTAATAGTCTTAAGACTGAATCGATATCCATCTTTCGCGAGAGATGTCTTGATGGAGTCGTCTACTAGAAGCAACCGACAATTTAATTAATTAATAGCTTTTCCTAGAAACGTAGCACGAATAGCTGCATAATGCAGCGATATTATCATTATGTTAACGTCATATATGCTGCTAACATGCAAGTACGTCTACACAATATATATAAAAGCTATTTTGATCAAATTAACTTCTCGGTACCGTGTTTCGTTTGATAAGTGTCTTAATCTTACAAAAATATTCTGTCAGAGTGTATGTAGAGAATCTTGAACTATATATATATATATAAAACTATATATCATTAATTATGATAGCTACATGAATAATCTTGAACAGTTGTACAAACTTTCAATAGAATTTGCATTTAAATATTATCTTTCTCGTGAGATAGAATTACTAATTTAGAGTTGATTGATAGTACGGAATTAATTACATGAACAATTTTCAGGTAATTACACGAACTTAAGTTTTGAAACTAGAAAGCATTTTTTTCTATAATATCTCATAAAATAGTTAATTAAATAATTTTGGAGTATGTATATATACCTATATATATATATATATATATATATATATACATATATATATATATATATATATATAGCTGCCTAATATTTTATTAAATATTTATTTCTAAGAAATTAACGATATTAAATGTCAAATAAATTTAAACACTGTATAAAATTTAATCGTGCAATAAATTACTGTCAATTCTATCTTGTTAATCTATAAATTACCTTCACCAAAAGGCACTCTCAACAAATTAGTGGTTTCTAAATGTTCGTTTCTAACCTTACGCAATTATAATATTAATAGTAACATGCGCGAATAATGTTTGATAGTATCAAAGAAGCTAATTTGCACCATATAACTCAATATGCAATATGGAGACAATAAAGCGTATCAAACATCGTGTACACGAGGCTAAAACAACACTCCAATAATTGTTCGGTGAAAATAAAATAAATATATGACACAATACTTATATAAATATATAACAAGCTAAAAGTTTCAAGTTGCAGTTGTGTCTTAATAATAAGCTGTTTTTTATAATTATTAGAACCAACACATTTTTCATGTTGAAAAAGTTTCAATCCCCTATTTGCGTAAATTACTTTTAAAGCATAAAAATAATTTTTCTATCATTTATAATGGAATCTCAATAGGTCCCCTTTAAGCGCACACATAAAATCACATATCGCGTACCGAACTTTACGCAGAGAGATCAATCTATTATCTCGATATTTTTTTTACGTTATCATATCTCTAATTTGACAGTGACAGTTTCAGACCGATACTTATCAACTTTTATTAATTCAATGCTATTGAAAAATTACATTTTTTCCACGAAAATCATTACAAAATATTTAGGTCCAATTTTGCAGATACGCAAACTAACATAACATAATAAAATAAGATAACATAACATAGTAATATGCTTATATTACATATATTTTAATTTAAAAGTTAAAAAAAATTGTAGATATTAAGGCTGTAATAGAATTCTAACAAAAAAATGAGAACTAGATTGATTTCTTGCCCGCAAGTGAGCAGGCGAACACCGAAATTCAGGGTGAGATTTAGGACAATCGATATACGCGCGCGTCGGAAGCGAGACATTATTCCGGAGACGTGAGAAAACATAACGGCGATAGGTCACGAGAGATTACGAGGGCGATGTGTGTGGCTTTTGCGAAACTAAACTAGTCCAACTTCGTCGGCTCGGGATTTGCCATTTTAAGCGTTTGCTTATGCCACGTACGCGAGAGCGTGGCGGATTCTCTCAAAGTCTCTCGAAATTGCTCGTCGGGCATAAGTCTCGTTTGATGTGCAGATTAGAAACGTTTGCGTAAGACACCGCGTAAGAATAAGAGCCAATTCCGGCGCGTAAGAATAGATTGACGCGAGTGTGTGTGAGGAGACCTCCAACTTTTTTCTTACATAAATGGGATAAACCTAAGATGCGCCCAGCCCATGACTTCTAGCCTTAAACTTCTAGCCCTAAATTTCGACAGCTCTGAAATGTGGCTTGGTTTTTCTATCATTCTTGATATACCATACGTCTTTTTGAATTCTATATCTGTATTCTATAAAATAAACTATTCAATAAATTATTCACACACGTATTCCGAAGTTCAAATCATCTCAACAGTTCTGTTTCTCATTCCATTCTCAAACTGTGATAAAAGAAATACATAGAAAAGAAGTCCTTTTGATGAAACGGAGGGAAAAAATAAATTCATATAGAATGTAAGTAGATTTCTGGCGTTTATAAAATGTTTGTTATGTGTGATTTGACAACATTCAGACAAATTTTTTTGTGCACCTTGCATTTATATTATCGTCGAAAATTACAAGTGGACGAGTGAGTATGAGAATGTATGTAGAATGTAAATGCTTCGTATTATTAATGTAATATTAATTTTTCCAGCTTTTTTAAACTAACAAAATTTTCATCTCATCGTAACTCTGAAAATTTGGATTTATATAGGTATATTCATATTTGACGTTAATATTTTATTCCAATATTTTAACTATCATCATTAATATCGCTGCAGTATATTTCAAATGTGTGTGACAAAATATATTCAATTTAAAGTTATAAATTATAAAGACGATGAAAGAAAGTATTAAGATTTTAATAAACTCGCATCAATTACTTTTTAGACGGAATGCTACACTTTTTTTATAACTATATAAATGTATTGTATATAAAATCATTATAAAATTAATACAATACTATAAACTTAAATTAATGAAATACTATAAATGAAATATAAATATATAGGGTTTGTATAAAAAGTAATGAGACTAAATTCGAGAAAAAAAATTGAAGATATCGATACAATTAAAATTCTTCAAAATAGGACCTTTGGGTCGACACACTTCTGCCAACGAGTTTTCCACGCTTGGAAGGCGCCCTGGAAGTCCTTTTCCGGAATTCCCTTCAAGCAGCGCGTCGAAACCACTTGGAGCCTCTGCTACGGTCCCACGGCGGTGTCCTTTGAGGGCTGTCTTCACTCGGGGGAACAGGAAAAAATTCGCCAAGGCCAGATCGGGACTGTAGGGGGGTTGAGGAAGCGTTGCGATGCCGTTCGAGGCCAGGTAGTCGTTGACCACGAAGGTGTGGCAAGGTGCATTGTCATGATGAAACTTCCAATTAGCGACAATGCCTTACTCGGTTGACCCTTCCCTTCAATCTTTTCAGCACTTCCACGTAGACAGCACCCGTGACGATCTGTCCCTGAGGTACAAATTCGTGGTGGACCACAATTGGCATCAAAGAAGGCAATGAGCATAGCTTTGGTCTTCGACCTCATTCGAACTTTTTTTGGATGCTGGTGTGTGCCATTCGGCACTCTGTCGTTTTGTCTCGGGGTCGTACTCAAAAACCCACGTCCAAGCGGGTTCGACGCGCTGCTTGAAGGGCATTCCGGAAAAGAACTTCTAGAGTGCCTTCCAAGCATGGAAAACTCGTTGGCAGAAGTGTGTCTACGCCCAAGGGTCTTATTTTGAAGAATTTTAATTGTTTGGATCGATATTTTCAATATATTTTTTTCTCGAATTTGGTCTCATTACTTTTTATACAAACCCTGTATAATATATGTTATATTATATATAAACTGCTCCTTGCAATAATTAGCATTACAGAAGATTTAATATCTTTTTAAATTGCTATGAATGCTACTACGAAAAATTATTCAAACTTCCACTCAAGATACAAGAGGGAGAGTACATTATGTCGTTAAAACAAACATTTAAAGTTATTAAAAAAAAAATTGGCCGAAGTTTGGGAGGCATTGGAGCAGAGCGGCGGCAACAAAACAGTTCGAGCTAACTTTTCAATCGTGCTCGTCGAGCGTACTCGCTGTGCCGTTTAATTAAAATTTTTCCGCCCGCCTTTGCAAAATTGATATTTCACTCACAAAAAAATCGACGCTCTACCGCGGAATCCCCCCTTCCCCCGCAACTATCTTTTCCTTTTTTTCCGCTGGTCCGTCGCTAATCTTTCTTTTTGCTAAAGTTCAACGCACGAACAAAAGCGTACGCGCTGATCTGAAATTTAAATCTCTCCTCTTCGCGGACATACGCGGATCGAAGATTTAAATCTCCATTATGTACCTAAGCTTTCGGAGATTCGCTGAGTTACTTTTCCTTGTAAGAGAAAGAGAAAAAAGAGAAAGAAATAGAAGAAGCAGAGAGAGAAGCCGAGACCGGCTAGGAATGTCGAGGCAGAGTTGTGGAGATGTTTCACATCGTTTTGGTAAAGTAGTGATCGTACGTGACCCCGGACAACATTGTTGTACGTGAGTCACCTGACTCACGTTGTGTCACGTGTTTGATAACCGCAATGTTTCAGGAATTATGTCTGTTTAATATTGTTTAGAACGATTAAAATAATTAGAATTAAACGGTTATAATAGCAACTAAAATATTTTTCACTTCAGTTGTATTAAACTTCTGTTTTTGATAAATCTTTTAATCATTTTTAGTAAAAAATTGGAAAAAATAAGAAAAGTATTTAAGAAAGTATTAAAAAATAAGAAAAGTATTTAGATGTATCAAATTCCTGTCAAACTCATATGATTATATAAATTTATTTATTCCTCAAACAAAATTTCTATAATTACTGTCGGAAGAAAAACATTGAGATTAATTATCCAACTGTAAATTTTCCTGTTTAAGCTGGAAAAGTCATATCGTTCTTTCAAAAACGTATCTGTAATGCGTCTTTCTTGTAGGTCACCGACATATCGCGTCTTAGAGGCTGTAACATAGTCTTCGTAAGCCGCTTACTCGGGCAAAAATCTCTACTTTAGTCGTCTTCTCCTTTACTCGTCTTCTTCTTTACTCGTCTTCTCCGTCTCGCCAGGCAATCACCGCCACGTCTTTTCCCCATGAGCTTTTTAAAGCCATTATACCGTCTCCTTACTTCTCTCGCAGCTTCGCGAGCGAGCGAGGCGAATTAAGTGCACGAGAAGATTTAGAGTCGAGAGAAGATTAGGGTTTTTCACGGAAAGAATAAAAGCAAGTAGAAGAAAACAATGGTACAGCCGACCAGGTGATATGTCAACTTTTATGTCTTTAATGAAGTCGAATTGATTTAATCGAACCATAGAAGAATGTCGAATAATTTAACATTTTATGTGTTAAATGATGTTTTATCTTTTCCTCTGTTATGTTGAAGAAATGTTCACGGTCGCATTCAAATGTATAATATACATGAAAGTTTAACACACACAGATAGAATTCAATAATAAAATAAAATTTAACATGTAAGACAATTTTAAAAGGCATTAATAGTTTTCAGAATTGACGAGAGAAAAGAGAGAGAGATATTAAAAAATTATAAGATTATAAAATCAAATTAAAAAACAATGTGAAATATGTGAAATATGCGAAAAAATGTTAAAAAATAATTGCAATCGTAATGCAATTATCATAATTTGCCAAATTATTTTTTTATTTCATTGTGATTCGCAAATTTTTGCAGAAAAAATCTATCAGAGAAATAGTTCTCTCTCTCTTTTTCTCTACGAGTATAAACAGTTAAAATGCTTCGTAAATAATTAATCCCTACGGATTAACCGCTGCGGATGCGGGATTTTACTTCAAGATGCAAACGAGAAAGTGGATAAACATGTTCCTAGCTCGACCAGCTGCACGAGCGTTGATACGAACTACTTCCTTCTCGAAACGAACCTCGGAGACAGCATGTTATTCATTTATTCATGAAGCGCTTAAACGACCAATCGAAACATTATAGCCGATAGTTTAACATTTTTCAGTCGTGTGGGATTTAGTCGAGTAATATAGTAATATATCGCGCGCGCGCGTCCATACGTCATTACCGTAATTAATTATAGCGAATGCCATTTCGCGCATTATTATTCATATATTAATATTCAATCAAATCACGATTTAGTTCTGAGAAGGATAAATTTATATTAAAAATTAATATTTAAAAAACGCCAAAAATTAAATAGCAAAGAGTAACAATACAATGTAAAAACAATAGAGATGCTCGTCTGTATTATATTGAATTCAGTTTTGATTTCGAAAGTGCTGTAGAGTAAAGTGCTTGTTTTCTTAAATTTTGTATTTTAATTTTACATTGAATAATATGTATTACTATGTAGGTGTATCTCTATCGTATCTCTATCGTTAAAATTACTACACGTAATATCCTCCAAGCTTGTCACTTGTTTACATCGTGAACATTAAATGTAATTAATCGACAAACTCGCATGTGTCGAGCATACATATTTGCAGCATATTGTGCAAAACGTACGCAATTCCGGGGCGTCATCACAAGCGCGCTCATCAAAATAATTTTCATGCCCCATGGCATTTAATTAAATAGCCAATGGGATTGACATGAACGTCGCGTTTAAATAAATGATTACACGGACTTCGAGCATAATGAACCAACATCCAGTGCTTGGTGGGGTACGATTGGGATTACAGCATCCCTTGTGCATTTTAATTTGGCTAATTAGGATAAAGATAGAGCAATTATTTCCAATCAAATTTTAAAATACCGATCTTAGTAAATAATATAAAGATTTACATGAGAAACGTATAACATTTTTGTGCCTTGAATTCAAAATTTGAAAGAAAAGTTTCATTTATCACATTTGTTTGCAAACATTTTAAATAAATTTAACTGAGACTTTTATAAAAAGTAAAATAAGGACTCGTCTGACAGATTACGAACACAGAATTTTGTGATTCACTAATTCTTGTACATTTCGAAATATGAACACAACTTTACTCTGCGTTTGTGGTTGAACTTTGTCGACAAACAACCGAATCGGGTCTAAATCACTCTGATGAGGATAACGAGAGTCACCACCGCCGCCGTCTTCCGAAGTTGCGAAACTGCGAGGGTGGAGGCAGGCTCGGTTAAAGCGACTCTGACATTTAACTGACTAGCAATCTGCACTTGAATTAATTTCAACACGATGTGACGATAGACAGAAAGTTAATTCGAAGAGTATCTTTCATTTAGGCAATTACTTAATCGATAGTGGTAATAATAAAAAAAAAAACCGCTGTGGGAGAAATCTGAAGATTTTATATAAGTATGTTGCATGATAAAAAATGTATAGTTTAGCAAAAATATGTTCATTGATCCATAAAGAAAGAAATCAACCTTTGTTAATGAATGGATGTTCTCATAATTTAGCAAGTGTTTTCTTTTTTAACAACGTTCAATACTAAATAAATTGCTTTATTTAAAAAAATTGTAATATGTTATTAACAAATAAACATTTATAGTTACAAATAAAATAATAATTTACTCGTCATTAATCATAAATTGCAACAATGCAAGCACAACGTTCCAATAACGATTCATGATACTTCGATAAAATAGTAGAAACATGATCGTGTTTTGTAAAAGTTGATATGAATACGTGTCACATAATTATATCCAATTTTGATAATAAATCATAAACAGAGAAAATAATTGTAGCAGTACATAATATATTGTAATTAATCAATGTGTGTAATTAATCAATTCTACGATAATCTGAGTAAACACGGCGCGGATATTGATTTGATTTGGAGCACAAACTAACTGGTCCGATCAATCTCGATCTCTGCGAATTTAAACGGAAATCATGATCATAAATCCAAAAAGTTAGGCTAGTCTTGACCATATTCATCGCCGCAATTGCGACTCGCTAAAGTTCCGGAATAGCGCAATCGGAGTTCGCGAGTTTAAGCGCTCTCACCGAAATAGCTTTGAAGCGATTAACCGACCAGGTGTCAGCGCACCGAAACGACCTGCGGCAATACCATGAAAGCAATGTAGTTTGTATCGTATTGCGACAAGAAGATTAAGCTGGACCATTAATCCTTTGGATAAATATCCCACGTAATGTTTGAGAAACGTTATTAAAAATAAAATAAAATAACAAGCAAGGATTTACATACGCGAAAACAATTGTGTGTTTCAAAATTTTTAGGAAGATTAATTTAAAAATCTATTTTGTGCCGCACTTTTATTGTCATTATAACGTGCACGCCTAATATAATTATTCCAGGAAATTGAGCAAAGAAAATCGATATCAGTCTTACGCTATCGCGCGACGCGAGTCGAATACTGCAAGTTGCATAATGTATCTGCGCCATTCGCTCCCTCGACGCAGCAAATTACCGTAGATGTACATCCCTAATTATGCAAAGATTAAACTTAAATTACGTAATCTTCTAACAATACGTGGCAACTCGATAACCCGTTATCGGAATGAGCGCGCTAAGGAAGCGCGTGTCGAATTATCCAGGGATACATTCGGGGGAAGAAATTACCCTCCCGAGGCTTCCACGAAAACATACTCCCATTATACAATATGTTAATTATTTTAACTCAGATATATGGAAGATTATACACACACACACAATTTCGATGGTATGTGTTTATATATATATATATATATATATATTATATATATATATATATATATAAAATACCGCCGTATCTTCCATGCCATAATCATAAATTGCTTTACCGTATAAACGTATGTGGAGCAAGTTTCGTACGGTATTACTAATAATAAAATGAAGAGAAGTAATAAGAAAAAGATAGAGATAAGATTGTTAAATTATTTTTCAGATTTTGCTGAATGAACTTATTCGAAACGCTGGAATATTAGAATCAAACTACAAAGAGAAATGAAATGGAAAATAAAGAATGGAAAAAGAGGAATGCTTGAGAAGCTTTATAGTCCAGATAAATTGCAACCTGATTTTTAATACGTGGAATATCGAGCTAAACAACATTTCTAAAACTTTCTAAACTATGTAACAATATTTCTAAAATTAATTTATACACTGAATTTAGCAAAGGTATATATATATATATATTTTTTTTTTTTTTTTTACAGAATCAGTTTTTTTAATACGCTTTACACTTACGTCGTTTCGATGCACCAGTCTCTTTGTACTACAAAAGAAAATGTAAAAAATAGACGGGAATATAATAATAATGTGAAACTTAAAACCGCGATACAATTTAAATAGTATTTAAAATTTAATCTCCTTTGTACGTCACATCGTTCCGCATTCTCTCGTGCGAACAAGCTCATCGTACACGACGCGCGTATCGGGTGGGATATTCTCTCGCTATTCTGTTAGTCAAGGGACAGTCCATTAACAAAGATGAATTTCGCCGGTGCGGGGCGTGCAGCCGGGTTGAAATCTATCGGGTGTAACGATAGACGGTTTAACGATATTGCCCCAGCGATAGATTGTCACAGCGATTTTAACGTTGTTAAGGTAACGTGAAAACGAAGTTAGATGCTCCACCCTCTCCCTCCGTTCTCATCTCCGTTGGCAGTATGCGTTCTCTCGTTCCGGCTCGATGCGATGCGATGTGGCGCAAGATGTGCTTAATTGCAGTCGCCCACCTTGCCGGAACATGAAACCCTGCTTAACATAATTTCCGCACTATGTAACACAATACCACTCGACTTTCCGAACATTTAATTAACCTTTGGTGTCTATAATAGGGGACCTGCGATAAAGCAGCGTGGGCACGCCTAATGGCGTAATTATGCGATTATGATGGAGCCAATTAACTCGATCGAACTGTGCTCTAATATAGAGTTTCGAAACTTCAAACATAGAATTCGACTATTTTTAACGTCAAATGTACTTTTTGCATTTGTATTAAATTTACATTTATTCCAAAGCAAATAACTGATGAAAGTTCAGTTTAATAACAAATATTAATACAGAGATATAAGTGCAATCTTCTTAATAATACGAGATGTAAATTTTGAAAATTTTTGTAATCTTATCATTACTTTAATTAAATTTAACGACAAAAAATATTAGTAAGATACCTACATCACAAGTGATCACTTAAGTAACAATTAATGTTATTGAATGTTTGATCGAGGAATTAAAGTATTAACTGCAATCTCTGTTTTTCGGAAAATGAATTCCTGTAAAACAAATTTACACATCCTACGAGAATATCGGTTGATTACCGGAAATTGTAACGAATCATGCGGAATAATCTGGCGCACTGGGCGACGATATGAATTATCAGGCTCCTCGTTCGGAAATTTGACGGATAATCATGGGGGATTGCCGAATTGTGTGGCTCGAATTCGCGTGACGCGCATGGGCTTGAAATTGCACACCGAACTTGCAATAGCAACATTAATTAAAGCGTAACAAAGATATCGGTAACGGAGATATCATATGTCCTCCTGGAATGCATTTCAATCGATACTTTCCTTATTGCTTGCGCAATTAAAATGCAATATTAAAACAAAGTCAGCAAAATGCATGATTTAATTTAATTAAATTAATTAATGCACGTACTCATCATATTCAACCATGAATAATTATAAAGATTTCCTATTGTAAAGATTAGCTTGATATAATTAAGTGGGGAGTCTTTATTTATAATTTATAATATATAAAATTGAATTTATTAATTAAATTTTAACTTATTAACACATGCTATCACGATTAGGTGTACGTTCAATCTTGGTTAATTTTAAATAATAAGATTATGCCTCGATATTAAATAGATTTTGGCGCTTTTAGTCGAAATGTTCGCACTTGCCCTACCGCATTAAAGTAAAATTCGCGAGTCTCCCTAAAGGGGCAAATGTCCACTTACAGTAGAATTTTATTTTATTAAGTCGCACATATACCAGCGAAATTGGATACTGCGTGATTTCTTTCTTTTTACATGTTAATGAATGAATTAGACGTCTATTATTATTGTTCTAATCTAGTACAATTTACATAAGAAGAAATTGGGTAAATACTTTTAAAATACTTTTAATTAAAAATTTTTACACAGCATTGTGGGGCGAACCGCATTAACTTATTAATACGCACTCGAAATGGAAGCATTTTTGTAACCATCATAACGTACAAGTAGCTAACTGAATGTAATAACATCGTAATCTCGTTTTTCACAATTCAGCAAAAAACTTACATTTAAAAGACTTGCACGCGTGTGTGATTATTCGCACGAATCCACCCAGTCACGTAACGGAATAACGGAAATTAAAGTATTTTTCGTATGGAAGTTGTCGCGGAATATTACATTTCAGATATTACAGTGTAATGTTACGATATTCAGTTTTATTCAGTTCTCAAGTTCTCTCGAATCTATTAGTGTCGTGATCTCCGTAACTGAAATTATAAACGTGATTTAATTTCTATCATTCGTCATTCGCTATTTAATCTTCGGATCCAATAATCATTTTATCGAAATTAAAAAAAGTATAGACTGAAAAAAGTCTTAAATCAAAAAAATATTTCTTACTTCAATTATATGTGGTCACGAGCTCGTCAAGCAAATGTTTGTTAATTCAAACAAATATGTGTTTTGGTAAATTAACATATGTTTAACTTAACATTTATTTGAACTAAAGAAATATATTAACTAAACGTTAACTAAACGTATTTAGTAATATAAATAACTTTTTTCTCAGTATGTATGTATGTGTGTAGATAAATATGTATATATATATATATATATATATGTATATATATCTTCTAATTAATATACACACATGAAATTTACACTTTAATTTCAAAACTGTTTTGTATCGTTAAATAATTAATTAATTTTAGCGCATTTGTATAAATAATAACTTAATATACATAAATAATTTACAAAGCACTTTTTTAATCTAATTGTAAGTAAAAAGTACGAAAAATATGAAATAACTCATTTTTCATCTGCTCTTTAAGAGTCTCTCTTTTTATAAAAGATTAACTATTTAAATTTCAATTTTAATAACCGAGTCTTTATATCGTTTGTATAATTCGGTATTTATACTGTAAAATGAAGCTAAACTTTAAAAAGGAAATTATGTAAAACAGAATCGTTTTATAATAGAGGTCAATTCCAGAAACTGTCAGACACCAATCACTGAAATAAACGAGTGGTATCAATGAGTGATATGAAATACGCGTTGAATATCATTGATCACTGATTAAATATCAATTTGAATTTAGCCATGACCGCAAGTAATCTACGTAGAGAAATGCCATCAAACATTCTCTCATGTCGATGGAACCGCTGTAACAAGGTCGAGTATTCCATTTATACTATCCAGTTTATTGTTAGAGAAATAAAAATGGGTTAAAAGAGATGTAAAAAAACCACGGTTTAGCTTTCCGTAGTATAACGTCGTCCGAGAATCGCGTTTTTCAAGAAAAATATTAAAATGTAAGATTAATAATAAAATAATATAATACGTAATGTTCAGAAAGAGTGCAATGTAAAAATATTATTTCTTTCTCCGCACTCCTTTCTTGACGACAAGGAAAGGTAAATAAATGAAATAACCGTAGAGTAGCAATAAGATAGAAAGAATAGTAAAAAATAGATAAGCAATAAATAATGTGTACCATCTGTATATGCACCGTAATGAAAAGCTAACAATTCGATATTGAAATATTGTTGGATATATACGTAACGTGAATAAACCAACGTGACTGTTGACAGCGATTTTCCTATTTCTTTGAAAAATACGGAGAAAAAACGAGAAAAGTACGAAATTTGTACGGAAAATCAAATAAGAAAGAAAGAGAAGATGGTTTTATTATTATTGCAGACACGAAGATTACTTGACCGGCTTATCCCGTTCAACCTAAATGGAGCTTCTCTGCTTTTATTATTTTTCTTTTAAGAAAATATATATCATATTTCGACCATAAAATTATTCCTACCTTAGATCTAGTTAGTCACTGAAACAGTATTAAAACTGGTTTGACAGAGAAAGGGAGACGACAAGAAACTTTATTAGTAAAAATGTATTATTATTAGTAAATTTATTATTATTAATAAAAATAAATATAAAAGTCGCGGTTACGAGGCTTTTATTCCTTTATTATAGCACTTTATTTATGGGCAATGAAAAAATGCGAGCTCTCAAAAATTGACTTACAAAAATATATGCATGGAGATCCACTTAATGGACTTAATTGCTTAGTATTATATATATTATTAATTAATAATTAAAATAAAAATTGATGTTAAAATGAATGAAAATAACAAATAAATATTAAAATATCGCTAAAAATAAAATATCACCAAAATATCGCTAAAAATAAAATAATAATAATTTATGAAAAAATGAATTTGCTTTGTTAAAGATATCGTAAGTAAGTTCATAGCAAGAAAACTGCAAGTTCCTTATAAGTTCAAAATTCTGACAGAAAAGCGTATGGAGACTTGTTGAACTTAACGAAACTCGATAAAAAATTCGAAAATTCTTGTAATGAACATATAACAACTTACTTTCGCTTACCGCACCTTCGCTAATTTACTAACTTGAGAAAAGCGAAAGAAGTTATTTTCACTGTTACTCATGACTGTGTTATAAATGTGAAGATATCGAAAAAAAAGTATGGATATTGTACCGATATTGTACGAATATTTTCTGATATCGAGGACTATCTCCATTATACGAAGAAATTTCCACCGATTTTCATGATATATCGAAATCTCTCGGAAACGAAATATGGGAAGGATTTACATTGAGTAGAAAAATGGGATAAAACATCGAAGAACGGCACGTTTTATCGACGCCATTTACGAAGATAGCTTTTGTCCAGCCACCGTAGATCGAAGATTGCCAGTTTCGATCGATCGAATAGTGTGCGAAGGGTAACGTCGTGGTTGCGTTTTCCCATTTCCCGACAATTTCCGAAATGGGACATGATCAATCGTGAAACTTTCTCTCTTAGCCTTTCTTACGATTTTCCTCCGTGTGTCATGCAGCATTCTCGTTTCTTCGTCAACGATTTTATTCACGAAGGTGAAGGTCGGAATGTTATGATGAAAAGGACGCGAGTCATCGATTTTTCAATTATTAAATAGGATTTCTAAAGTCGCACGCTGAGCATATGATATTGAGAAATTAGATCGCAAGAAAGTCAGAAAAAAGAATTTGTTTCGAAGAACGAGAACGAGGTCAGGAAGGAGACGGAAGTGGTCGTTCAGTATTCCGGCGTATCGTTTTACGTAAAAGTACACCGATTAGCTCTGTGACGAACGAATTGGCGATCTATAAGAACCGCGAACGAAAGCGCCGACGTGCCGAAAATAGAAAAAACGTGACCGGCGTATCGCCGGAATCTTCTGACTGATTTCTCAAATAAACTACATTTTTATAAAATATAACACGCGAAATGATAGCTCGCAAAATGGAAAACATGCAATTAACAGACAATCGTTAAATTGTAAAACTCTTTTCATTTTTTTGTAATATCGCTAACTATTTTGCCTTTAGCAAAATTTAAGAGAAGGAAATGCAGGATACAATATCATATTTTTACCCTGTTACAAATTAATCCGATTAAATTCTTCGCCGAGGATACGAATTGAACAACGTAAAATAACAAATAATAAACGATTAATCTAGAACGTAGCGAGAATAAAAAGAATGCAGGACGTGAAGATTAATTAATCCACCTTCCATTAAGTTCTTCCTTCTTTGTTGATAATAACGATTAAATAAGAGAATAGTCTCTTGCACGATAATATCATCGATTATCTTGAGAGATAGAAAGTATAATAAAGATGCAATTTTCTAATTATGAATATTATAAATATTTATCATATTTTATGCTATATTCTACTTTATAACAATTCTAATATTCTGTTATGTTTTATTTTACAATTATTAATATATTCTTTAGCATTACTGACGCATTCTTTTGTATCTGAGAGAAAATTCCATAATATCGGAATATTAAATGGACGCTTTGTCTAAAGTTAAACTTACCTATAGGTGATAAACGCAAACACGAGAGCCACCAGGGACAGACTTCCTCCGAGAACGACGATGAGGCTAAGCACGCCGTCTTGGTCGAAGGAACTTGCGATTCCTGTGGAAACACTATTAGCTATTCCGCCGCCGGGCTGCGGAAAACCGTGAATCGCACCGGTGTATAGTGTCTCCATGTCGCCGTTATACCAGCATCTGCAATAGAGTAAATTCAATTATTAAATCCGAATATAAATGAAAAGCAAACATGAAGACAATCAGTAGAGACAGGGTAATTTATATACCTAAGGGAAAGGGACACTCGCGCTTTGGAATTTTTAATTACCACATGCTTAATTAAGGAAAGAGAAAGATAATGGAAGATAGAAAGTGGGTTTAATTAACTGAAATTAAATTTACGCATGCGGCAGCGCAAATACTTTCACCATTTACCTGATTCCGGTTAAACTGAAGGAAGAACAAATTAATAAACGTTTACCGCGATCTGGAGAAACATTTACTGCGATAACTTCGGCCTCCGTCGCCACATTTCAATTAGCAACGGAGACCATTAACTCTCGTGGGCGCAGATTTTGACAACTTGATATGTTGCGGATTATTACACCCGGAGAAACATCACGAGCAGTGGAGCTCGAATACTTACACAAGGTGTTATACACTGCTCGTGTTACTGTCTTTGAACGATATTGGAATATGAACCTGAGTGCAAATTTTGGTCTAGTGTTACTTGATATGTTGCGGATTATTACACCCGGAGAAACATCACGAGCAGTGGAGCTCGAATACTTACACAAGGTGTTATACACTGCTCGTGTTACTGTCTTTGAACGATATTGGAATATGAACCTGAGTGCAAATTTTGGTCTAGTGTTACCAGAACGAGAACACTTTATATCGTATATTGTATATGATATTGTATATCATATCGTATATCATATATATATATATATATATATATATATTTATATTTATTTATTTTTGTCATAAAAATATATAGTACAAAGCTGCTAGAGATATAAAGTTATTTCAATTACATCTAAATATAAAGAATAATATAATCATATATAATCATAACATGATCATTTATTTGGCTGTAATGTAATTATATCTTTCTACAAATCTTTTCAACAGTTAAAGAAAATTTGAAGTTGGAGGAAATTTGTTTGAGAAAAACGACAGAAAGTAAACATAATACTTTCTTAGTAAAATAATAATTATTATTCTGTATCATGCGCGTATATTAAGCTTACATTTTCAACTATAAATTTTGATTAACGTGGTAAAATGAATTACTTCCGAGGTACATTACTTGTTTTATTTCCCCGTGCAACGATTCCCCACAAATTAATTATTTAACCAGCCCACGATCTCAACTTATCTAAGTCGACCTACAGCAACCGTCGGACTTGTTTCAATTCGTTCTACTGACGTATGTTGATATACGATAACGCGTATCTTTTTTACCAATATTGTTAAACCGAAAATTTAAAAAATTATATATATATATATATATTTTTATATTTCTTAATTATTTTATATATATATATATATATATATATATAGAATATTTTACTTTAAAAATGATGTAATTAGACAGTGCGTTCAATTATGTAACTGGTGTAGATAATTGAATGTTTCTGTTTTTCATGCATATGTATAATATATACATTTGACAAACATTTATTTATCCGAACAAAATTGGATTTTATTATCTGAAAATTTGACGTATATGATCTTATAATTTATTCGACCGCGAACTTTATCTAGAAAACATAAGCATGCCGCGAAATCGCATACAA